>CM077150.1:28213145-28783919 GCA_039583875.1 Platanthera guangdongensis | reverse complement strand
CTCGATAACGTGCGGCAATAAATCCATCCTTTTTTCATCATATTTTGTATAGTCCGCTTAGTGTAAAATTTTAGTCCTCAAATCTCTTAAAAATTCTAATTCATTCTATTATCAAAGGCATATTTGTAATAGAACCTTTTTCATGATTCTTTCTTAAAACCTTTCATTTTTGTTTTAGCTCCACTTTGCGGCTTGTTTTTGTTCATTTCTAACAAACTGCATGTGTTCTTCGCTAAAATTAAGCAAATTGCACGTTCAATTCGCTGAAATTCAACGAACTGTGTGTGCTCTTCGCTGATATGTTGAAAAGAAAACTATTAGTATAAAACATTGCAAGATAATTTATGTCTGAAAAATTATTTGAGAGAGAGAAGCTATATCACACACACATACCCATACACCATACACCACAACAACACACACACATACAACAACACACACACCTACAACACAACAACAACACACACACACATACAACACACACATTCCAAACACACATACAACACACACAAAACACAAATACAACACACACAACACACGCACAAACATACAACATAATAGCAACAAACACAAAACACACCTACAAGGATACAACACACACACAACACAAACACACAAACACACAAACACACACACACACCACACACAAACACACACACAACACACAACACACACAACACACACACACAACACTAACACACACATACACACACACACACACATACACATACAACACACACACAACAACAACAACACAGATACACACCTACAACACACACATACAAAAAACACAACACACACACACACACACACACACACATACAACCAACACACAAACACACATATATATACAACGCACACAAACACATACAGCAAAACAAACACACACACACACACACATACAACAACACACACCCCTATAACACACACACATACTATACAACACACACACACACACACACACACACACACACACATACAACACAATAACAACAAACACAAAAGCACACCTACAACACACATACAACACTAACACACCCACACAACACACAGACAATACTAACACACACATACAACATACACCACACCACACACACACACACACACACAACAACACAACACATAAACACCTACAACACACACGTACAACATACAGGAAGAATGGAATCTCATCCCTCAATATTTCAGAATTTAAGCACGTGAAAAATGGAATCAAACGGGCTAGGTACCGGACACAAGATATGTAGGAGAAGGGGTATACCTCAGCGATAGGGAGAACGGTAGCACAAGATATGAAGATGAAGAATGTGCAAGAACCCCTGCGCTAGGTATCCCACGGAGAAATTCCGACGGATTTCGTCGTCGGTTCGGTGCAATCGGACTGTCGGCGTCGACGGTGAAGAAGCTAGGTCGGTGCAATCGGACTGCGTCGTCGGCGAGGAAGATGACTTTGCACGCCGCGTCGATGGGGAAGAAGATGCACGCGGTGCAGCAGCCGCGCCTGGGGAAGAAGCCTATCGTCGCAGGGGAGAGAAGCTTGGAGTTAGGTATCGGGGGAAAAAATGTTTCTGAAAAATGGAGTGCGGGCCGTGCGGCTGAAGTGATGAGCCGTGAAATGGAGTGCGAGTAGGTTAATTAGGTTAATTAATTAATGTGGAGTCACTATTTTTGATTCGAACGAAAAACGGGCAGATATTCTCACACCCCGAAAAGAGAATCTTGGAGTGCGGGCCGTACGGCTGAAGTGATGAGCCGTGAAAAAGATTGTGGGTAGGTTAATTAGGTTAATTAATTAATGTGGAGTCACTATTTTTGATTCGAACGAAAAACGGGCAGATTTCCTCACACCCGGAAACCCAAAATTGATTTTGTTTCGGGGGCGTTGCCCCCGAGCCCTCACCGGGGATGCTGTCCCCTGGACCTCCGCCGGGGGCTACCGCCCCCGGACCCCCGCTGTCGTCGCGCCGGATATGTCGGAGGGATTCACACTTCGATTCCTCTAAGCTCACGTGGGCAAAACCAGTGTGAGAAACAAGAGAACTGGTAGTGTTCCACAACTTGAACAAATTTAAATCCCGATATAAGTTAATTTAAATCCTGAGTAGGTACATAGAAAACTAACAACGATGACCCTTTTTAAAATGTCTCAATAAATGTGGAGTCATGATTTTTAACAAAATTTAAAAATCTAACAAGGTCGCTATATAAAAAAGGTCGCTATATAGAAAACTAGCAACGACGATTTTTAACAATATCTCAAAAATGTGGCTGATGTTCATATTTTGGTTAATCATAAAGTTTTCTTTAGACAACACTTTTAAAATATTGCAAATTAATTTTTAAGAAGACAACATATCATAATTGTTGTCTAAAATGAATCCTCAAGGGCAACATTTCAAAAATGTTCCATATTAGGGAATAGAGAACAGTTTTTGAATGTTGTACAGAAAGTGTTGCCTAAACATGTAAATCTATTGCAACACTTCTAAACTGTTTTCTAACAAGGTGAGGCAACATTTTTATAACTGTTGTCAAGTCAGGTGTTGCTAAAGGCCAAAAAAGTTGTAGTGCAAAGAGCATTGGGATGCCTTAGATCGGCTGATGAGGTACCTGAAAGGTACTAAAGATCACGTTCTGTGCTACACTAGTTACCCTCTTACGTTGGAAGGATACTCTGATGCCTCCTGATGTTCAGAAGTTGTGAACAGCAAGTCCACTAGTGAATTTATTTTCACTTTGGGTGGCGCTGCAGTCACTTGGAAATCCAAAAGACAGACTCGTATAGCTTTGTCGTCAATGGAAGCCGAGTTGTTTGTCTTAGCCTCAGCTGACAAAAGGTAGATTGGATCAGAAATTTGATTCTAGACATTCCCTTGTCTAGACTTCAAGTCAATTTTTTTGAGCATGTATTGTGATAATCAAGAAGCAGTTCAAGTCGTGAAAAATGTCATTTTTAATACTAAGAGGCGACATGTATGACTGAGACACGCTCTATTGAATTATCTGAAAGAACAAGGCATTATCACTTTGATCGATGTGTGATCGAAGGATAATCTGGCTGATCTACTAACGAAAGGAATGCCTAAAGACCAATCAATCAAAATAGTGGGGGAAATGGGACTCAAGGCGATTTAAGTTCAGCCTTAGTTCAAGTATAGGCGATTTAGTTCAACCTTAGTTCAAATGTTTTGATTTTTTCACTTTCCTTTGTCAAAGCAAGCGTGTTATGTTCCGCTGATGTTCGGGGGCTGAGTACGAATCTGGTGAGTTGTTTTATTCCACATTTGATGTTAACAACTTTCACTGGTTTCGTCTTCCTTATCTAGGAGGAGAGGGTTATTCCATATTTGATAACTCAATCTGACTAGGTTTGGCTCTTCTTCTGTTTATTGGTTCCATTCCACATTTGATGAGTTTCAATTGACTTTAGAAGAACAATAACTGTGACATTCCACATAGAAACACAGATACAACTGCGGTGTCCAGAAGTCCATAACATCGTTTCTTCGAAAAATAGATAATGGATTATGAGATAGAACCTAAATACTCTACACATGTTTCCTCATACTGTACTACGTTCATATAAGTAGAACTAGACACTTGTACATTTTTCAAGTTTGAATTCATTCTGAATGAACTTCTCTGTTGGAAATTACAGGGGCTACTGCCGATGGAGGAGCACTTGCAGGTTGGGATCCAGATGAGGATGACCTGCTGGACACTGATTTCTAGTAGTATAAATTGGTTTTTCTTCTGCTTAGAGCATTGTTTAGCTCTCATTTCATTTCACTTGTTTTGTTTGGACTTTCTTGCTCTTTAGTTGGTCATGAGACACTTGGTGTTCTGGTACATGTGCTGTGATTGTACTTTTGACTTTATTATGATGCTGCTGAGATTTTCTGTTTATTCTTATGCATGCATAAAACTGCTTTACTTAATGTCCAATATGTTCTGACAAGTGTGATGGACACGGTTGTGAGTGCTTCATGTTCGTTTGAACACTACACACACACCCTTTTTCCTACATCGGGTTTACGGCGGACATAAGAGGAGATTATTAGGGTATTTAATATATGTCTGCGCGTGTCGAGACCGACTCGGAACGACCCTTTGGGTTTCGTGTCACTAGAGTGTATCGGCTCTACGATGGAGATACTATATAAGGTCATTCCAAACTGATGAGCCTTAGTGGACTATCTTGAGCGGAGCCATAACATATATTTGGTTCGGCGGGGGCAGGTGCATCCGGTGGGTCGAAACGTCACTTTGGAACCGGAGGGGGAGAGGTGGGGGTCGAAACAGAGCGGATCAGGGCCGTTTCCTCCTTGCTGCGGGTGCAAACAGAGCAAATGCCGCCGCCGGCCGTTTGTTTACCCGCCGTCCGGCAGCGTTTGCCCCAAACAGAGACGGCGAAACGCCGAACCAAAGGAAGCATAAACTTAGGAGGTGGAATAATTATCAGAATAATCGGAAATTCCAACTTATAATTAGTCCCAATGAAGAACATGCTTCTCCAACGTCCAACATGTAAATGAAATGCTGACCTGTCAACATTCTGGCCCCACTTTTGCTTCCCTCAACCTTTGATCGCCGGAATATTCCGAACCAGAGATCCCCAAATTCCGCTCTTTTCCTTCTATTTCAGTCAGCCCCTGTCCTCCCCCCAATCATATTTCCCCTGTCGAGACCGCAAAAACAGAGGAAGAAGACGACGTTTTTCTCTGCATTCTTGCTCCTAAACCATTCAATACCGATCGAGGTGGTGAGAGGACAGAGGAGCGACCGCCGGCGGGCAAAAGAAAGGCGATGGCGAAGCAGCTCCAGGTCCTCACCGCCCTCGACGCCGCCAAACCCAATGGTACCACTTCACCGCCATCGTCGTCGCCGGAATGGGATTTTTCACCGACGCATACGACTTATTCTGCATCTCTCTCGTCACCAAGCTCCTGGGCCGCATCTACTACCACGTCGACGGCTCCCCTGCTCCGGGCACTCTCCCTCCCCACGTCTCTGCAGCCGTTAACGGTGTCGCCTTCTGTGGTACCCTCACCGGCCAACTCTTCTTCGGCTGGCTCGGCGATAAGCTTGGCCGGAAAAAAGTCTACGGATTGACGCTAATGATCATGGTGTTCTGCTCCTTAGCCTCCGGCCTCTCCTTCGGCCACTCGGCCACCTCCGTCATGGCGACGCTCTGCTTCTTCCGCTTCTGGCTCGGCTTCGGCATCGGAGGCGACTACCCGCTCTCCGCCACCATCATGTCGGAGTACGCCAACAAGAAAACGCGCGGGGCGTTCATCGCCGCCGTCTTCGCTATGCAGGGATTCGGCATTCTCGCCGGCGGGATGGTCGCCATTGTCATCTCCGCTGCTTTCAAGCTCCATTTCCCCGCCCCGTCCTACGGGGAAAACCCAGTCGGCTCCACCGTGCCCCAAGCCGACTATGTCTGGCGCATCATCCTCATAATCGGCGCCCTCCCCGCCGCCCTGACATACTACTGGCGGATGAAGATGCCGGAAACCGCTCGCTACACACGCCCTCGTCGCCAAAAACGCCAAACAGGTCGCTTCAGACATGTCCAAAGTCCTTCAGCTCGAAATCGAACAAGAACAGGACAAATTAGACCGCTTTACGACTGACGCCGGTAACAATTTCGGGCTTTTCTCCAAACAATTCCTCCGCCGGCACGGCGTTCATCTCCTCGGCACCACCACCACATGGTTCCTCCTCGACATCGCCTTCTACAGCCAAAACCTGTTTCAAAAGGACATTTTTAGCGCCATAGGATGGATTCCAAAAGCCGCTTCCATGAACGCGCTTGAGGAAACGTTCAAGATCGCAAAAGCGCAGTCTTTGATCGCGCTCTGCGGCACGGTTCCCGGCTACTGGTTCACCGTCGCGTTAATCGACGTTATCGGGCGATTCACGATTCAGGTGCTGGGATTTTCAATGATGACCATTTTTATGCTGGGGCTCGCCATTTTTTACACGTATTGGAGAACGCCGGGGCATCACATCGGCTTCATCGTCATGTACGGTTTTACCTTCTTCTTCGCGAACTTTGGGCCGAACAGCACCACGTTTATTGTGCCGGCGGAGATTTTTATTCCGGCGAGGTTGAGGTCGACGTGCCATGGAATATCGGCGGCGGCGGGGAAGCTTGGGGCGATTGTGGGGTCCTTCGGGTTTTTGTATCTTGCGCAGAATCCGAATCCGAAGCTGACGGATCATGGATATCCGCCGGGAATTGGGGTGAAGAACTCGCTGTTTCTCCTCGCCGGATGTAATGTGATTGGGCTGGCGTTTTCGTTTCTGGTGCCGGAGTCGAAGGGGAGGTCGCTCGAGGAGATTTCCGGCGAGGCGGAAGAAGAGGAGCAGCAGGTGTGACTTTTGAGTTGGGGAACTTCGTTGGGGCCAGATTTATTAAATATTGTGAAACTTTTTTAATTTGATTTTTTAATTGATTAAAATTTATTAGATCTTGCATATAAAAGTTTTTTTTCTTAGTTACAAAAATGTACAAGTTAATTAGAATTAATTAAAATCTTAATTATTATTAATATAATATTTGTAAACTTCGGGTAATTGACAAAGTGCACCCTGAGAATATTAGTTTTTGACAAAATGCATTCTGAAAGTTTAAAATTGACAAAATGCATCTCACAGCGTGGTTTTTCTTGTCAATGTGCATCCTAGAGTGTACATTTTGGTCATTTCATTTTTTGCTTATAGAGGGTCTGTTTGGCGCAGCTCTGGCGGCTGGAGAATCTCTTTTCCAACCGCCAGAGCTGTTTTTTCTGTGTTTGGGACAACTCCTTATGAAGAGCTTTTCGTAAATCTGGAGTTGTTTTTGCAGCTTTTCGGAAATCCCCCCCCCCCCCCCCCAGCTTCTGCTCCCGCAAAATAGCTTTCTCTCTCACAGGTTTTGGAATCTACCGGCCCCAACTTTTCCAATTCTTCCTGCAACTCGCGGGAGCCGACGGATCTCGCCGGAGCTGACACATCTCACCGGAGCCGACGCTCCCTCCTCCTCCCGCTCTCGCTCTATTTCTTCAAAGCGCACTTCTTCACAGAACAACCAAACACTCTCCAGCTTTTCAAAACTGCTCCCCAGAGATCTATTTTAAAACAGTTCTATCCGGACTGCAGCTTTTCAATCCGCCAGAGCTGTCCCAACAGACCCTGAGTGTGCACATTAGCAAGAAAAACTATTTTGAGGATGCATTTTGTCAATTTTAAACTTCTGGGATGCATTTTGACAAAAGCTGATATTTTTATGGTGCACTTTGACAATTACCCGTACACTTTATAAAAACATATTCAAATAGTTTACACCCAAAAAAATGATTTTTTTTCTCCCTAAGTGCTACCCCAGAGCTAGGCTCTGACATGGACGAATTATCATAATGAACAAAGAGTTACCAAAAAAATAATGAAAAGAATACAAAAAACATAGAATAAAAATATGCATAATGTAAAGACAGTGGCAAAAGAGCATTCGAGATTGATCTTCGTTTTATGTGAGCTCGATGTTTGTCAAGAGTAAACATTGATCTTCACATGTCTTAGAAATTTCTTCCCATCGATGCATGTGAGTCTTGGATCTTCTTGAGAACTCTGGGACGAAATGACTCCTCAAAATATTCATGTTTGGCTGTGAGAAACGGAGTTAAATGGTCTTTAAATAGATTTTTGTGAGCTATCTCCTACAGAGGTACGGTGACACTATCATCAGGCGGTAGTGCAAATAATTAAATTTCATGCTTCCCCGATGCTTCATTTGGAAAGAGCATGGGTATTTTAGAAAACAGATAGCGTAGCGTGGTAGAGTTATTGTTAGGCAGTGGTGGATAATATCTTTGCGCGCAAACAAGATCTCTGGCTCCATTTGGCTCTTTGATTGATGAAGTTGCCTAAACAATATTGTTGGGCAATATCGCTACCGCCGAGCAGTAGTTTATTCCATATTCAGCTTCTTGACAGATGGTCGTTCCAAAATGAGTACTACCACATGACACTATCTCTATCGTCAGTGGCAGTGCACATTTCTTTACATATCTATCACAGGATTTCTCGAGCATGCTCTAGTGTACTTGACTCCATTTTAGCTGTAAACCGTGCACACTATATACACATGCCAAGATAGTTTAAATACAGATTAGGACTTGTTATTCTCAAATTAAAAGATGCAGAATCAATTTTTCAACACTACTAAGGCATGAGGTTGCACCAAAGTGCACACAATTATATATGACTGAGAAGATGGCCTTGGAGAGGATTAAGGGTAGTCATAGTGATTATTATAGTAAGTTGCTTACATTTAGTGACATACTATTCAAAAAAATCAAATGAGCATAGTGAGGTTCCAGTACAATCAAGAAGGCAAAATTATCTCATTTGAATCAACATTCAAAACAATGTATATGAGATTAGAGAAAAATGTTTATGGAGGGTTACTATTTATAGGATTTGATGGATATCAATAAAAAGTTCCATTTTGTGGTATATTACTAGGTGGGATTAGATGGAAATATGAGGCTTTACCCACTTGTATTTGTTGTTGTAGAGGTTGAGAGTAGTGTAAGTTGTGGATTTTTTTAATTACCTCGAAGAAATATCGTGAGGGTTTATGGATAACAAGCCAGGACATTCATGACACATAAACAATATGCAATACTATGGTAGGACTTTCATCACCTTTTGGTATTGTAATAAGTTTGTACATATCTTATTTTACTGTTCTTGCATGGTCTTATTGAAGCCATCATCAAAATTATATTTAATGCATTAATATAAAATGTTGCGGACATATATATGTTGATCTAAGACTATCTTATCCTGGTGTGCCGGTGAAGAAGCAATTTAGGGCTGGAGCTAGCCAAAGTGTATTCTAAGGTGGTGTTCGCAAAAGCAATGAGTAATCCAAGAGAAGTCAAGATACATATGTCTGGTTAATGAAAATTTATGTAAGTTTATGAGCAATACATGTGTTTCCATTGCATTTAAAGATTGAACATGTCACAAACAACATTAGCAAATCTTCTAGTAACTGGATTGGTGAAGCGAACCTATTTTGACATTAATTTATGGTATCAGGTCAAAGTTAATTAGTTGAATAGAGACAATGTATCAAAGATGTACAAAATGGAATAACCTAGTTTGTGAGAGAATTGTTTCTAAGTTGAATTCAATAAAGGATGTGGCAATAAAGTGTACACTTCTTGTAGGTAGTGAATTTGAGTTTCAAGTGAGTGAAACACACAATCACTACATTCTTAATTTAATGGGTAGGAGTAACGAAAATAAAGCATGAGATGTATCTAGAATCCCATGCAAACATGCTACATTGGTTATAGCCCATAAAAGACAACATACAATCATACATAGATTTATGTTATTCTAACATCAATTACATCAAGCCAATAGTCACATAATTAAAGGGATTCCAAACACCATGTTTTGGCCTGCAGTTGATGTTGGGCTTTCTACCATCATGTCGTGTGCCTTCTACCATCCTATTGTGTGCCTTCTACCATCCTAGCACCTCCCATGAAATGATTGTCGGAAATGCTCAAAAGTAATATGAAAAAAGGCCTAATGAGCAAGCCAGTGTTATCCCAACGAGGAAGAGAATGAGCACTAAATGTCACAATTGTGGAGTTGTTGGCCACACAAGGAGGATGTGCAAACATGGGAGCTTTCAAGTTCTTTCAATATCTTATGATTTAAATTGGTAATTACTTGGAAATAATTCAATGCATGTTGCATCTTACAGTTGAATGATGAAAAAACACTTGCTACCTACATTAATAGGAGGAAAAGGCCAAGGCAAGCTCAAATAGATATCTTGGAAATATGAAATACGCAAGTTTTTGAGGCTTTACATTTACAAATAAACAATATTTTTAGAATTACAATTGCACTATATATTAGACATTATCTTTCAAGTTACAAGTGCGATCTTAGGTAAACGTAATAATATTTTTGGAACATGTTTTGAAAATTTAATATTTTTGGGTCTTATTATGTGATAATGAGCATTACTATTTTGATTATTATAATGTGGCTCTAATTATGTAAAATTATTACTTCAAACTATAATTCAGTTCTAATTATTAACTGATTAGTGTAATAATGCATGTAAAAGAGTTAATGTTTAGGCTAGTAATGAAGAATTTGAGAGAATTCATATATATGTGAATTCACAAACTACATATCTATAAAATTAACTGGGCATATCTTTGTTTTGGGAAGCCATAAAAATGAAATTTGTTAGTAGTACTTTTAAAAGGATTTGTTGTGAGTTGCCCGGTCTTTCTCCAGTCCGGAGAAATCGGACCGCCTTAGCTCGGAACCAGACCGGACGCGCAAACAGTCAAAATAAATCGCAGCAAATGACAAGAGACATTTTTTACGTGGAAAACCCGGAAATGGTGAAAAACAACTTGACTGAATATGTGTCGAGCCAAAATCCACTGGTTCTAGTAGTTTTAGAAAGACTGGTCTGATCTCAGAGGGCGACAGACCGCTACTCCGTTACAAGGATGAAAAGCTGGAAATGAGGAAAAGTAGCTAAGTCCTTACAGCCTCGATGGAAGCACACCAGCTTTGAGGTGTCGCTGACTTCATGGTGTTGGAGCATGCTTTCCGCACTCTTTGGTTTGAAAATAATAAATCCCGAATGTATTTGATCATAGTGTGTTTGTGCTGTGCAGATATAATAGGTACAATACTGATAATTTTGGATGGACGACGTACAATAATATTTATAAAGTTGAGATATCGCGGGCGACAATTCCGACCACCCCGCATTACGTGATGACATCAGCCATGACGTAGGCCACGATTCCAAACGGTTGCCACGATTCCAAACGGTTACCACGATGGGCGTTATCAGAGATACCGCCCGCCAAGCAATATTGTGTTATCGTTGTATGATAGCCCCACGACCAACTGTACATGATATCCAACATCTCGACGCGATTATTGCAGAGTACACATGGCAGCCATTAGAGATATCACAGGCGATATCGCGCTATCGCCGTGCAATAGTGGAAAACTATAAATGGGCTGGAATTCGGGAATTTGATGTGACGCACCTCCGGGAGTAATGATCTCGTGCATCTCCAGCCATATAACTCTGTGGAACCAGAAAAAACCCCTAAGTGTTCGTGAAATCTCAAGAACGAAGAAGGGACCGTTCGAGCTTCTCATCTTCGGCGATCTTCGCAAGAATTTTTCGGCCTCTTCAACGCTAAAGACCAGAGGGAGTTTTTATTGTAAGATTATTTTTCATTCACTTTGTAATCGGTAGAGAATTCGCCGTCTTGTGAGTGGCGACTAGGCTCGTGTGTGGTTTAGGGGGAAATCGTCGTTGTGTGTGTAGTGACTAGGTCGTGGTGAGATCTAGGGAAGGCTAGTTGTTGTATCTAGGGAGAGATAAGCTTTAGTCGGTCGAGCCTTGGGAGAAGGACCAGTGAATTCAAAAAGGAAACTTTTTTATTGCATCCTCGATTTCAAGCTTTATTGAAATCTGTTGTTAATGTTATTCATCACTTATGAAATAAACATGCATTTCAATTTTTTCTTTAATTTCTAAATGTTTGTTATGAATATTTGATTGTGAAAAAGTTTATTTATTTTCTATGAAAATTTGATAAGTAAATTGTTAGGTGAAAATTTAAAATTTCTCCATATTCACCCCACCCCCCCCCCCCCCCCCAAAAAAAAAAAAATTTCTCCATATTCACCACACCCCCCCCCCCACTCTAAGGACGCCTCAAGATCCAACACTTGGTATCAGAGTCAGGTTTCTCCAAAACGGTTTTACCACCGGGAGAAATGATGCATAACGATCACGCATTTTCTAAGGGGCAAGGAATTAGCAGACCTTCATTATTCACTAATAAAGATTATAATTACTGAAAAACTCAAATGCGATGTTTTCTTATTGTGTTAGATATAAATGTCTGGAGAATGGTAGAACAGTTCTACACTCCACCTACAATGGTAGTTAGAAGTGTTACTGTGAAAAAACTGAGGGATAAATGAGACGATCTAGATAAACTTAGTTGCAAAAATAAAGTTAAGGTCATGTACGTTTTATTTTGTGTATCATATAGAAATGAATTTAATAGAATTTGCGCATGTGAAACTCCTTATGATATTTGGAATTTACTTGAAGTTACTCATGAAGATACATCGCAGGTGAAGGATTCAAATTTGTTTCAATTGGAGTCAAAATTTAAAAAATTCAGGATGGAGGTTGACGAAAATGTTGATTCTATGTACACAAGGTTTACAAAAAACGTCAACGACTCCAAAGTCCTTGGAAAGAGTTTCTCCAACAGTGATTTGGTGAGAAAGATTTTAAGATCACTTCCCCCAAAGTTCAATCTGAACGTGATCGTCATCTCAGAATCACATGATCTTAAAACTCTTCAAATTGAGAGCCTCGTCAAAAATCTGAAAACCCATGAAGTAGAATTGAAAATTCAACAACAAGAGTACAACTTGGAGCCAATGAAGAAGGCAATGGCGTTGAAGTCTAAGAAAGAAGTGGAGAGTGAAATGGATGAAGATGATGAAGAAGATGAGGAGAGTTTATTTGTGAGAAAATTTAAGAGATTTATGAGGAATCCTGAGAGAAAAAATTCGTTCAAAAAATACTTTAACAAGAAGAAATTTGGAGTTAAGAAAAGTAGAGAAAAAGTCGATGCTGAGAAAGATGAAGAGCGTCCGCCACCAGAATGTGATCACTGTAGAAGGATTGGTCATATTAGAAGCAAGTGCCTAAAGTATCTGAAAGAGCAAAAAGAGAAGAGACACGACAAAAAGAATAAGAAGAATGTTTTGAAGGCAGAAACTTGGGACGATTCATCATCTGAAGGTTCAAGTGGTTCACGTTCAGAAGACAATAAGGAAGCCAACATTTGTTCGATGAGAAAGAGCGGTATACCATCTGAAGATGAATGTAGAGTCCAGAGCGACACTGAGGTAACTCTTACTTATGATGAATTATATACTGAATTTTTACAAACATGCAAATTTTTTGATAAAAGTCTTAAAGATATTGATTTATTAAAATCTGAAAATAAAACTATATTAAAAGAAACATAAAAATAAATTAGTGAATTGAAAGTGCAAGGGAAGGAGAAGGTCATTTGTCAAGAGTATGATCACTCTTCGGCAAGGATAAAAATGTACAACCCCGTATTCGCGGAGTGTGGTCTCCAAGCAAGCACAAGGTGTAATCCAGAGAATGGTCCGGGACAAGTGAGCCCAAAGACTAGGGGAAAAGGGTCGGGTGCGGTGGGAGGCCGGCACCCTCCCCGGCCCCACTTCTGGGGGCAAGTGCGGCGGGAGGCCGGCACTCGCACCGACCTATTTTAGGGGGAGGGTGCGGCGAAATGTCGGTACCCGCCCCAGCCCCGCTTCAGGGGGCGAGTGCGGCGGGGGGTCGGCACTCGCCCCGACTTGTTTTATGGGGCGGGAGGCTGGCACCCGCCCCGTCCCCCATTCAGGGGGCGAGTGCGACGGGAAGCCGGCACTAACCCCGGCCTGTTTTAGTGGGCGGGTGCTGCGGGAGGCCGGCACCCTCCCCGGCCCCTCTTCAGGGGGCGAGTGCGGAGGGAGGTCGTCACTCGCCTGCTGTGCTACCAGAGCTCGACAAGGCCTCAGCCCAGCTCCAAGCCCAGTCCGCAACAGCCCATACCGCGGACACTCCAGTCCGCAAGCTTCCCGCGGACATGAGCCATCCCGCCTATCAGCACAAGCTTGCACCCGCGGCCACTGAACAATGCACCAGTCTGCAAGCCTCCATCCGCTCAGGCCGCTCCTTGGCAAAGCCAATCAGCAAACACCCTATCCGCAGAAACCAGGCCGCATAGTCCGCGGACTCCATGCAACAAGCCGCTCAGAAGACAGCCGGCTTTCCACTAGACCTTCCACCAGGCCGCACATCTCAGTCCGCCCAGTCCGCCTAGTCCGCCAACACTGTCCGCCCCAGGCCGCCCGGCCTGTCCCGTCACCCACTTCCACTTCACAAATTTCAACACTCCCCCTTGAAGTGGGAAGTGGTGACCAAGCCCAGCAAGCTGCGCAAGCGTTCAAAGGGCCCCTTCGACAGTGGCTTCGTGAAGATGTCAGCAAGATTATCTTCACTCCGAACATGCCCGACCAGCAGAGACCCCTCCAACACCTTCTCCCTGATGAAGTGGTGATCAATCTCTATATGCTTGGTCCTGGCGTGACACACTGGATTGTTAACCAGTTTGAGAGCACTCTCATTGTCACCCCGGAGTAAAGTAGGCCCTTGCACTTCTTCATGAACATCCTCTATAAGCCTCCTCAACCAAACGGCTTCCCGAGCAGCCAAGGCCGAAGCCTTATACTCCGCCTCCGTGGTTGAAACCGACACCGAGTCCTGCTTCTTGCTACACCACGGGATGCCAGCTGAACCGCAAGTGAACACATAACCAGAAGTAGACCTTCGATCATCCGAATCACCGCCATAGTCAGCATCCGTGTACCCGAGCAACGCAACCTCCGCGTCCCTTCTATAGAGAAGTCCCATGTCAGAAGAAGCCTTGACATACTTCAGAATTCCTTTCGCCGCCACTAGATGAGATTGCCTTGGTTCAGCCATATACCGACTTACTCGGCCAACAGCATAAGCAATATCCGGCCTTGTAATCGTCAGATAAATCAAGCTCCCAACAAGAGCCCTGAACACCAAGGGATCATGAAGAACCCTTCCCTCATCTCGTCGAAGCTTCAGCCCAGATTCCAGTGGAGTAGAGCACTTCTTCCCTTCGCCCATGCCAAACCGCTTCACAATGCAATCAGCATAACCTTTCTGGCTAATGAGAACCCCGCACTTCTTCCTCTCCACTTCCAGACCAAGAAAGTGATGCAACTCTCCCAAGTCTTTCATCTCGAAGCGTATAGCAAGCTCAGCCCTGAGCCTTGCTACTTCCCCCTCCGAGTTCCCTGTGATGATCATGTCATCCACATACAGCAGGACCAAGACTCGTAGCTCCCCCTTCTTCTTGACGAACAAGCTTGAATCCGAGTTAGAAGCAAGGTATCCACAGAATTGCAAGTACTCTGCAATCTTCCCATACCACGCTCTAGGAGCTTGCTTCAACCCATAGAGAGCCTTCCTGAGTTTGCAGACATAGTTCGGATGCTTCTCAGAGACAAAACCAAGCGGCTGATCCATGAAGATGTCCTTGTCAATCTCTCCGTAAAGAAAGGCATTCTTCACATCGAGTTGCCACAACCTCCATCCCTTGCTAGCAGCCAAGGCGATCACCACTCTTACAGAAGTCATCTTCGCAACTGGACTGAATGTCTCCTCATAGTCTTCTCCATACTGCTGTGAGAATCCTCTAGCGACCAGGCGAGCCTTGAACCGATCAATGCTCCCATCAGCCTTCTTCTTCAACTTATACACCCACTTGCAAGTAACCGGAGTAACGCCATCAACCTTGGGCACAAGGTCCCAGGTTTCATTCTTCTTCAGAGCATCAATCTCTTCCTTCATGGCATCATCCCACTCCTTTACTCCAGTGGCCTCGTTGAAGTTTTCAGGCTCTCGTTCATCCAGAGGACCTGCAAAGAAGCAGGAGACAAAGCTCACTGCATTCCCATCACAGTACCGAGCCGGTGGCTTAACCACCCTCTTCGATCTCCGAAGAACCGGCTCCTTGCTCACAGCTTCCGTTGTTTCTTCGGGCTCCACTCCTACCTGGGGCAAGCATTGAGCAGTGCTCCCCCTGCTTCCTGAGCCAGAAGGCTCAGCCTCGGAGTTCGAAGCAACAGGAGCTACTGGTGAAACAGCAAGCTCCTTTTCCAAGCCTTCAGCAGCCTCCACCGGTGCTTCATCAACCTTGCTACTTCCGGTTAGCTCCACCGAGCCACCTCCATATGACGTCAGCTCGTCAAAGACAACGTCTCTTGACACCACGAACTTCTTCGTCACAGGGTCCATGCATTTCCATCCCTTCTTCCGCTCATCATAGCCAACAAAGACAAGTTTCCTTGCCTTCGCATCCAGCTTTGTCCGTGAAGCATCCGGGACATGCACGTAGCAAGTTGAACCGAACACCCGAAGGTGTTCAACACTCGGCTTCTCCTTCAGCAACAGCTCAACAGGAGTCTTCATGTTAATAGGGCTGAGTGGCATCCGGTTGATAACATAAGCAGCACAAGACATTCCCTCCGCCCAAAAGGACCTTGGGATATCTTTCGCATGAAGCCAGCATTTGCAAGTCTCTGTCAAATGACGGATCTTCCGCTCCGCTACCCCATTTTGTTGTGGAGTGTGAGCACAAGTAAGCTCCCGTTGGATCCCGTGCTTCCTGTAGAAGTTAGAAAACTCGGAGGAGACAAACTCCCCCCCGTTATCAGTTCTAAGCTTCTTAATCCGCAAGCCAAGCCGGCCTTCTACCAACTCCTTAAACTCCACAAACAAACGGAAGGCTTCCGACTTCTCCTTTAAGAAGTACACCCAAGTATACCTTGAGTAGTCATCAACCAAGACAAGCATGTATCTGCTTCCGCCAAGGCTGGCAGTAACCGTTGGTCCCATCAGGTCGCCATGAACACACTCCAGTGGTTTCTTGCTCCTTGTTTGTGATTTATCAAACGGAAGGCGATGTGCCTTGCCGTATTGACAGCCCGCACAAACATGCCCATCACCAAAGGAGGACAACTTCGGCAACCCCCTCACCAAACTTCTACTTGTCATTGCCTTCAGCTTGTCCATGCCAACATGCCCCAGCCTCTCATGCCAGATAGCAGCGCTATCATTGGCCCTCATCTTATCAACATAAGCATTGGTGGAAAGAACAAACAAGTTCTTCACCCTCCTCCCAACATGAGCAACATCAGCCTTCACCGCTGATACGTTGCGAAGGAACCTCACGTCTGTTGGCCCAAACAGAACGTGATACCCAGCGTCCACCGCATTGGTCACCGAGAGAAGGTTTTTCTTCATGCCCGGCACGTGATACACACTCCTTAACGTGAGTGGCCCCTGATCACTACCCAAAGACACGACTCCCTCTTTCTCTACTGCATAAACAGTATTATCAGCAGTGATAATAGCTTCATTACCTGAGTAAGCCTGCATGGAGGTGAACTTCGATTTGTCTCCGGTGAGGTGATGACCACACCCGGAGTCCACGATCCACTCGTTGTTGAAGTCCTCAGTAGACAAGGCCCGGACACAAGTGCCCGTCATGAAAGCTCCGCCCCATTCTGCTTCTTCACTTCTCGAGCAAGCCTCCTCCTTTCCCGCAGTATGCCCAGGCTGCAGTTTGACCTTGCAGTCCCGCTTGAAGTGCCCTCGCTGATGACACCGGTAGCACTTCAGATTCTTCTTCCAGTCCTTAGGAGCATTGCTCCTCTCCGGCGGATATGAAGTTGAAGTCTCCTTCTCACCAGCGGCCTGCACCTTCTTCTTCTTCTTCCCTTCCCATCCTTTCTTCTTTCCTGAGAAGAGAGCTTCGCTGCCTTCCTGATTCAGGTTCACTCCAGCCATCTGCCTTGCTAAGCTCTCCTGCGAGGCAAGCAGATTCTCCAGCTCCAGCAACGACGGCTGAGTAGCCCACCCTTGAACAGATGTGACAAAGGCCACATACTCCTTCCGCAAGCCGCGGATAATGTGCCTTTTCATCTTGGCCTCAGAGATAGGCTCATCAGGATCCAGTGCCGACAGCTCAGCACACAAGCTCTTCATCTTTAAGAAGTACTTGGAGATGGAAAGGTCTCCCTGAGTTGCCCTGGCCAACTCATTCTCCAGGAACTGAAGCCGCGCCACATTCTTCCTATTGAACAACTCATCAATGGTTGTCCAAATATCAGCAGCCGACTCACATCCAACGATGTGATCAAACAGTTCCGGAGACACGGCTCTCTTCAGAATGAACTCCGCCTTAGCATTTGTTCTTCTCCAGAGCCTCACCTGCTCAGCAGTACCGAACGCAGCAGTGACTTCCTGTCTGTCGTCTCCACCGATGACTTCTCATAGCTCCTCGCCAAGAAGATAACTCTTCATGCACGACTTCCACTTCTTGAAGTTAGTCGGCGTTAAGAGTTCAATGCCCAGACCTCTTGCAAAACTCCCTTCCATTGCAACACCTGTTGGCAACCTTTCAGCAGCTCCGAGCAACAACACAGGTTGATCACCACTCAATCACTGAGTAACAACACTGGCTGACTTCCGCTCACGCAACTGAACCTCAGAAACCTGGCTCTGATACCATGTTAAATTTTCTCAACGTGGTCAGCAAGATAGCCCAAACACCAAATTAATATCTTCGGAACTACCCAGTTCTCACGTTGAACCAGCAGAAACCAAGGACTAGAGGTACAAAGGATAATCCCAACAAACAATGGAAGCACAAGCAGGTCTATTATTCATTCACTTCTTTACAATGCGAGGCATACATAGCGAGACATGATTTCGCTAGTATCACAGCTGTAAACAGAAAGCACCAAAAAACAAGCCGGGCGGACAGCACCGGAGTCCGCCGAGACCGCGAGGTCGCCGAGGTCGCTGAGTCCGCTGAGCTCGCCCAAGCTATGCTGCAATACGCTGAATAGACACGGAGTCCGCAGAAGCCGCGAGGCCGCGCGGACACACCGTTATTCGCCTCCTGCTGAACCTGAACTAAGGAACACCCCTACCCGCCTGAAGCCGGCGGACAGGTTATTGAAGCTGGCAAAGATGAAACAGAGCTGACAAGCCGTAGAGCGACCTCCTGCTGAGTCCGCAGAGACCGCACACTTCCAAGTACTTGACCGAAGTCACAGCCAAACTCCTGGCTCCTTGAAGCTATCCGCGCGACCTGCACACAGTAAACCGTCAGACTGAAACAATCCGCGCGGACTGACAAACACAGACCGCAGCTCCTTGCACACCCCAACTTACTGTTCACTCTAGTTAGTTAGGTTATACCAGGGGGGTCCTATTTATAGGCAAGGTGAGGAGTGTGGTCACCGCCCAGGAGATAGCGACACCACCCCAGCCCGCGCGATAGCAAAAACACCGTCCGCTGAGTCCGCAAGGACTTGGGCGGATACCAAGGCAAACCGCCAGGAGCAAGGCAAACATTGGCGAACCCTCTCCAGTCCGCCCAAGCTATGCGGACAAGGCATCAGCCCGCAAAGCTCCAACCACTGCAAGACAGCAACCCCCTTCAATGGCAGTCTGCACCAACCCGAGGCAGTCCGCAAGACTCACACCTCAATCCGCCACAAGTCCACGACCAAAGGAAGACATCAACAGTCCGCCCGGTCACAGCGGACTTGGCGGATACCGCGGACAACATGGCCTTGGCACAAAGTGTGACCAAGACCCAAAACCATCAAGGGCCAATGCGAGCATGGCGGACACAAACTTCCGTCCGCCAAACACCCTAGCACTTACTGTCATGAGTCCGCGAGCTCCTCGCACTTCTGTCCAACGCAGCAGCCAACCCCGGACTCCAAAACCAGTCCGCCAATCGATCTCCACAGCAAATCGCCTGCTGTGCCACCAGATCTCGACAAGGCCTCAGCCCAGCTCCAAGCCCAGTCCGCAACAGCCCATACTGCGGACACTCCAGTCCGCAAGCTTCCCGCGGACATGAGCCATCCCGCCTATCAGCACAAGTTTGCACCCGCGGTCACTGAGCAATGCACCAGTCCGCAAGCCTCCATCCGCTCAGGCCGCTCCTTGGCAAAGCCAATCAGCAAACACCCTATCCGCAGAAACCAGGCCGCATAGTCCGCGGACTCCATGCAACAAGCCGCTCAGAAGACAGCCGGCTTTCCACTAGACCTTCCACCAGGCCGCACATCTCAGTCCGCCCAGTCCGCCTAGTCCGCCAACACTGTCCGCCCCAGGCCGCCCGGTCTGTCCCGTCACCCACTTCCACTTCACAAATTTCAACAACTATGGTAGGACTTTCATCACCTTTTGGTATTGTAATAAGTTTGTACATATCTTATTTTACTGTTCTTGCATGGTCTTGTTGAAGCCATCATCAAAATTATATTTAATGCAGTAATATAAAATGTTGCAGACATATATATGTTGATCTAAGACTATCTTATCCTGGTGTGCCGGTGAAGAAGCAATTTAGGGCTGGAGCTAGCCAAAGTGTATTCTAAGGTGGTGTTCGCAAAAGCAATGAGTAATCCAAGAGAAGTCAAGATACATATGTCTGGTTAATGAAAATTTATGTAAGTTTATGAGCAATACATGTGTTTCCATTGCATTTAAAGATTGAACATGTCACAAACAACATTAGCAAATCTTCTAGTAACTGGATTGGTGAAGCGAACCTATTTTGACATTAATTTATGGTATCAGGTCAAAGTTAATTAGTTGAATAGAGACAATGTATCAAAGATGTACAAAATGGAATAACCTAGTTTGTGAGAGAATTGTTTCTAAGTTGAATTCAATAAAGGATGTGGCAATAAAGTGTACACTTCTTGTAGGTAGTGAATTTGAGTTTCAAGTGAGTGAAACACACAATCACTACATTCTTAATTTAATGGGTAGGAGTTACGAAAATAAAGCATGAGATGTATCTAGAATCCCATGCAAACATGCTACATTGGTTATAGCCCATAAAAGACAACATACAATCTTACATAGATTTATGTTATTCTAACATCAATTACATCAAGCCAATAGTCACATAATTAAAGGGATTCCAAACACCATGTTTTGGCCTGCAGTTGATGTTGTGCCTTCTACCATCCTATTGTGTGCCTTCTACCATCCTAGCACCTCCCATGAAATGATTGTCAGAAAGACTCAAAAGTAATATGAAAAAAGGCCTAATGAGCAAGCCAGTGTTATCCCAACGAGGAAGAGAATGAGCACTAAATGTCACAATTGTGGAGTTGTTGGCCACACAAGGAGGATGTGCAAACATGGGAGCTTTCAAGTTCTTTCAATATCTTATGATTTAAATTGGTAATTACTTGGAAATAATTCAATGCATGTTGCATCTTACAGTTGAATGATGAAAAAACACTTGCTACCTACATTAATAGGAGGAAAAGGCCAAGGCAAGCTCAAATAGATATCTTGGAAATATGAAATACGCAAGTTTTTGAGGCTTTACATTTACAAATAAACAATATTTTTAGAATTACAATTGCACTATATATTAGACATTATCTTTCAAGTTACAAGTGCGATCTTAGGTAAACGTAATAATATTTTTGGAACATGTTTTGAAAATGTAATATTTTTGGGTCTTATTATGTGATAATGAGCATTACTATTTTGATTATTATAATGTGGCTCTAATTATGTAAAATTATTACTTCAAACTATAATTCAGTTCTAATTATTAACTGATTAGTGTAATAATGCATGTAAAAGAGTTAATGTTTAGGCTAGTAATGAAGAATTTGAGAGAATTCATATATATGTGAATTCACAAACTACATATCTATAAAATTAACTGGGCATATCTTTGTTTTGGGAAGCCATAAAAATGAAATTTGTTAGTAGTACTTTTAAAAGGATTTGTTGTGAGTTGCCCGGTCTTTCTCCAGTCCGGAGAAATCGGACCGCCTTAGCTCGGAACCAGACCGGACGCGCAAACAGTCAAAATAAATCGCAGCAAATGACAAGAGACATTTTTTACGTGGAAAACCCGGAAATGGTGAAAAACAACTTGACTGAATATGTGTCGAGCCAAAATCCACTGGTTCTAGTAGTTTTAGAAAGACTGGTCTGATCTCAGAGGGCGACAGACCGCTACTCCGTTACAAGGATGAAAAGCTGGAAATGAGGAAAAGTAGCTAAGTCCTTACAGCCTCGATGGAAGCACACCAGCTTTGAGGTGTCGCTGACTTCATGGTGTTGGAGCATGCTTTCCGCACTCTTTGGTTTGAAAATAATAAATCTCGAATGTATTTGATCATAGTGTGTTTGTGCTGTGCAGATATAATAGGTACAATACTGATAATTTTGGATGGACGACGTACAATAATATTTATAAAGTTGAGATATCGCGGGCGACAATTCCGACCACCCCGCATTACGTGATGACATCAGCCATGACGTAGGCCACGATTCCAAACGGTTGCCACGATTCCAAACGGTTACCACGATGGGCGTTATCAGAGATACCGCCCGCCAAGCAATATTGTGTTATCGTTGTATGATAGCCCCACGACCAACTGTACATGATATCCAACATCTCGACGCGATTATTGCAGAGTACACATGGCAGCCATTAGAGATATCACAGGCGATATCGCGCTATCGCCGTGCAATAGTGGAAAACTATAAATGGGCTGGAATTCGGGAATTTGATGTGACGCACCTCCGGGAGTAATGATCTCGTGCATCTCCAGCCATATAACTCTGTGGAACCAGAAAAACCCCTAAGTGTTCGTGAAATCTCAAGAACGAAGAAGGGACCGTTCGAGCTTCTCATCTTCGGCGATCTTCGCAAGAATTTTTCGGCCTCTTCAATGCTCAAGACCAGAGGGAGTTTTTATTGTAAGATTATTTTTCATTCACTTTGTAATCGGTAGAGAATTCGCCGTCTTGTGAGTGGCGACTAGGCTCGTGTGTGGTTTAGGGGGAAATCGTCGTTGTGTGTGTAGTGACTAGGTCGTGGTGAGATCTAGGGAAGGCTAGTTGTTGTATCTAGGGAGAGATAAGCTTTAGTCGGTCGAGCCTTGGGAGAAGGACCAGTGAATTCAAAAAGGAAACTTTTTTATTGCATCCTCGATTTCAAGCTTTATTGAAATCTGTTGTTAATGTTATTCATCACTTATGAAATAAACATGCATTTCAATTTTCTCTTTAATTTCTAAATGTTTGTTATGAATATTTGATTGTGAAAAAGTTTATTTATTTTCTATGAAAATTTGATAAGTAAATTGTTAGGTGAAAATTTAAAATTTCTCCATATTCACCCCACCCCCCCCCCCCCCCCAAAAAAAAAATTTCTCCATATTCACCACCCCCCCCCCCCCCACTCTAAGGACGCCTCAAGATCCAACACTTGGTATCAGAGTCAGGTTTCTCCAAAACGGTTTTACCACCGGGAGAAATGATGCATAACGATCACGCATTTTCTAAGGGGCAAGGAATTAGCAGACCTTCATTATTCACTAATAAAGATTATAATTACTGAAAAACTCAAATGCGATGTTTTCTTATTGTGTTAGATATAAATGTCTGGAGAATGGTAGAACAGTTCTACACTCCACCTACAATGGTAGTTAGAAGTGTTACTGTGAAAAAACTGAGGGATAAATGAGACGATCTAGATAAACTTAGTTGCAAAAATAAAGTTAAGGTCATGTACGTTTTATTTTGTGTATCATATAGAAATGAATTTAATAGAATTTGCGCATGTGAAACTCCTTATGATATTTGGAATTTACTTGAAGTTACTCATGAAGATACATCGCAGGTGAAGGATTCAAATTTGTTTCAATTGGAGTCAAAATTTAAAAAATTCAGGATGGAGGTTGACGAAAATGTTGATTCTATGTACACAAGGTTTACAAAAAACGTCAACGACTCCAAAGTCCTTGGAAAGAGTTTCTCCAACAGTGATTTGGTGAGAAAGATTTTAAGATCACTTCCCCCAAAGTTCAATTTGAACGTGATCGTCATCTCAGAATCACATGATCTTAAAACTCTTCAAATTGAGAGCCTCGTCAAAAATCTGAAAACCCATGAAGTAGAATTGAAAATTCAACAACAAGAGTACAACTTGGAGCCAATGAAGAAGGCAATGGCGTTGAAGTCTAAGAAAGAAGTGGAGAGTGAAATGGATGAAGATGATGAAGAAGATGAGGAGAGTTTATTTGTGAGAAAATTTAAGAGATTTATGAGGAATCCTGAGAGAAAAAATTCGTTCAAAAAATACTTTAACAAGAAGAAATTTGGAGTTAAGAAAAGTAGAGAAAAAGTCGATGCTGAGAAAGATGAAGAGCGTCCGCCACCAGAATGTGATCACTGTAAAAGGATTGGTCATATTAGAAGCAAGTGCCTAAAGTATCTGAAAGAGCAAAAAGAGAAGAGACACGACAAAAAGAATAAGAAGAATGTTTTGAAGGCAGAAACTTGGGACGATTCATCATCTGAAGGTTCAAGTGGTTCACGTTCAGAAGACAATAAGGAAGCCAACATTTGTTCGATGAGAAAGAGCGGTATACCATCTGAAGATGAATGTAGAGTCCAGAGCGACACTGAGGTAACTCCTACTTATGATGAATTATATACTGAATTTTTACAAACATGCAAATTTTTTGATAAAAGTCTTAAAGATATTGATTTATTAAAATCTGAAAATAAAACTATATTAAAAGAAACATAAAAATAAATTAGTGAATTGAAAGTGCAAGGGAAGGAGAAGGTCATTTGTCAAGAGTATGATCACTCTTCGGCAAGGATAAAAATGTACAACCCCGTATTCGCGGAGTGTGGTCTCCAAGCAAGCACAAGGTGTAATCCAGAGAATGGTCCGGGACAAGTGAGCCCAAAGACTAGGGGGAAAAGGGTCGGGTGCGGTGGGAGGCTGGCACCCTCCCCGGCCCCACTTCTGGGGGCAAGTGCGGCGGGAGGCCGGCACTCGCACCGGCCTATTTTAGGGGGCGGGTGCGGCGAAATGTCGATACCCGCCCCAGCCCCGCTTCAGGGGGCGAGTGCGGCGGGGGGTCGGCACTCACCCCGACTTGTTTTATGGGGCGGGAGGCTGGCACCCGCCCCGTCCCCCATTCAGGGGGCGAGTGCGACGGGAAGCCGGCACTAACCCCGGCCTGTTTTAGTGGGCGGGTGCTGCGGGAGGCCGGCACCCTCCCCGGCCCCTCTTCAGGGGGCGAGTGCGGAGGGAGGTCGTCACTCGCCTGCTGTGCCACCAGAGCTCGACAAGGCCTCAGCCCAGCTCCAAGCCCAGTCCGCAACAGCCCATACCGCGGACACTCCAGTCCGCAAGCTTCCCGCGGACATGAGCCATCCCGCCTATCAGCACAAGCTTGCACCCGCGGCCACTGAACAATACACCAGTCTGCAAGCCTCCATCCGCTCAGGCCGCTCCTTGGCAAAGCCAATCAGCAAACACCCTATCCGCAGAAACCAGGCCGCATAGTCCGCGGACTCCATGCAACAAGCCGCTCAGAAGACAGCCGGCTTTCCACTAGACCTTCCACCAGGCCGCACATCTCAGTCCGCCCAGTCCGCCTAGTCCGCCAACACTGTCCGCCCCAGGCCGCCCGGCCTGTCCCATCACCCACTTCCACTTCACAAATTTCAACACTCCCCCTTGAAGTGGGAAGTGGTGACCAAGCCCAGCAAGCTGCGCAAGCGTTCAAAGGGCCCCTTCGACAGTGGCTTCGTGAAGATGTCAGCAAGATTATCTTCACTCCGAACATGCCCGACCAGCAGAGACCCCTCCAACACCTTCTCCCTGATGAAGTGGTGATCAATCTCTATATGCTTGGTCCTGGCGTGACACACTGGATTGTTAACCAGTTTGAGAACACTCTCATTGTCACCCCGGAGTAAAGTAGGCCCTTGCACTTCTTCATGAACATCCTCTATAAGCCTCCTCAACCAAACGGCTTCCCGAGCAGCCAAGGCCGAAGCCTTATACTCCGCCTCCGTGGTTGAAACCGACACCGAGTCCTGCTTCTTGCTACACCTCGGGATGCCAGCTGAACCGCAAGTGAACACATAACCAGAAGTAGACCTTCGATCATCCGAATCACCGCCATAGTCAGCATCCGTGTACCCGAGCAACGCAACCTCCGCGTCCCTTCTATAGAGAAGTCCCATGTCAGAAGAAGCCTTGACATACTTCAGAATTCCTTTCGCCGCCACTAGATGAGATTGCCTTGGTTCAGCCATATACCGACTTACTCGGCCAACAGCATAAGCAATATCCGGCCTTGTAATCGTCAGATAAATCAAGCTCCCAACAAGAGCCCTGAACACCAAGGGATCATGAAGAACCCTTCTCTCATCTCGTCGAAGCTTCAGCCCAGATTCCAGTGGAGTATAGCACTTCTTCCCTTCGCCCATGCCAAACCGCTTCACAATGCAATCAGCATAACCTTTCTGGCTAATGAGAACCCCGCACTTCTTCCTCTCCACTTCTAGACCAAGAAAGTGATGCAACTCTCCCAAGTCTTTCATCTCGAAGCGTATAGCAAGCTCAGCCCTGAGCCTTGCTACTTCCCCCTCCGAGTTCCCTGTGATGATCATGTCATCCACATACAGCAGGACCAAGACTCGTAGCTCCCCCTTCTTCTTGACGAACAAGCTTGAATCCGAGTTAGAAGCAAGGTATCCACAGAATTGCAAGTACTCTGCAATCTTCCCATACCACGCTCTAGGAGCTTGCTTCAACCCATAGAGAGCCTTCCTGAGTTTGCAGACATAGTCTGGATGCTTCTCAGAGACAAAACCAAGCGGCTGATCCATGAAGATGTCCTTGTCAATCTCTCCGTAAAGAAAGGCATTCTTCACATCGAGTTGCCACAACCTCCATCCCTTGCTAGCAGCCAAGGCGATCACCACTCTTACAGAAGTCATCTTCGCAACTGGACTGAATGTCTCCTCATAGTCTTCTCCATACTGCTGTGAGAATCCTCTAGCGACCAGGCGAGCCTTGAACCGATCAATGCTCCCATCAGCCTTCTTCTTCAACTTATACACCCACTTGCAAGTAACCGGAGTAACGCCATCAACCTTGGGCACAAGGTCCTAGGTTTCATTCTTCTTCAGAGCATCAATCTCTTCCTTCATGGCATCATCCCACTCCTTTACTCCAGTGGCCTCGTTGAAGTTTTCAGGCTCTCGCTCATCCAGAGGACCTGCAAAGAAGCAGGAGACAAAGCTCACTGCATTCCCATCACAGTACCGAGTCGGTGGCTTAACCACCCTCTTCGATCTCCGAAGAACCGGATCCTTGCTCACAGCTTTCGTTGCTTCTTCGGGCTCCACTCCTACCTGGGGCAAGCATTGAGCAGTGCTCCCCCTGCTTCCTGAGCCAGAAGGCTCAGCCTCGGAGTTCGAAGCAACAGGAGCTGCTGGTGAAACAGCAAGCTCCTTTTCCAAGCCTTCAGCAGCCTCCACCGGTGCTTCATCAACCTTGCTACTTCTGGTTAGCTCCACCGAGCCACCTCCATATGACGTCAGCTCGTCAAAGACAACGTCTCTTGACACCACGAACTTCTTCGTCACAGGGTCCATGCATTTCCATCCCTTCTTCCGCTCATCATAGCCAACAAAGACAAGTTTCCTTGCCTTCGCATCCAGCTTTGTCCGTGAAGCATCCGGGACATGTACGTAGCAAGTTGAACCGAACACCCGAAGGTGTTCAACACTCGGCTTCTCCTTCAGCAACAGCTCAACAGGAGTCTTCATGTTGATAGGGCTGAGTGGCATCCTGTTGATAACATAAGCAACACAAGACATTCCCTCCGCCCAAAAGGACCTTGGGATATCTTTCGCATGAAGCCAGCATTTGCAGGTCTCCGTCAAATGACGGATCTTCCGCTCCGCTACCCCATTTTGTTGTGGAGTGTGAGCACAAGTAAGCTCCCGTTGGATCTCGTGCTTCCTGCAGAAGTTAGAAAACTCGGAGGAGACAAACTCCCCCCCCCCCCGTTATCAGTTCTAAGCTTCTTAATCCGCAAGACAAGCCGGCCTTCTACCAACTCCTTAAACTCCACAAACAAACGGAAGGCTTCTGACTTCTCCTTTAAGAAGTACACCCAAGTAAACCTTGAGTAGTCATCAACCAAGACAAGCATGTATCTGCTTCCGCCAAGGCTGGCAGTAACCGTTGGTCTCATCAGGTCGCCATGAACACACTCCCGTGGTTTCTTGCTCCTTGTTTGTGATTTATCAAACGGAAGGCGATGTGCCTTACCGTATTGACAGCCCGCACAAACATGCCCATCACCAAAGGAGGACAACTTTGGCAACCCCCTCACCAAACTTCTACTCGCCATTGCCTTCAGCTTGTCCATGCCAACATGCCCCAGCCTCTCATGCCAGATAGCAGCGCTATCATTGGCCCTCATCTTATCAACATAAGCATTGGTGGAAAGAACAAACAAGTTCTTCACCCTCCTCCCAACATGAGCAACATCAGCCTTCACCGCTGATACGTTGCGAAGGAACCTCACGTCTGTTGGCCCAAACAGAACGTGATACCCAGCGTCCACCGCATTGGTCACCGAGAAGAGGTTTTTCTTCATGCCCGGCATGTGATACACACTCCTTAACGTGAGTGGCCCCTGATCACTACCCAAAGACACGACCCCCTCTTTCTCTACTGCATAAACAGTATTATCAGCAGTGATAATAGCTTCATTACCTGAGTAAGCCTGCATGGAGGTGAACTTCGATTTGTCTCCGGTGAGGTGATGACCACACCCGGAGTCCACGATCCACTCGTTGTTGAAGTCCTCAGCAGACAAGGCCCGGACACAAGTGCCCGTCATGAAAGCTCCGCCCCATTCTGCTTCTTCACTTCTCGAGCAAGCCTCCTCCTTTCCCGCAGCATGCCCAGGCTGCAGTTTGACCTTGCAGTCCCGCTTGAAGTGCCCTCGCTGATGACACCGGTAGCACTTCAGATTCTTCTTCCAGTCCTTAGGAGCATTGCTCCTCTCCGGCGGATATGAAGTTGAAGTCTCCTTCTCACCAGCGGCCTGCACCTTCTTCTTCTTCTTCCCTTCCCATCCTTTCTTCTTTCCTGAGAAGAGAGCTTCGTTGCCTTCCTGATTCAGGTTCACTCCAGCCATCTGCCTTGCTAAGCTCTCCTGCGAGGCAAGCAGATTCTCCAGCTCCAGCAACGACGGCTGAGTAGCCCACCCTTGAACAGATGTGACAAAGGCCACATACTCCTTCCGCAAGCCGCGGATAATGTGCCTTTTCATCTTGGCCTCAGAGATAGGCTCATCAGGATCCAGTGCCGACAGCTCAGCACACAAGCTCTTCATCTTTAAGAAGTACTTGGAGATGGAAAGGTCTCCCTGAGTTGCCCTGGCCAACTCATTCTCCAGGAACTGAAGCCGCGCCACATTCTTCCTATTGAACAACTCATCAATGGTTGTCCAAATATCAGCAGCTGACTCACATCCAACGATGTGATCAAACAGTTCCGGAGACACGGCTCTCTTCAGAATGAACTCCGTCTTAGCATTTGTTCTTCTCCAGAGCCTCACCTGCTCAGCAGTACCGAACGCAGCAGTGACTTCCTGTCTGTCGTCTCCACCGACGACTTCCCATAGCTCCTCGCCAAGAAGATAACTCTTCATGCACGACTTCCACTTCTTGAAGTTAGTCGGCGTTAAGAGTTCAATGCCCAGACCTCTTGCAAAACTCCCTTCCATTGCAACACATGTTGGCAACCTTTCAGCAGCTTCGAGCAACAACACAGGTTGATCACCACTCAATCACTGAGTAACAACACTGGCTGACTTCCGCTCACGCAACTGAACCTCAGAAACCTGGCTCTGATACCATATTAAATTTTCTCAACGTGGTCAGCAAGATAGCCCAAACACCAAATTAATATCTTCGGAACTACCCAGTTCTCACGTTGAACCAGCGGAAACCAAGGACTAGAGGTACAAAGGATAATCCCAACAAACAATGGAAGCACAAGCAGGTCTATTATTCATTCACTTCTTTACAATGCGAGGCATACATAGCGAGATATGATTTCGCTAGTATCACAGCTGTAAACAGAAAGCACCAAAAAACAAGTCGGGCGGACAGCACCGGAGTCCGCCGAGACCGCGAGGTCGCCGAGGTCACCGAGTCCGCTGAGCTCGCCCAAGCTATGCTGTAATACGCCGAATAGACACGGAGTCCGCAGAAGCCGCGAGGCCGCGCGGACACACCGTTATTCGCCTCCTGCTGAACCTGAACTAAGGAACACCCCTACCCGCCTGAAGCCGGCAGACAGGTTATTGAAGCTGGCAAAGATGAAACAGAGCTGACAAGCCGTAGAGCGACCTCCTGCTGAGTCCGCAGAGACCGCACACTTCCAAGTACTTGACCGAAGTCACAGCCAAACTCCTGGCTCCTTGAAGCTATCCGCGCGACCTGCACACAGTAAACCGTCAGCCTGAAACAATCCGCGCGGACTGACAAACACAGATCGCAGCTCCTTGCACACCCAAACTTACTGTTCACACTAGTTAGTTAGGTTATGCCAGGGGGGTCCTATTTATAGGCAAGGTGAGGAGTGTGGTCACCGCCCAGGAGATAGCGACACCACCCCAGCCCGCGCGATAGCAAAAACACCGTCCGCTGAGTCCGCAAGGACTTGGGCGGATACCAAGGCAAACCGCCAGGAGCAAGGCAAACATTGGCGAACCCTCTCCAGTCCGCCCAAGCTATGCGGACACGGCATCAGCCCGCAAAGCTCCAACCACTGCAAGACAGCAACCCCCTTCAATGGCAGTCCGCACCAACCCGAGGCAGTCCGCAAGACTCACACCTCAATCCGCCACAAGTCCACGACCAAAGGAAGACAGCAACAGTCCGCCCGGTCACAGCGGACTTGGCGGATACCGCGGACAACATGGCCTTGGCACAAAGTGTGACCAAGACCCAAAACCATCAAGGGCCAATGCGAGCATGGCGGACACAAACTTCCGTCCGCCAAACACCCTAGCACAGACCGCCATGAGTCCGCGAGCTCCTCACACTTCTGTCCAACGCAGCAGCCAACCCCGGACTCCAAAACCAGTCCGCCAATCGATCTCCACAGCAAATCGCCTGCTGTGCCACCAGATCTCGACAAGGCCTCAGCCCAGCTCCAAGCCCAGTCCGCAACAGCCCATACTGCGGACACTCCAGTCCGCAAGCTTCCCGCGGACATGAGCCATCCCGCCTATCAGCACAAGCTTGCACTCGCGGCCACTGAGCAATGCACCAGTCCGCAAGCCTCCATCCGCTCAGGCCGGTCCTTGGCAAAGCCAATCAGCAAACACCCTATCCGTAGAAACCAGGCCGCATAGTCCGCGGACTCCATGCAACAAGCCGCTCAGAAGACAGCCGGCTTTCCACTAGACCTTCCACCAGGCCGCACATCTCAGTCCGCCCAGTCCGCCTAGTCCGCCAACACTGTCCGCCAACACTGTCCGCCCCAGGCCGCCCGGTCTGTCCCGTCACCCACTTCCACTTCACAAATTTCAACAACTATGGTAGGACTTTCATCACCTTTTGGTATTGTAATAAGTTTGTACATATCTTATTTTACTGTTCTTGCATGGTCTTATTGAAGCCATCATCAAAATTATATTTAATGCAGTAATATAAAATGTTGCAGACATATATATGTTGATCTAAGACTATCTTATCCTGGTGTGCCGGTGAAGAAGCAATTTAGGGCTGGAGCTAGCCAAAGTGTATTCTAAGGTGGTGTTCGCAAAGCAATGAGTAATCCAAGAGAAGTCAAGATGCATATGTCTGGTTAATGAAAATTGATGCAAGTTTATGAGCAATACATGTGTTTCCATTGCATTTAAAGATTGAACATGTCACAAACAACATTAGCAAATCTTCTAGTAACTGGATTGGTGAAGAAAACCTATTTTGACATTAATTTATGGTATCAGGTCAAAGTTAATTAGTTGAATAGAGACAATGTATCAAAGATGTACAAAATAGAATAACCTAGTTTGTGAGAGAATTGTTTCTAAGTTGAATTCAATAAAGGATGTGGCAATAAAGTGTACACTTCTTGTAGGTAGTGAATTTGAGTTTCAAGTGAGTGAAACACACAATCACTACATTCTTAATTTAATGGGTAGGAGTAACGAAAATAAAGCATGAGATGTATCTAGAATCCCATGCAAACATGCTACATTGGTTATAGCCCATAAAAGACAACATACAATCATACATAGATTTATGTTATTCTAACATCAATTACATCAAGCCAATAGTCACATAATTAAAGGGATTCCAAACACCATGTTTTGGCCTGCAGTTGATGTTGGGCTTTCTACCATCATGTCGTGTGCCTTCTACCATCCTATTGTGTGCCTTCTACCATCCTAGCACCTCCCATGAAATGATTGTCGGAAAGGCTCAAAAGTAATATGAAAAAGGGCCTAATGAGCAAGCCATAATTATCCCAACGAGGAAGAGAATGAGCACTAAATGTGACAATTGTGGATTTGTTGGCCACACAAGGAGGATGTGCAAACATGGGAGCTTTCAAGTTCTTTCAATATCTTATGATTTAAATTGGTAATTACTTGGAAATAATTCAATGCATGTTGCATCTTACAGTTGAATGATGAAAAAACACTTGCTACCTACATTAATAGGAGGAAAAGGCCAAGGCAAGCTCAAATAGATATCTTGGAAATATGAAATACGCAAGTTTTTTAGGCTTTACATTTACAAATAAACAATACTTTTAGAATTACAATTGCACTATATATTAGACATTATCTTTCAAGTTACAAGTGCGATCTTAGGTAAAAGTAATAATATTTTTGGAACATGTTTTGAAAATGTAATATTTTGGGTCTTATTATGTGATAATGAGCATTACTATTTTGATTATTATAATGTGGCTCTAATTATGTAAAATTATTACTTCAAACTATAATTCAGTTCTAATTATTAACTGATTAGTATAATAATGCATGTAAAAGAGTTAATGTTTAGGCTAGTAATGAAGAATTTGAGAGAATTCATATATATGTGAATTCACAAACTACATATCTACAAAATTAACTGGGCATATCTTTGTTTTGGGAAGCCATAAAAATGAAATTTGTTAGTAGTACTTTTAAAAGGATTTGTTGTGAGTTGCCCGGTCTTTCTCCGGTCCGGAGAAATCGGACCGCCTTAGCTCGGAATCAAACCAGACGCGCAAATAGTCAATATAAATCTCATCAAATGATAAGAGACATTTTTTTACGTGAAAAACCCGGAAAGGGTGAAAAACCACGTGATTGAATATGTGTCGAGCCAAAATTCACTGGTTCTAGTAGTTTTAGAAAGATTGGTCTAATCTCGGAGGGCGACAGACCGCTACTCCGTTACAAGGATGAAGAACTGGAAATGAGGAAAAGTGGCCAAGTCCTTAGAGCCTCGATGGAAGCACACCAGCTTTGAGGTGTCGTTGACTTCATGGTGTTGGAGCATGCGTTCCGCACTCTTTGGTTTGAAAATAATAAATCCCGAATGTATTTGATCATAGTGTGTTTGTGGTGTGCAGATATAATATGTACAATACTGATAATTTTGGATGGACGACGTACAACAATATTTACAAAGTTGAGATATCGCGGGCGACAATTCCGACCGCCCCGCGTTACCGTGATGACGTCAGCCATGACGTAGACCGCAATTCCAAACGGTTACCACGATACGCATTATAAGAGATACCGCCCGCCATGCGATATAGTGCTATCGCGTTATGATAGCCCCACGACCAACTGTACATGATCTCCAACATCTCGACGCGGTTATTGCAGAGTACACATGGCATCCATTAGAGATATCACAGGTGATATCGCACTATCGCCGCGCGATAGTGGAAAACTATAAAAGGGCTGGAATACGGGAATTTGATGTGACACACCTCCGAGAGTAATGATCTCGTGCATCTCCAGCCATATAACTCTGTCGAACAAGAAAAACCCCTAAGTGTTCGTGAAATCTCAAGAGTGAAGAAGGGACCGTTCGAGCTTCTCATCTCCGGGGATCTTCGCAAGAATTTCCGGCCTCTTCAGCGCTCAAGACCAGAGGGAGTTTTTATTCTCAGATTTTTTTTCATTCACTTTTAATTGGTAGAGAATTTGTCGTCTTGTGAGTGGCGACTAGGCCCGTATGTGGTTTAGGGGGAAATCGTCGTTGTGTGTATAATGACTAGGTCGTGGTGAGTTCTAAGGAAGGCTAGTTGTTATATCTAGGGAGAGATAAGCTTTAGCCGGTCGAGCGTTGGGAGAAGGACCAGTGAATTCAAAAAGGAAACTTTTTATTGCAGCCTCGATTTCAAGGTTTATTGAAATCTGTTGTTAATGTTATTCATCACTTATGAAATAAACATCCATTTTAATTTTCTCTTTAATTTCTAAGTGTTTGTTATGAATATTTGAATGTGAAAAAGTTTACTTGTTTTCTATGAAAATTTGATAAGTAAATTGTTAGGTGAAAACTTAATATTTCCCCTTATTCACCCCCCCCCCCCCCCCTCTAAGGGCGCCTCAAGATCCAACACTTGTTATCAGAGCCAGGTTTCTCCAAAATGGTTTTACCACCAGGAGAAATGATGTATAACGATCACGCATTTTGTAAGGGGAAATGAATTAGCAGACTTTCATTATTCACTAACAAAGATTATAATTACTGGAAAACTCGAATGCGATGTTTTCTTATTATGTTAGATATAAATGTCTGGAGAATGGTAGAACAGTTCTACACTCCACCTACAATGGTAGTTAGAAGTGTTACTGTGAAAAAACCAAAGGATAAATGAGACGATCTAGATAAACTTAGTTGCAAAAATAAAGTTAAGGTCATGAACGTTTTATTTTGTGTATTAGATAGGACTGAATTTAATAGAGTTTGTGTATGTGAAACTCCTTATGATATTTGGAATTTACTTGAAGTTACTCATGAAGATACATCGCAGGTGAAGGATTCAAATTTGTTTCAATTCGAGTCAGAATTTAAAAAGTTCAGGATGGAGGTTGACGAAAACAATGATTCTTTGTACACAAGGTTTACAAAAAAACATCAACGACTCCAAAGTCCTTCGAAAGAGTTTCTCCAACAGTGATTTGGTGAGAAAGATTTTAAGATCACTTCCACCAAAGTTCAATCTGAAGGTGATCATCATCTCGGAATCACATGATCTTAAAACTCTTTAAATTGAGAGGCTCATCAAAAATCTGAAAACCCATGAACAAGAATTGAAAATTAAACAATAAGAGTACAACTTGGAGCCAAAGAAGAAGGCAATGGCGTTGAAGTCTAAGAAAGAAGTGGAGAGTGAAATGGATGAAGATGATGAAGAAGATGAGGAGAGATTGTTTGTGAGAAAATTTAAGAGATTTATGAAGAACCCTGTTGGAACCCTAGTTCTGATTTGGGCAAGGATCACTATTAGGATGATTAGATTGACCCAAAATATATAGTCATGGGTCATAGATTTATTTCCATGTTTGCCTCAGAAGGACTCTCCAGAATTGTTGAAAGAATTCCAAGAAATGCGGTTTTGATCAGTCAGAAATTCAGTTCGATGAAAGTCAAACTCAGAGTTCCATCTCTGAGCTGAGCTCGACGAAATCCGAGCTCAGGTCGACGATTGTTGAACTCAAGCCAGATTCTCAGCTTGACGAAATAGAAGCTGAGCTCAACGATCTGCGAGCTCCGGTCGACGAAATCTGTGCAGAATTCCAGGCCTATTTATTTTACAGCTGACAGATTGATTGAACCATTAATCATAGGAGTTTGTGATTCTCAGATTTAATGCCTAATATTCATAAGGAATATAGCTGTTGAATGGCAATATTAATTATGGCTTAAATGCTAATTGTCTCCCAAGACAATTACCTTTCTCGGGAATGATTCTGCTATTACATTTAAAGGAAATTCAAATGTTCTAAAAAAGAATTAAGATCATACAATGAATATAGGTTGACTCTTACAGAGAATACAGCAAAGAGAAAACAGAGAAACAAATCTGCTTCTAAAGTTCTTCTTCAAAGTGAATCAGTGAATCAGTGAAGAACAAACAGCTCATATACAAAGTTCTTCATCATCTGCTCCAGGCTTCAAAGGGACAACTCATCAACATCAGTCTAAGAAGCTTCTGAAGATCTTCTTCAATCTGAAGGCCTACATCCTGTGCAAAGCTCTCAGCTTTCTGAACAAATCTTCATCTCAGGGGGAGCTTTTACATCATCAACTATCCACTAGTCTTCTCTCAGATCATTAATAGAGAAGACAACATCAATTTCTTTTCCCTTTCTTGTGTACAAGGTTTTTACTCCCTTCAAAGTAAACCTTTGGTGGCAGGGCACCTGATCAAAAACATGTGTTGGTTTTTGGGCACTTGATCAAAAGCTCAAAAGTTTTGTGAGATCTCCCTTGAAAAAATAGATCTTGTGGTGGCAGGACACCAGATCAAAAACCTGTAATGGATTCCTACCAGGGTGGTAGAAGAGTGGATGTTCCCGGGTTATTGGGGAACCACTATAATCCTTGTGTCATCTGTGTTGCTTGCTCTCTTTCTTTATTTTTATGTTGTGCTCACTCTTTTATATAGCATATATATTTAACTAGAGTAAAATAAGATCTATCATTTTTCTTTCAAACCCTGAGAGAAAAAATTCGTTCAAAAAATACTTTAGCAAGAAGAAATCTGGAGTTAAGAAAAGTAGAGAAAAAGTCGATGCTGAGAAAGATGAAGAGTGCCCGCCACCAGAATGCTATCATTGTAAAAGGATTGGTCATATTAGAAGCAAGTGCCTAAAGTATCTGAAAGAGCAAAAAGAGAAGAGACACGACAAAAAGAATAAGAAGAATGTTTTGAAGGCAGAAACTTGGGACGATTCGTCATCTGAAGGTTCAAGTGGTTCAGGTTCAGAAGACAATAAGGAAGCCAACATATGTTCGATGAGAAAGAGCGGTATACCATCCGAAGATGAATGTAGAGTCTAGAGCGACACTGAGGTTACTCCTACTTATGATGAATTATATACTTAATTTTTACAAACATGCAAATTTTTTTGATAGAAGTCTTAAAGATATTGAGTTATTAAAATCTGAAAATAAAATTTTATTAAAAGAAAATAAAAATTAAATTAGTGAATTGAAAGTGCATGGGAAGGAGAAGGTCATTTGTCAAGAGTACGATCACTCTTCGGCAAGGATAAAAGTGTACAACCCCGTATTCACGGAGTGGGGTCCCCAAGCAAGCGCAAGGTGTAATTCGCTGCAGGAGGCACGTACTCGCCCCTGCCCCTCTTCAAGGGGCGAGTGTGGCGGGAGGCCAGCACTCTCCCCGGCTTGTTTTAGGGGGTGGGTGCGGCAGGAGGTCGGCACCCGCCCCGGCCTCTCTTTAGGGTTGAGTGCGGCGGGAGGCCGACACTCGCCCCAGCCTGTTTTAGGGGGCGGGTACGGCGGGAGGCTGGCACACGCCCTGGCCCCTCTTCATGGGGCGAGTGCGGCGTGAGGCCGACACTCGCCACGACTTGCTTTAGGGCGCGAGTGCTGTAGGAGGCTGGCACCCGCCCCGGCCTGTTTTATGGGGCGGGTGCTGCTGGAGTCTGGTACCCTCCACAGCCACTCTTTAGGGGGAGAGTGTGTCGGGAGACCGGCACTCGCCCAAGCTTGTTTCAGGGGCAGGTGCGGCAGGAGGCCGGCACCCGCCCTGGCCCCTCTTCAGGTAGCGAGTGCGGCGGGAGGCTGACATTCGCCCCGGCCTGCTTTAAGGGGCGGGGGCGGCGTGAGGCCGGTACCCTCCCCGGCCCCTCTTTAAGTGGCGAGTGCGGTGGTAGGCTGGCACTCGCCCCGGCTTATTTTAGGGAGCTGGTGCGGCGGGAGGTTGGCACCCGCCTCGGCCCCTCTTCAGGGGGCGAGTGTTGGAGTTACCGTTGTGATCTGGAAGTGATCAAACATGTAATCTCACTGCCAACGCGATATGAGCCTGCAGGGTCGCACCTAAGAGATGTGGAGAAGTTGGATAATTGACTGTGTTGGTAAAGGTTGTCAATCACCGACCTGAATGGGGTTGTGGGAAAAGTGTTGCCTTAAAGGATCGTCGGGTTGGGCAAATGTTGCCTTGGAGGGCTGGTAAGGATTGTCGTCCGAGGGTCGATAACATTCGTCGAGAATCGTCTTCTGATTCCCGCCGATCGGCGAGAATCGTCTCTCTGATTCTCGCTGATCGACGAGAATCGTCGAGAATCAATATGCTGATTCTCGACGATCGTCGACTTCGACATGTATCGTCGACCGCGGCTCGACGGTCGACGAGATTCGACGTGTATCATCAAGTGAGGCTCGACGATCGGCGAGAATCGTCGAGTATTGTACTCTGATTCTCGCCGATCCATGGTGATGCTCGCTGATCGATTCTCGCCGATTCTCGCCGACTCTCGCCGATTGATACTCGCCGATTCTGGATCTTATTCTTGGGTGGTCTGCGGATAGCGATAAGCCTAGGTTTATTTATACCTTTGGTATAAATACAACACTTAGGGTTTTCGGGTTAAGGCGCGCGTTTTTCTCCTGTAGCAGATCGAAAACCGCGACGGAAGAGTTCCGTTCCGCGATCGTTCCGCCGATCCCGAATCCCGCCGCCGACGGAAGGGTTCCGCCGCCGCCGTGTTTACTCCGTCGACCTCCTCTTCTTCGGCGACTGTCGCTGGTGCTGCTCTTCGTGGCGCGGACCTAGCAGTCCGTGGAATAGCAAGGTGCGGTCATCGTTCTTCCCGATATTCCGTGTGATGGAAAGCTCGGCGTTCTCCCGCTCGTGTGGATTTCTGCAGAGACGTGGATATTATTCCACGTAGAACTCACCACTAGCAAGAAGACAAAGTTTGGAGCATCTCCGTTGAGTTGTGACTCAACGCCACCGAGGTAATTTTTGCCTAGTTTTGCTAACTTCTTGATTCAACGTTCATAGCCCGATCCACATCTCTTTGGGTTTTTCTTGATGTTTATTTTTTCTCTGCGTGCACAAGTGTTGTGCCATCCTTATAAAGAAACCCAACAGTGGTATCAGAGCCAGGTTTCGGCCATGATCGTTGTATTAGAAGTTTGTTATTCCAGTGCGTGTAAACCTAGGGATTTAGAAGTGTTCTAAATGTCTAGATTTAGTCTTGGTACCCTGCCAAGAACGTCTGGAATTTCGTGGGAATTTCTAATTGTTAGAAATTGTTGTCTCCTTAGCAGTAACCATCCCTCGAGTATGTTTTGGATTTTGAATCCAACAAAGAGAGATGAGCTTGTCTACTGCTTTAAGTTGAGTTGTCTTTGCCTTTGTCCAATGCATATAAATCTGAGGATTTGGAAGTTTCCGGATGTTCAGATTTAGCCCTTCCTTCTATCAATTGTTGATGGTGTTAGGATGTGCACATAAGGGATGCATGTGGTTTAGAATTGTTTTTCTTTGGATGTGCACATTGATCAAATGTTGATCATGGTTAAATGTTAACCTATAATCAAAATCCCTTCATCTAATATTAAGTGTTCGGATGCCTTCCGATGGATGACACTCTTCCTGCCTCGATCGATGAAGTGTGGGCTTGCCAAAGCAAGGTGCATTAATCTATCTTGGTAAGGGTGCGAGCGGATAATTGTGATATCCCACTGTCGACATCGGGGCATACTTAACTAGGTGACCTCAAAGGTTGAGTGCCTAGAGGCATAGGGTTGGCATGCACCATATGATGGATGCGAATAAGGAGTTATTCACCAACCATACAAGAATTGCATGAGGATGCAATTGGCAAGCGTTGTCTACCTAAATAACCGCATCGTGAGAGGAACGCCAAAGCGGACTCATAGTGTTGGTGAAATACGGATCTTGTCCACTAAGAGAGTAGCTCGCATGAACTCTCCGAATTGTTAGTGAGGGCTATCATTTCGAATAAAATAGTGGGAGTATTTTAATTGAAGTCCAAATTAAAATAAATTGTATTTGAAATTTTGGTACTGATTTTATTTTGCATAAATTCTTGTAGAATTCCATGGCAAGTGTTTCACACTCCACGTTGTCTCTGAGAGCCATCCTTGAGAAGGATAAGCTCAGTGGGACTAATTACATGGACTGGTATAGGAACCTGAGAATTGTTCTCAGGCAAGAGCGAAAGCTCTATGTCTTGGAAGAAGAAGCCCCCGAGGTGCCGACCGGGAACTTTTCCCGTGCTGAGAAAGATACTTATAAGAAGTATACTGACGATGCTTTAGATGTCGAATGCCTTATGCTTGTCACTATGAACTCTGAGCTTCAGAAGCAACATGAGAACATGGGTGCAAGGAGATTGACGAGCATCTCAAGAAAATGTTTCAAGGGCAGGCTCGTCAAGAGAGGTTCGACATCACAAAAGCGTTGTTTCAGTGCAAGATGGGAGTTCGAGACTCATTAGGGACTCACGTACTCAAGATGATTGGGTATATAGAGAACCTTGAAAGGCTGGGTTTTCCTCTTGGTCAAGAGTTGGCCACGGATCTGATCCTGCAATCGTTGTCCGGACAGTTATGAGCAGTTCGTCTTGAACTACAACATGAATGAAATAGACAAGACACTGCCCGAACTCCTAGGCATGTTGAGAACTGCCGAAATCAATATGAAGAAGGCTAAGCCTGCCAGCCCCATATTGATGGTGCATAAGGGCAAGGGCAAGGGCAAGGGCTCTAAGAAGACGAAGGTGGGACCTAAGTCATACCTTGAGCCCAAGTCTTCTGCACTGATGAAAAAGAAAAGCACGGTGAAGGAAGGGAAATGCCACCACTGTGGCAAGGCTGGTCATTGGAGGAGGAACTGTCCTTCGTACATTGAGGGTCTGCAGAAACTGAAGGGAGGTATGACTTCCGCTTCAAATTTTTACGTTATAGAGATAAACCTTTCTGCTCCTTCATCTTGGGTATTGGATACCGGATGTGGTTCTCACATTTGTACAAATGTGCAGGAACTGGGAAGGAGAAGATTGCTGAGTAAAGGGGAGGTGGACCTCCGCGTCGGCATTGGAGCAAGAGTTGCTGCTGTAGCCGTAGGGGTTTATCATCCTTCTTTGCCCAGTGGGCTTGTAATAGAACTTGATAATTGTTATTTTGTTTCGGCCATAACTAGAAACATTATATCTATTTCATGTTTGGACATGATTGGATTTTCTTTTATAATTAAGAACAATTGCTGTTCTATATTTAAGAATGATGTTTGTTATGCTGTAGCCCAATTGTTTAATGGTCTTTATGTTTTGAACTTGGACCATTTGATCTGTAATGTAGAAAATAATAAAAGACTAAGAACAAATGACTTGAACCCTACTTTTCTCTGGCATTGTCGTTTGGGTCATATCAACGAGAAGCGCATATCCAAACTCCATAGAGATGGACTTTTGGACTCATTTGATTATGAATCATTTGAGCGATGCGAATCTTGTTTGTTAGGCAAGATGACTAAAGCTCCTTTCACTGGTTATACTGAGAGGGTTGAGGATCTTTTGGGTGTTGTACATAGTGATGTATGCGGACCCATGAGTTCCATGGCTAGAGGTGGGTATTTCTACTTTGTTACATTTACTGATGATTTCAGTAGATACGGATATGTGTATCTTATGAAGTGCAAATCCGAGACCTTTGAAAAGTTCAAAGAGTTCAAGAATGAAGTAGAAAACCAGTTGGGTAAAAGGGTTAAAGCACTCCGATATGATCGAGGTGGCGAATACCTGAGTCATGAGTTCCGTGATCATCTGAAAGAGTGTGGTATTGTATCACAGCTCACTCCACCTAGAACACCACAACATAATGGTGTGTCTGAGAGGAGAAATCGTACTCTGTTAGACATGGTACGTTCGATGATGAGTCATGCAGACTTGCCTGTTTCCTTTTGGGGTTTTGCTTTAGAGACTGCTGCAATGACATTGAATCGCGCTCCAACGAAAACGGTTCTGAAGACACCATATGAGATATGGACTGTGAAGCGTCCTAGTATGTCGTTCATTAAAATTTGGGGCTGTGAGGCATACGTGAGACATCAAATGCCTGACAAGCTGGAACCCAAATCGGATAAATGTTATCTGGTGGGATATCCTAAGGAAACGAAATGGTATTACTTTTACCTACCGTCTGAGGGCAAAGTGTTTGTCGCAAGGACTGGTGTCTTCTTGGAGAAAGAGTTCTTATCAAGAAAGACTGAAAAGGTAGAGCTTGAAGAAGTTCAAGAACCACATGTAGTGAATGAACCGGAATTGGATTCTGAGACAGGACTACAAGATGTTGTAGCTAGAGAACCTGCTCAGGGAACACAAGTCCTACGTAGATCTGGTAGACCGAGGTTTGAGCCTGAGAGATATGGATTTCTCATGTCTCAAATAGGTAATGTGTTGCTTATGGATCATGATGATGAACCAGCAACCTACCAAGAGGCTATGAATGGACCGGACTCCGACAAATGGCTTGAGGCTATGAAATCCGAAATGGACTCCATGTATGCAAACCAAGTTTGGAACTTGGTGGAACCACCTGAAGGGGTACGACCCATAGGGTGCAAGTGGGTCTTCAAGAAGAAGACCGACATGGATGGGAATGTACAGACATTCAAAGGGCGACTGGTGGCTAAGGGTTTCAAGCAAATTCTTGGTATTGACTATGATGAGACCTTTTCCCCTGTTGCCATGGTAAAGTCCATTAGGATCTTGCTTGCTATTGCTGCGTATTATGACTACGAGATCTGGCAGATGGATGTCAAAACGGCTTTCCTTAATGGAAACCTCCTTGAGGAAGTGTATATGACACAACCCGAGGGTTTTGTATCCCTAGATGAAGCCACTAAAATATGCAAGCTGAATAAGTCCATTTATGGACTGAAACAGGCCTCTCGAAGTTGGAATCTTCGTTTTGATGAGAAAATCAAAGAGTTTGGTTTCATCAAGAATGAAGATGAGCCTTGTGTTTACAAGCGAATCAGTGGGAGCATTGTTGTCTTCCTGATATTGTATGTAGATGACATACTGTTGATTGGGAATGACATTCCTACCCTGAAAGTTGTTAAGAACAATCTAGGGAACTGCTTTTCAATGAAGGATTTGGGTGAAGCGACTTATATACTCGGTATTAAGATCTATAGAGATAGATCGAAGAAGTTGTTGGGTTTGACCCAGAGTACGTACATCGAAAAGGTGTTGAAGCGGTTCAACATGCTTGAGTCCAAGAAAGGATTTTTGCCCATGTCTCATGGTGTGAATCTCTCTAAGGACCAGTGTCCAAAGTCTTGTGAAGATAAGGACCGCATGAAGTTGATTCCATATGCTTCGGCAATTGGATCAATCATGTACGCGATGTTATGTACTCGGCCCGATGTCTCCTTTGCTTTGAGCATGACTAGCAGGTATCAGTCAGACCCCGGTGAGTGTCACTGGATTGCAGTCAAGAATATCCTGAAGTACTTGAGAAGGACTAAGGATGTGTTCTTGGTGTATGGTGGAGAGGAAGAGCTCGTTGTAAGTGGTTACACAGATGCTAGCTTCCAAACTGATAGAGACGACTCCAAGTCTCAGTCAGGTTTTGTGTTTTGCCTGAATGGAGGAGCTGTGAGCTGGAAGAGTTCCAAGCAAGAGACAGTTGCTGATTCTACAATAGAGGCCGAGTATATCGCAGCAGCTAATGGGGCGAAGGAGGCTGTATGGATTAGGAAATTCATCGACGAGCTTGATGTAGTTCCTAGCATTGTTGGTCCCGTAGTTCTCTACTGTGATAACAATGGTGCAATTGCACAATCTAAGGAACCTAGATCTCATCAGCGCTCCAAGCACATACTTCGGCGGTTTCATCTTATTCGTGAGATTTTCGAACGAGGAGATGTAAACATTTGCAGAGTGCCGACTGAGGAAAATATTGCGGATCCGCTGACAAAGCCTCTCGCGCAGAGAAAGCATGATGGTCATACTAGATCGATGGGTATACGATACCTAAATGATCAACTCTAGCGAGAATCTTGTGGATTGCATGTAAATATGTATTTTGTTGGCTGTTTGTTCATATGATGAACATTGTACCTAAGTTTTTCTTTTACAATTAATGGCAAGTTCTTTTATTATGTCTTTTTCTATATGATAGTTAAATGTTAACATAATAGATACCCTTAGAATGTTCGCTTCCATGGGACATCAAGTACGTGACTTGAATGTGAGAGCCTATGATTTATTTGAAGCTTCATTCTTAAAGGTCCCTGGTCGAGTATCATCATAGAAGCTAAGGGTGATGATGGTACATGAAGACTAGCACGTGTGTTGACTGATGACCGGTTCTCACAGGTCATGATATTGTGATATCAAGTCATCACGTGGGTATTTGTTAGTGAACAAGTTGTATTGGACAGACCCAACCTGAGACTACTCTGTGGATTGTCATCCAATCATGTCACGAGTAGATCTCAATTGACAATGGTGTTATGATCCTTTGACCTGAAGTCACAGCATTCATCAAGTGAGGAAGAGCGTGCTTTGATGCCATCTAAAGTCTTCCTTGAGAAAGGTTGATGATAAGGGTGGTTGTTGGGCATGTTACGAATCATTTGGGTATTTGTGTGTGAGCAGATATGGGATTTGTCCTCCTGTATGACAGGAGTTGCATCCATGGGCCCCTTGATGGAACTGGACTGAGAAATGCATGGCCATGCTTGGTTGAGTCAATATGTGATATTGGACTCACCATTCTCTGGAAGTCCGTCCTGGATCAAGAAACTTGGATTGAGCTATTACGAGGGTGACACGGTCCATGCCTCTAGTTCTTTCCGGATGTAAGGGACAAAGGGACAAAGACAACGCTGATACATTGGTCATAAAGGCTTATGAGTTATGAACTCTTATTGCTTGGGGAGCAATGATGCATTGCTAGATGCCGCTCATTGTTTGTGAGGTTTTTGTTTTGATACTTTCGAGATCAAGTGGGAGTCTGTTGGAGTTACCATTGTGATCTGGAAGTGATCAAACATGTAATCTCACTGCCAACGCGATATGAGCCTGCAGGGTCGCACCTAAGAGATGTGGAGAAGTTGGATAATTGACTGTGTTGGTAAAGGTTGTCAATCACCGACCTGAATGGGGTTGTGGGCAAAGTGTTGCCTTAAAGGATCGTCGGGTTGGGCAAATGTTGCCTTGGAGGGCTGGTAAGGATTGTCGTCCGAGGGTCGATAACATTCGTCGAGAATCGTCTTCTGATTCCCGCCGATCGGCGAGAATCGTCTCTCTGATTCTCGCCGATCGACGAGAATCGTCGAGAATCAATATGCTGATTCTCGACGATCGTCGACTTCGACATGTATCGTCGACCGCGGCTCGACGGTCGACGAGATTCGACGTGTATCATCAAGTGAGGCTCGACGATCGGCGAGAATCGTCGAGTATTGTACTCTGATTCTCGTCGATCCATGGTGATGCTCGCTGATCGATTCTCGCCGATTCTCGCCGTCTCTCGCCGATTGATACTCGCCGATTCTGGATCTTATTCTTGGGTGGTCTGCGGATAGCGATAAGCCTAGGTTTATTTATACCTTTGGTATAAATACAACACTTAGGGTTTTCGGGTTAAGGCGCGCGTTTTTCTCCCGAGGAAGTGTATATGACACAACCCGAGGGTTTTGTATCCCTAGATGAAGCCACTAAAATATGCAAGCTGAATAAGTCCATTTATGGACTGAAATAGGCCTCTCGAAGTTGGAATCTTCGTTTTGATGAGAAAATCAAAGAGTTTGGTTTCATCAAGAATGAAGATGAGCCTTGTGTTTACAAGCGAATCAGTGGGAGCATTGTTGTCTTCCTGATATTGTATGTAGATGACATACTGTTGATTGGGAATGACATTCCTACCCTGAAAGTTGTTAAGAACAATCTAGGGAACTGCTTTTCAATGAAGGATTTGGGTGAAGCGACTTATATACTCGGTATTAAGATCTATAGAGATAGATCGAAGAAGTTGCTGGGTTTGACCCAGAGTACGTACATCGAAAAGGTGTTGAAGCGGTTCAACATGCTTGAGTCCAAGAAAGGATTTTTGCCCATGTCTCATGGTGTGAATCTCTCTAAGGACCAGTGTCCAAAGTCTTGTGAAGATAAGGACCGCATGAAGTTGATTCCATATGCTTCGGCAATTGGATCAATCATGTACGCGATGTTATGTACTCGGCCCGATGTCTCCTTTGCTTTGAGCATGACTAGCAGGTATCAGTCAGACCCCGGTGAGTGTCACTGGATTGCAGTCAAGAATATCCTGAAGTACTTGAGAAGGACTAAGGATGTGTTCTTGGTGTATGGTGGAGAGGAAGAGCTCGTTGTAAGTGGTTACACAGATGCTAGCTTCCAAACTGATAGAGACGACTCCAAGTCTCAGTCAGGTTTTCTGTTTTGCCTGAATGGAGGAGCTGTGAGCTGGAAGAGTTCCAAGCAAGAGACAGTTGTTGATTCTACAACAGAGGCCGAGTATATCGCAGCAGCTAATGCGGCGAAGGAGGCTGTATGGATTAGGAAATTCATCGGCGAGCTTGATGTAGTTCCTAGCATTGTTGGTCCCGTAGTTCTCTACTGTGATAACAATGGTGCAATTGCACAATCTAAGGAACCTAGATCTCATCAGCGCTCCAAGCACATACTTCGGCGGTTTCATCTTATTCGTGAGATTGTCGAACGAGGAGATGTAAACATTTGCAGAGTGCCGACTGAGGAAAATATTGCGGATCCGCTGACAAAGCCTCTCGCGCAGAGAAAGCATGATGGTCATACTAGATCGATGGGTATACGATACCTAAATGATCAACTCTAGCGAGAATCTTGTGGATTGCATGTAAATATGTATTTTGTTGGCTGTTTGTTCATATGATGAACATTGTACCTAAGTTTTTCTTTTACAATTAATGGCAAGTTCTTTTATTATGTCTTTTTCTATATGATAGTTAAATGTTAACATAATAGATACCCTTAGAATGTTCGCTTCCATGGGACATCAAGTACGTGACTTGAATGTGAGAGCCTATGATTTATTTGAAGCTTCATTCTTAAAGGTCCCTGGTCGAGTATCATCATAGAAGCTAAGGGTGATGATGGCACATGAAGACTAGCACGTGTGTTGACTGATGACTGGTTCTCACAGGTCATGATATTGTGATATCAAATCATCACGTGGGTACTTATTAGTGAACAAGTTATACTGGACAGACCCAACCTGAGACTACTCTGTGGATTGTCATCCAATCGTGTCACGAGTAGATCTCAATTGACAATGGTGTTGTGATCCTTTGACCTGAAGTCACAGCATTCATCAAGTGAGGAAGAGCGTGCTTTGATGCCATCTAAAGTCTTCCTTGAGAAAGGTTGATGATAAGTGTGGTTGTTGGGCATGTTACGAATCATTTGGGTGTTTGTGTGTGAGCAGATATGGGATTTGTCCTCCTGTATGACAGGAGTTGCATCCATGGGCCCCTTGATGGAACTGGACTGAGAAATGCATGGTCATGCTTGGTTGAGTCAATATGTGATATTGGACTCACCATTCTCTAGAAGTCCGTCCTGGATCAAGAAACTTGGATTGAGCTATTACGAGGGTGACACGATTCATGCCTCTAGTTCTTTCCGGATGTAAGGGACAAAGGGACAAAGACAACGCTGATACATTGGTCATAAAGGCTTATGAGTTATGAACTCTTATTGCTTGGGGAGCAATGATGCATTGCTAGATGCCGCTCATTATTTGTGAGGTTTTTGCTTTGATACTTTCGAGATCAAGTGGGAGTCTGTTGGAGTTACCATTGTGATCTGGAAGTGATCAAACATGTAATATCACTGCCAACGCGATATGAGCCTGCAGGGTCGCACCTAAGAGATGTGGAGAAGTTGGATAATTGACTGTGTTGGTAAAGGTTGCCAATCACCGACCTGAATGGGGTTGTGGGCAAAGTGTTGCCTTAAAGGATCGTCGGGTTGGGCAAATGTTGCCTTGGAGGGCTGGTAAGGATTGTCGTCCGAGGGTCGATAACATTCGTCGAGAATCGTCTTCTGATTCCCGCCGATCGGCGAGAATCGTCTCTCTGATTCTCGCCGATCGACGAGAATCGTCGAGAATCAATATGCTGATTCTCGACGATCGTCGACTTCGACATGTATCGTCGACCGCGGCTCGACGGTCGACGAGATTCGACGTGTATCATCAAGTGAGGCACGACGATCGGCGAGAATCGTCGAGTATTGTACTCTGATTCTCGCTGATCCATGGTGATGCTCGCTGATCGATTCTCGCCGATTCTCGCCGTCTCTCGCCGATTGATACTCGCCGATTCTGGATCTTATTCTTGGGTGGTTTGCGGATAGCGATAAGCCTACGTTTATTTATACCTTTGGTATAAATACAACACTTAGGGTTTTCGGGTTAAGGCGCGCGTTTTTCTCCTGTAGCAGATCGAAACCCACGACGGAAGAGTTCCGTTCCGCGATCGTTCCGCCGATCCCGAATCCCGTTGCTGACGGAAGGGTTCCGCCGCCGCCGTGTTTGCTCCGTCGACCTCCTCTTCTCCGGCGACTGTCGCTGGTGCTGCTCTTCCTGGCGCGGACCTAGCAGTCCGTGGAATAGCAAGGTGCGGTCATCGTTCTTCCCGATCTTCCGTGCAACGGAAAGCTCGGCGTTCTCCCGCTCGTGTGGATTTCTGCAGAGATGTGGATATTATTCCACATAGAACTCGCCACTAGCAAGAAGACAAAGTTTGGAGCATCTCTGTTGAGTTGTGACTCAACGCCACCGAGGTAATTTTTACCTAGTTTTGCTAACTTCTTGATTCAACATTCATAGCCCGATCCACATATCTTTGGGTTTTTCTTGATGTTTATTTTTCCGCTGCATGCACAAGTGTTGTGCCATCCTTATAGAGAAACCCAACTGTACCCTCCCCGGCCCCTCTTTAAGTGGCGAGTGCGGTGGTAGGCTGGCACTCGCCCCGGCTTATTTTAGGGAGCTGGTGCGGCGGGAGGTTGGCACCCGCCTCGGCCCCTCTTCAGGGGGCGAGTGGAGTGGGATGTCGGCACTCACCCTGGCTTGTTTTAGGGGACGGGTGCGGCGGGAGGTCGCACCCTCCCCGACCTTGTTTTAGGAGGCGGGTGCGGCGGGAAGCCGGCACCCGCCCCGGCCCCTTTTCAAGGGGGAGGCCAGTACCAGCCTCGGCCCCTTGAGGATCTCGCCCGGCCTAGTTCTTGCCCGACTTGAGGGTCTACTATTTTGTCCCCGTTGAGCTGCGAATAGTTGTTCAAAATAGTAGAGTTTGGTGGTTGGCAGACCAACCCAGGGTATTTCAGTAATTTTAATGCAGCGGGATTGCGCTATTGGCAGGTCATCCCCAAAAAATCTATAAATTGACCCTTGGGGTGCCTTAGAGAGGGATCCATTTTGACCAATCTTCATCTTCTTTCTTCATCCTCCAAGGCATCTAGCTCAGCATTGGCTAGGGAGGGGGAGATCTCAAAAATCTTCCGGGTGTGAGGTGGGACCTCCATGCTAGAGCCAAGGATCATTTTCCAAATTCAGGTCTCTCACCAAGGGATGGCATGGGAGAAGTAGGTGTGAGCTGCACCCCTAGATCTGAACTCTAGGTGGAACCGAATCTCAGTTTCAACAAAAAGAATTAGAATAAGCTCTTACTAAGTCTCAATCCAAAGTAGATCTCTTACCAAAGAAAAATGAACTTAGTGAGATCTTTAAAAATTTCTCAATATCAAATAGAAAGTGGCAAAAAGGTATTTGTAAATCAGTGTGTTATGTTAGTCAATGGAAATACCACTTTGAAAGCCCAAATCCATGATCTAAATATGAATATTAAGAAATTTGGAATTGGCTGAAAATCCTAGGATATGATTTTATCAAACCAGTATCATGGATCTGCGAATTACGGACTCGGTTATATCACTGGAAATTATTGCCTCGTGATAGGTACTATCGCTAGCGATAGCTCACAGTCTAAAATTTTGATTTTTAAAAATAAAAATAATATTTCTAATGATCATCCATCTTCCAGTAAGAGTCTGACTTCATTTGTAAAAAAAAGCGTCATCACCTTTTATCACTTGTGTCAAATGCAATAGATTTGGACACACTATTGATTCTTGCATGAAGATAGGTCATAGTATGTTTAAACAAGTCGGGACACCTAGGGCGTCCACCTACTCTATGGGAGGCACCACTTGGATAACCAGATCTTTACTCTCATCTCCTTTTTAGGTGTGTTGGCAGGATAAGGACAAAGAAGATGTGTGATATTTGTACTCAGGATGTTCAAAACACATTACAGGTAATAAATCCAAGTTTCTTAGCCTTGAAATGAAGAAAGGAGGAGTAATGACTTTTTCTGATAACGATAAAGGAAGAATCATGGGCATCAGTGTAGTTGATAATGATTTCTTACCTATTTAAAATGTTTTATTTGTAGATGGTTTAAGCAAAATTTAATTTCTATAAGTCAACTATGTGATATGGGCTTAAATATTTTATTTGAATCATCTTCAAACCTTTGCAAAATTTTTGATTCAAAAACTCAAGAAATTATTTTTATAGCACCGAGAATTCACAATGTTTATATGATTACTTTTCATGATTTTTCTCAATCTTCACTTAAATACTTTATTTCAAAAAATGATGAATTAGATTTGTGTCATAGGCGACTTGGTCATTCTAGTACAAAACATGTTAAACTTTTTAAAAATAAATTGATTAAGGGTTTACCTTTGTTAGATGGAAATGTTTCTTCTTTATGTATGTCGTGTCAAAAAACATTTTCTCAAAATCATCTTTTAAAAATAAAAATGTTGTTTCTACGATTAGACCTTTACAATTAATTCATATGGATTTATTTGGTCCGGTTACTACTCAAAGTCTAGGAGGTAGAAAATATACTTTTGTTTTGATAGATGATTATTCACATTTTTGTTGGATGTTTTTTTAGTTTTCAAATCCGATGCGTATTTTGAATTTACAAGATTATGTATTCGTATTCAAAATAAACTTGATTTAAAAATTAAATGCATACGATCGGATCATGGAGGTTAGTTTGAGAATGATATGTTTATTTTATTTTGTATTGAATTAGGATTAAACATGAATTTTTCGCTACTCGCATACCACAACAAAATTGTGTAATGGAGAAAAAAAATAGAACTCTTCAAGAACTAGCATGCACTATGTTATCTGAATATAAATTACCTAGATCTTTTTTGGCTGAAGTTGTTAGTACCGCTTGCTCTGTGATAAATCGTGTCATGCTACGCCCATTTTCAAAACTTACACCATGTGAGTTATATTATCAAAAAAGTCAAATGTATCTTATTTTAGAGTTTTTGGATGTAAATGTTTTATTTTAAATACAAAAGATGTTTAGGGTAAATTTGATAAAAAATATGATGATGGAATTTTTATTCGATATTCTTCAACTAATAAAGCCTATATAGTTTTTAACAAACAGACATAAATAGTTGATAAATCAATTCATGTTAAATTTGATGAATTTGTTCTTTGTGTAGAAGCTAATCCTATAGAAAATGATGAAAAACCCCTTCCTTCTTTGGAGAAGGATGTTGAAGAAATCATTGGAGAACAAGAACAAGAAGATAAAGAACAAAGAGAAGAAGAAGTTGAAGAATAGATGTCTCCAAGAGAACTTATTTTTTTTCAAAATATCATCCACAAGAATTGGTAATTGGAGAACCATAAAAAGTGGTAAGTACTCATTCTTCTTTACATTATTTATTTTCAAACATTTGTTTTGTTCCCAATATAAAATATAAAGATGTTTCAACCGTTTTAAATGATGAATCTTGATTTTTAGTGCTGAATGATAAATTTAATCAATTTGAACGTAATAAGTTTTGGAAACTTGTAGAGAGACCATCTGATCATCCTATTGTAGGAGTTAAATGAATTTTCAAGAATAAATTAGATAGTAAATCTAGGATCACTAAAAATAAAACTAGGCATGTAGCAAAAGGATATGCTCAGATTGAGGGGTAGATTTTGATGAAACATTTGCACCTGTAGTATATCTTGAAGCAGTTAGAATTCTTTCTTATTTTTGTTAGTTTCAAAAGATTTAAATTATTTCAAATGGATGTGAAAACTGCATTTTTAAACTGCTACATTAAGGAAGAAGTTTATATAGAACAACCTCCAAGTTTTGTGAATGAAAAATCTTCAGACCATGTTTATAAATTAGAAAAAGTATTTTATGATTTAAAACAAGCATCTCGTGCATGGTATAAAAGATTAACTTTATATTTATTAAAGAATAATTATAAAATTGATATTGCTTATTATACACTCTTCATTAAATATGTTAATAATGATTAGGTAGTTTTATAAATTTATGTTGATGATATTATTTTTGGAGCCACTAATGAAGAGTTATGTAATGGTGTTGTGAATGTTATGAAAAATAAATTTGAAATGAGCATGGAAGGAGAACTTACATATTTTTTAGGCCTCCAAACTACTCAAAAATATGATAGTATTTTTATTTGTCAATCAAAATATATTCATGATGTTTTTAAAAAAATGGATTTGAAAATCTTAAGCAAGCCAATACTCATATGAGTGTTTCATTAAAATTAGGAAAAGATAAAAGTGATATTTCTGATCAAATTTTATATAAAAGAATGATAGGTTCCTTATTATATTTAACTGCATCTAGACCCGATATTATGTTTGTAGTTTGTTTATGTGCTAGATTTCAGGCTAATTCTAAAAATCTTATTTGAAAGTAGTTAAACGAATTTTTATATATCTTATTGGTACTTCAAATTAGGTTTATGGTATCCTCATAATGATGATTTTATCTTACATGGTTGTGATTCTGATTATGTTGGTTGTTCTTTATATCGTAAGAACACAAGTGGCACTTGTTACTTTTTAGGCCTTTCACTTATTTATTGGTCGAGTATGAAACAGAATTATGTTGCCCTCTCCACCACTGAGGCCGAATACATTGCACTAGGCAGTTGTTGTGCACAAGTCCTTTGGATGAAACAAACTTTAGAAGATTTTGGATAAAACAATAAACTATATAATTGAAATGTGACTAAAAAAGTGCAATCGATCTAACCTACAATCCACTACATCATTCATGATCTAAACACATAGATGTTCGACATCATTTTATTAGAGATCATATTAAAAAGTATAATATTAAAATCAATTTTATAGAAACTGATTTACAACTTGCCGATATTTTCACTAAGCCACTTCTTGATTCATGCTTCTCTACACTGACTAGAGTTAGGTATCTTAGATATTTCAAACTGAAACTATAAGTGCAATTTTTTAAAAAAACTAAATAAACTGACTATTAAAAAAATAAGAATTAACAAGCATTAAGATAATCATCGCACACATCATCAAGAGTAATCTAAACTATCACAGATTGTCTTAACATAAAATGGCATAAATAATAGTCTTTAAACATCAATTAAACATCAACACAACTTGTCCCACATCATAGAAAAGTGAATAAAGGATAATTCACTATCGTCGGTCGGCAGCTGCTATCGCCACGCGATATCTCCGTCAACCTCATCCTGTAGAAAAACATATCAGAACTCCCAATTTTCGCTGATTGTTGCCTGGTCCTCGCTCGAGCTCTGACCTTGTTGCTACCTCGGTCGTCTCATGTGACGAATTGAGTGTCGAGGAGGATCCACCACTGGAATAACCAACTCTTTTTCTTATGAAGGGGTCGCTTTGAACTTTAAACCTTGAGCTAGGAAATTCATGAATTTCTTCATTCCTTTCAGCCTTGTAGTCGTCTCGGCATGTCGCATCTCCACCAAGTCATATAGGCCATCTATTCTTTCTCGTAACGATCCACCTCGAGGAATTGGAGGTGCAGTAGATGTCGAGGCTTCTCCTCGAGTCGGTCGTGGTATGGCTGAAGAGGATGCTTCACCATGTCCAGTCGGGAATCTAGTCATCTTTGTGTTGTAAATAGGCGGAATATAGTCGTTTACATATAGACTTTGGTGGATCCATTTATACTTCGAGTATATCACTCGCTGAATCACGCTTCCAAATGGAAGTCTGTTGATTTTTTTCTTCATTGGATCCTTCATCTTATATGTGTAGCCAATCACTGATAACACTATATCGACTACATCAAATGGCTCTTTCGCTAAAATCATCTGAGTCACCAAAGTGAGTTGTGCAGTAATCGTCCTAGTATCTCATGTCTTAAGCAACATTGTATTCCTTAGGATATCTTGCACTACATATGCATCAAAAGTAAGGCTAGCTATAAAACTAATACGTGTCTTTTTGGATGTTCCATGAAGCACTAGGTTGGTCTGTGTCCAATCCCTATCTTTTCGATAATTTTCAACTATATTCAGTGCATTACCACCATCTGTGAGTCCAAATTCATTCCGCAAATCCTCATGCATTATCTCTACTATTCCGCTTTGAATATGAGATCACACTCCTCCATTTACCTGGTGAAAGAACGATCTTCTAAATGATTGTAGAATTATCGCACGAAAACTGAGCTAAACATCTCAGGGATAATTAAGGACATTATACTTGCTTGTGCTAGTAGATCATAGATGTGTGTGTCTCGTGATAGATCAAATTACACGATCTTAACAATTACTATAGCGACCTTCTTGATTCCTGAATACGATTGATATCCAGAGTGAGGGTTGCTGGAAGAACTCTTGTGTGCTCTTGCGCTGAAGGTCATTCCTAAAATTAACCAAAAATTTGTTAAAAATGAATTTTTCACAATCGTCGGACGACAGTGGTTGTCGTCAGGCGATAGCAGAACTTCATCTAAAAATAAAAAAAAAATTAACAAAACTCTCAGATCAACATTTCTATAAGTACATAAACTCAAACACCATCCTTAAAATTCGATATATGTTATGGATCTACTATATCCATACAAATCTAACTCAAACTCTTAGTTTTTTCAAACTCTTTCAAATCTCCTAAAATCCAGAAATTTTTCTTCATAAACACTTTTTAATCACAAAGAACTTTCCAAAATGCAACCAAAATCAAAATCTACAAAACACTTCAACCAAAATCACCATGTCCACCTCGAGGAATTGGAGGTGCAGTAGATGTCGAGGCTTCTCCTCGAGTCGGTTGTGGTATGGCTGAAGAGGATGCTTCACCATGTCCAGTCGGGAATCTAGCCATCTTTGTGTTATAAATAGGCGGAATACAGTCGTTTACATATAGACTTTGGTGGATCCATTTATACTTCGAGTATATCACTCGTTGAATCACGCTTCCAAATGGAAGTGTGTTGATCTTTTTCCTCATTGGATCCTTCATCTTATATGTGTAGCCAATCACCGATAACACTATATCGGCTACATCAAATGACTCTTTCGCTAAAATCATCTGAGTCACCAAAGTGAGTTGTGCAGTAATCGTCCTAGTATCCCATGTCTTTAGCAACACTGTATTCCTTAGGATATCTTGCACTACATATGCATCAAAAGTAAGCCTAGCTGTCGAACTAAAACGTATCTTTTTGGATGTTCCATGAAGCACTAGGTTGGTCTGTGTCCAATCCCTATTTTTTCGGTAATTTTCAACTATATCCAGTGCATTACCACAATCTATGAGTCCAAATTCATTCCGCAAATTCTCATGCATTATCTCTACTATTCCGCTTTGAATGTGAGATCACACTCCTCCATTTAGCCTAGTGAAAGAACGATCTTCTAAATGATTGTAGAATTATCGCACGAAAACTGAGCTAAACATCTCAGGGATAATTAAGGACATTATACTTGCTTGTGCTAGTAGATCATAGATGTGTGTGTCTCGTGATAGATCAAATTACACGATCTTAACAATTACTATAGCGGCCTTATTAATTCCTGAATATGATTGATATCCAGAGTGAAGGTTGCTGGAAGAACTCTTGTGTGCTCTTGCGCTGAAGGCCATTCCTGAAATTAACCAAAAATTTGTTAAAATGAATTTTTCACAATCGTGGGACGACAGTGGTTGTCGTCAGACGATAGCAAAACTTCATCTAAAAATCAAAAAAAAAAAACAAAACTCTCAGATCTACATTTCTATAAGTACATAAACTCAAAAACCATCCTTAAAATTTGATATATGTTATGGATCTACTAGATCCATACAAATCTAACTCAAACTCTTAGTTTTTTCAAACTCTTTCAAATCTCCTAAAATCCGGAAATATTTCTTCATAAAAACACCTTTTAATCACAAACAACTTTCCAAAATGCAACCAAAATCAAAATCTACAAAAAACTTCAACCAAAATCGTCAAGATTACCTTGGATTCAAACTATCGTCGGCGACACGGCGATAGGGTTTCAGGAAAAGTGGAGTGCATTGAATTCCTCTCTGAAAATTCGCTTTTATACCAAAATTTGATATCGCCGCGTGATATCACTATCGCTTGTGATAACGAATTTCCATATCATTCTTTCAATTTTTGTTACCCTCTTATTTTTTGTACATTCACATATTTTAGACATATTTAAAGTTGGGTTATATATTCCAGAAAGTTGATCAAAGTGATTTTCATTTTTCAAGTTTTATATAACATTGTGTACATTTTTTCATGCTTCAAATATCTTCATTTTACAATGGTTTTGTGATTAGTAAATGTTTCAAATTGTTTTTGCATATCTTTACGTATGAGTAATATTTTATACATGATAATGACTTCACACTTACGCATAACAGCTGTAACGCCCTCAGTTTTTCTGGTATTATTCTTTTGCCGGCTGACGTCATAATGACGGATGGGCGTTGCGTGTCCGTGAGTTGACGGCGCGACGTCGTTTGTGCGTTTTTGCGTCTGTTAGGTTTGACCGGCTAGATTTTGGGATATTTGTCGGATTTAGATTCCGTTTTCGCCAGTGGGTTCGTAGCATCGGTATTCGCCTACGGCGCGAATTTCGTCTGTTTCGGCATGCGTTTCGGCCTTCGTAATAACATAGCAAATATAAAGTTATAATAATATAAATAAGCTAATATTATTGATGATTCCTTTTTACCTCTGAGTGGAGGCGAGAGAATGAAAATACTGGTCATAAATTTTTATAAATTAGGCTATTTGCTTCCTTCCCCGCTAGACCAAGTGCTCCCGCCGTCCGACGATCGACCCCCTTCTCCCTGTATAAGATTTAGACAGAATAAAATTTATAATAAACTAAAATTATATATATATATATATATATATATATATATATATATATATATATATATAATTATTAGGAATGTATATAACTTTAAAAATATATATATAAAGGTAAAACACTACTCCCTGCACCTCATCTTCTCCCGACTGAAACAAGAAATGGCAGGCCCCTTCCGTTCGTGAACCTTCCGACCGCCGCCGATGGAGATCCGGTGCTCGGAATCGCGAGCCGAACATAGATTCGGAAAGCTCTCGCCGAGATCTACGCGATGGTGGTGAGTATTTCTAGTTTCTTGGGAATTCTCCGATTAGGGTCCTTGATCCTAGTTTCCGTTTTAACTCTTTAAGTATAGGAGTTGTTTCCTCTCGTCTTTCCAGGGCCGATCTACGCAGTAGTGCCTCCCGGAGAACGGTTTTTCGTGGTTAAGGCAAGTGGTGATCTTCTCTTTCTCTTTGCTACCCCCCCCCCCCCCCCCCCTTTCCCCTTTTTGTTTCCAGTACATTGATTATGCTAAGTTTCATCTTCTGCTTAGCCTTTTGCTCAATATAATTTTTCTCTCGCCTTGTTACTTGAAATGTTACATTATGTTCTGGTGGGCCTTGCCCCTTTTGCCTTTGAAAGAATCTTGAAATGATGAATAATGTTTGAGGCCGTACACGATGTTGGCGGTGCCACCGGTGCGATGTTCTTTTAAAATGATAAATCTGTTGGAGATCGTACATGATGTTGGCGGTGCCACCAGTGCGATGCTCTGAGGGTCGTGACGATGTGTGATGGTATATCCCCGCACGGACTCTCCTTTTCTGATGAGCTGATTAGTCTCTGTAATTCGAATAAGAATAATAAGATTAATGATCTGAAAATGAATGTTATTTTGCCTATGGTGATTTTTGATCTTTCTCGTCCTCACTCCTCTTTTGGTGAGCTCTTTTTCTGATTGATTTCTGTTGCTAGTTGTGGCTAGTCTTGTTTATTCTGACCCTTGCAACTACCGTTTCCCTCCGGTCTCGCGGAGGTTTGCTTACTTTCTCATTTTCTGCACCACTTGTAACTTGTTTCTGAGATGTTCTTTCTTTGAATGTCTTAGGTTTTGGACAGTAGCAGGTGTTAGTGTGGAGCTGCGTCGGTTGCGGTTTTTTGACCCTCTTGAGGTAGGGTTTTCTTTGAACTTGTCGGCCCATGGGTTCGTGTCAGGTGTTGACGCCCATGGTGCCGTTTGGTTAGACTTTTTGCTACCTTGCTGTTGTTACTCTTTGTTTACTTTGGGCACTTGTTCTGGAACGATTAGTTATGGGTTGGCCTGGTAGCCCCCTTGCTTAGATATGCTAAGGCAGTTGGAGCATTACATACCATGATTTGAAATGTTAATCTCACTATTTTCTGCGCATGATAAATCTACTTTTATATACAGTAAATCTAGACGTCTGATACTGCATGGTGCACCTCACTTGGTCTTCATGAGCACTTAGGTCACCAAATGATTAAATCAAGTATTTTTCTGCTGCGTAAAACTATATTTTCAAACCATGGACTAGTTGATCCACCTAGCCGTGGGACACGGCTTTGCAAGTATTGTTGCATAAATTATATTTGGAATACATTGAGTTAAGAATGATTTCTATAACTGCGAGAGACGATGAGTTGTCTTAACGTCAGTAGATGTCCCCTACGTGACGTGGCATCACAACGCATAGTTTCCCTACTCTGATAGTATTTTAAATGCTGGAAAAATGCGGGTTGTCACAGTTGGTATCAGAGCTAGGTTCTGTGAAAAAGGTAGTTGGGTGGTTTGGCGAGTGAGCCGAACGACTGCTACCCTAAGCAAAACCTCAAGCGATCATTTCATTGTATACACACACCAATATATCATCAGTATGTCTTGACCGAAGCATAGTCACTACACTCATAGTATGATAAGAAGTATACATGACATATTATGTAGTATGGGATGCATAATATGAGTTTGTATATGGATCCACCATAGGTAGCAACATGTGACGGTTATGTAGTATGGGATGCATAACCACCATTATACGGATGCCCATTAGCACGTTTTTTTTTGTTACATGTAATATTATGTAGTATGGGATGCATGATATTGCATGTGTACACCGCTTATAACATGCACTAAGGCCTCTTTTTTTTATAATGCATAGCACTGCATACATTTATATCATTGCATATGCATACGTGCCAAGTTAAAGACATACAAGATGATATATGTACACTCATGATTTGAAAAGAAATTTAAATGTTCATGCATTCATGTCATAGCACGAGAGACAATAGGATGATGTTGCATCATCCTAGTTAAGTTCACAACATTATTTCATGGAATTCCAGAGCAAGGTAACAGCAATAGCAGATAGATTTCCTTTCTGTTCCGAATTGATTCGGGATATTTTTGTGTTTGTTTTGCTTAAGTGTCTTAAGCCAGTTTCTGATTTGATGTCTATCTATCTTGTAGACATGCCTCCTAGGAGAGCGGCGCGATTGACTCCCTAGCCCGAGGGAGAGTCTTCTGGTGGTCAGAGCGAGTCCATGATCGAAAGTCTGCACCAGAGCAATGAGGCTTTGACTAGGCAGTTAGTCGCGATGCAGACTCAGATTCAGTCCTTGGTGTCTGCTGCCGCGGTACAGCAGCCTGGCGTGCAAGAACCGGTGGTGAGTCCAGTCGTTCCTGCTCCTCTGGTGTCTCCAGTGGCATTGCCACCGGAGATGAACTTCAAATCTCACTTCCAACGTTTGGGACCTCCTACCTATGATGGTAGGGCAGACTTCATGGCCTTGGATGATTGGGTGATCAGCATGGATGAGATGTTCTCCTATTCAGGCATCTCCGAAGTTTCGAAGGTGATGGTGGCTGCATATCAATTGAAGGGACTGGTGAAAGGATGGTGGATCAGGGAGAAGGAAAGTCTTGTCGAGGGATGCTCGTGGGATGTGTTTAAGAGGATGTTGCTTAAGAAGTTCCTCCCTTCGGTTGAGCGCGACCGATTGATGAACAACTTCCTGCACCTGAAGCAGAGGTAGCTCACCGTCAGTGAGTATGAGATTGAGTTCAGCAAGTTGAGCAGGTTCTCCCCAGAGTTGGTGGCTTCTGAGGAAGGAAGGGTGAAGCGGTTCTTGAGTGGTCTCACTGGTGATATCCAGCAGTGGGCTAGTGCTTATGGGTCAGAGACTTATGCTGAAGCGGTGGAGGCCGCATTGAAGGCCGAGTCTATTGAAAAGATAAAGAATCGTGGACAGCAGGCGAAGAGTGATAAGAGGAAGTTGGACGATCGAGAGAGTTCAAAGGCATCTCACTCGGACTTAAGGAAGAGGGGTATGGGGCACTGTAGCTTCTGTGGCAAGCGGGGTCATCCGTTCGAAAAGTATTTTAAGAGGCTCGATGCGCGGGAGCAGTTGAAGATTAGTGCGATTCAGGACGCACCCAAGGCTATCCTGGTGTGCTCTTTCTGCTCTAAGCCCGATCATGAGGCGGCCCGGTGTTTCAGGAAAACTGGGTGTTGCTTTCTTTGCGGGCAGAGAGGCCATCGTAGGGCCAACTACCCGAACTCTCAGACCGTGACTTCAGCGGTTCCTCTGCAGACCTTGCCGCCACCCCCACAGTTCATGGACAAAGGTAAGGGCAAGCTTAATGTGCTAACTAGAGAGGAGACTCAAGCCTCAGTGCACGTGATATCTTGTTAGTTTTATTCCTCCTAACTTGTTCTATTTCTTCTAGATTTAGCTTACTAGTTGTTTGGTGATGCATGCTTATCTAGGTGAATTCAAGGTGAAGAATAAGTGGGCGCATGTCCTATTTGATTCGGGAGTGTCTCACTCTTTTCTCGCTCGGAGTTTTGTTGACAGGCACTGATGGCTTGTTGATCGGCTGGATGATGCCTTGTCTGTTAAGTTTCTGTCTGGAGAGCAGGTTACGTCAGATCGGGGTATCCGGGAGTGCCCTATTTCTTTGGGTGGAGTCCAAGTTCTAGCAGATTTAAAGATGCTGGATTTGGCAGATTTCGATGTGATTCTTGGAATGGACTGGTAGTCCAAATATGATGTCGTGATCAAGTGCAAGGAGAAGCAGCTAGATTTCAAGTTGGGCGACGTTCGTCCATTGAGTGTTTATGACCTTCCTCGAAAGGGTTCTCCAATTATTTTTGTGGTACGTGCCCGCCGAGCAGTGGCGGATCCAGGAATTTTGCAATGGGGGGCACAAATTTTTTTTTTAAATGAAACAACAAAATAATGTAAAATTTTTGACATTGCAAATTCATACAAAACTACATTTAATTCACCAAATCAGAAAATACAAAATTACACAAGAAAATTGTATTTGTCCACGACGAGTCTTCATTTTTTGAAAACGATCGATAACATCATCGTCACGGACTTTCAAAAATGCATCTCTCTCAATAAAAGTAACTAGACAATCATTCAACATTTGATCGCTCATATTGTTTGCGCAACTTGTTCTTGACGTAGTTCATGCCCGAGAACACTCTTTCTACACTTGCAGTAGCCACCGGAAGAATTAATGCAAACTTCAAAAGCTTGTAGATCGGTTGATAAGCAATATGTTTACCAGTTTCAACAAGCTTTATGGAGAGATGACCAAGATCCTTCAAATCAAAAAATCTCTCATCGCTTCTCATGTCGGCAATGAAGTTGTCGAGATGAAAATCTAAATTAAACATCTCCAAACTTGAAAAATCATTAGGATAAAACTCAGCAAGTCTTATCACTTTTTGTCTGTCAAAACTATCAAACGAGTTAATTGGATTTAAGCAAGTCATACAATGAAGCAACTCCATGCTCACTTAATCAAACTGATTGTTAAGCTCGTGTAGTTGTAGATCGACGACTTTTAAGAATATTTGTACTCGATGATGATGCAAATTTGTGTAGTCTTCAACAAACCGTCTAGATCTTCCTCGAGGTATATACTGATCATCCATATTGGGAATATGAATCTTATGTTTGCCGCAAAAAAGCAACATCATATTTAATAATGTGTCTTATCCATCATCTCTTAAGGTTTGCAACTGTTTTTTTGTCAAATTAACAAAAGACATTGCATTAACAATGTTTTGATCCTTTCTTTGAAGAGCATCCCTAAAAACATTCATCACCAGTCAATACTACGGAGTATCGCTAAAAACATTCATCACAGAGTCTATCATGCTTTGCTTAGCCACTAGTTGACTAATACCTCAAATCACACCTAAAATATATAACAAATAAATACAAAATAAGATATAGATGAGGGAAGTTCACATTTTAGTTCACATTTCTGGACTGGAATTTCAGTCCAGAAATCAGAATTCTGGACTGAATTTCAGTCCAGAAATCAGATTTCTGGACTGAAATTTTCAGTCCAGAAATCTGATTTCTGGACTGGAATTTCAGTCCAGAATTCAGATTTCTAGACTGAAATTTCAGTCCAGAAATCAGTCCAGAAATCAGATTTCTGGACTGAGTTTCAGTCCAGAAATCAGAATTCTGGACTGAAATTTTCAGTCCAGAAATCTGATTTCTGGACTGGAATTTCAGTCCAGAATTCAGATTTCTGGACTGAAATTTCAGTCCAGAAATCAGTCCAGATTTCTAGACTGAAATTTCAGTCCAAAAATCAGATTTCTGGACAGAGTTTCAGTCCAGAAATCAGATTTCTGGACTGAAATTCAGTCCAGAAATGTGTAATTTCACTCAAATCCTAGTTGTTAGTTTGAAAGAGCAACTTGTTAGAAGAAGAAGAAGAAGATACCAGCCGCACGGGAATGGCGATTGGCGATCTGCGCCTGGCACGGGACGAGCTACGGCACGGGAATGGAGGAGGGTGAATGGGGGGGCACCGGTTGGGAGCAACTAGGGCACGGGAATGGCGGAGGGTGAAAATCGCGATTAAAACCGGTCGGGAGCAGCTAGGGCACGGGAATGGCGGAGGGTGAAAATTGTGATTTAAAAGAAATTTTGGGGGCACCGGTCTGGGTGAAAATCGCATATTAAAAAAAATTGGGGGGGCACCGATCTAGGCGAACCAAGCCTAATTAAACTTTCCAAAAATTTTGAGGGGGCACGTGTCCCTGTGGCCCCCCTGTAGATCCACCCATGCCGCCGAGCTTTAGCTTCTAGTTGTGAGGGTTTTCTGGTTTCCATCTGTGCAGTGGAAGCTTCTCGTGTTGAGCCAGCCGTGGAGGGTATCCTGGTAGTGTGAGAGTTTCCTGATATTTTTCCTGATAAGCTTTTCGGTCTCCCTCCCGAAAGAGAGGTGGAGTTTGTTATAAACCTCGAGCCAGGCACCCGACCCATTGCTAAGGCACCGTACCGCATGGCGCCTCGTGAGTTAGAGGAATTACGTGTTCAGTTGGATGAGCCGCTAGAGTGTGGTTTCATTAGACCGAGTACTTCTCCATGGGCCGCTCATGTTCTCTTTGTGAAAAAGAAGGACAGTTCCATGAGGTTGTGTATCAATTATCGAGGGTTGAACAAAGTGACTATCAAGAATAGATATCTGTTGTCGCGGATTAACGATTTGTTCAATCAGCTGTGAGGCTGCATCAGGTTCTCGAAGATTGATCTTCGTTCAGGCTACCACCAGATGAGGGTTCGTGACTCAGACATTCCTCTGATAGCTTTTAGATCCCGGCCCGGACATTTTGAGTTCCTCGTGTTGTCCTTTGGTTTAACTAACGCGCCTTCTGCGTTCATGGATCTGATGAACCGTGTGTTCAAGGATTTTCTTGATCGTTTTGTGGTCGTCTTCGTCGACGATGTTCTCATCTATTTTAGCAGCGATGAGGAGCATGCCCATCACTTGTGTTTGGTTATGTCTGTCCTGAGAGAGCATAAGCTGTATGTTAAGCTGAGCAAGTGCGAGTTTTAGCTGCCTCAGGTGTCCTTCTTAGGACATGTGGTGAGCAAGGATAGAATCTCTGTTGATCCCGCCAAGATTTCAGCGGTGATGGATTGGAAGAGACCTTCTACACCAAAGGAGATCAGAAGTTTCTTGGGCTTGGCTGGATACTATAGGAGATTTGTGAAGGGTTTCTCCACGTTGTCCGCCCCGATGACTCGGCTGACGCAAAAGAATGATGCTTTCATCTGGAGCGATAAGTGTGAGGAGGCTTTTCAAGAGTTGAAGAGAAGGTTATGCTCTGCTCCAGTTTTGATTCTGCCTATTGAGGGAGTGGAGTATGCGGTGTATGTTGATGCTTCCCACATTGGACTTGGTTGCGTTCTGATGCAAGAAGGTAAGGTGGTCGCCTATGGATCTAGGCAATTGAAGGTTCATGAGAAGAATTATCCTACTCATGATTTGGAGTTTGCGGCGGTAATCTATGCCCTGAAGCTGTGGAGACATCTATTATATGGCGTTGTGTGTAAGATTTATACAGATCATAAAAGTCTGAAGTATGTATTCACACAGAAGGAGCTGAATTTGCGCCAGCGCCCGTGGTTGGAGTACGTTGCCGATTATGAAGTGGATATTCTCTATCATCCTGGTAAGGCCAATGTTGTGGCTGATGCATTGAGTAGGAGGACGGCTCAAATCTTTAATTTATCTGTCCCATCCTTGGTGGAGGAGTTTCTATTGTTGGATATTTCGGTGGCGAGCCGTGGCGCACCCTCTGGCTTGGAAGCCGAGGTGCCTTCTTGGATTTCTCTGACGAGGTTGCATCAAAAGGACGACCCGGATTTGCAGCACTTGCGAACTAGGACCGAGAGAGGAGAACTATCTGATTTCTCTTTTGATGAGCTTGGTACCATCTTGTATAGAGGTAGATTCTGTATCCCGACGGTGTGAGTTATTTGAGATATGATATGCAAGGAAGCACACGGATCAAGTATGGCTTACCACTCGGGTTCCACTAAGATGTATAAAGACTTAAAGCAAATCGTGTGGTGATCGGGCATGAAGAACGGCATCGCCAAGTTCGTATCGGAGTGCTACACGTGCAAGCGTGTTAAGGCCGATCATGGAAGACCTGGAGGAAAATTGACCCCTTTGGAAATTCCCATGTGGAAATGGGAGAGTATCTCGATGGATTTCATTACCGGATTGCTAAGGTCCCCTCGTGGACACGATTCTGTTGGGGTCATAGTGGACTGGTTGACGAAGTGTGCCCATTTCGTTCCCTTCAAGGTCGGCTATTCAATGGAAAAGATTGCGGAGTTTTATGTGGATGAGGTTATTAGATTGCATGGTGTGCCTGCAAGTATTGTGTCAGATCGAGACTCGATATATATGTTGTGTTTCTGGCAGAGCTTGCAAGGAGCCTCGGGCACCGAACTCCGGTATTCTACCGCTTATCATCCACAGATAAATGGTCAGACAGAGAGAGTGAATCAGATCGTGGAGGATATGATCATGTGTTATATTCTGGATCATGGTGGTGTTTGGGATCAGCACTTGCGATTGATGGAGTTTGCATATAACAATAGTTACCAAGAGAGTCTATAGATGACCCCTTTTGAAGCATTGTATGGGAGGCGCTGCAGGACTCCCTTATTTTGGGTCGAAGTCGGTGAGAGACCGTTGTTAGGTCCAGAAGCTTTGGTGGAAATGGAAGAGGCGGTGACTAATATTCAGGAGAAGTTCCGCGTTGCTCAGGAGCGGTATGAAAAGTATGCCAATCAAAGAAGGGCAGATCCGGAGTTTGAGGTTGGGGACAGTGTTTTTCTAAAGTTCTCTCCGGTGTCAGGCGTCAAAAGATTTGGGAGGAACCACAAGTTGGATCCCAGGTATGTTGGGCCATTTCAGGTCATTGAGTGCATCGGAGTGTCTGCTTATAGATTGGAGTTACCTGCTACCGTCCCTGGCGCCCATGATGTATCCCATGTGAGCCAGTTGAGGAAGTGCGTTCGCAGTGATCGTCATGTTCTCGATTTCGTGCCCCAGATTCAGCCCAATCTATCTTATGTTGAGGAACCTGTCCGTATCTTGGAGACTCAAGAGCAAGTATTGCGGAGGAAATCAATTCCCATGGTAAAAGTTCTCTGGCGAAATCATGACGTCGAGAGCGCAACATGGGAGTTGGAATCAGCTATGCGGGAGTCTCATCCGCACCTCTTCTTTTGATTATCTCAGGTAAATCTTTTCTTCCTGCACCGTTTATTTTTGTCCCGATGTTCTTTTATGTTCGTATGTCAAGTTTCGGGACGAAATTTTCTATTAGTGGGAGTGGGTGTAACGCCCCCGATTTTTCTGGTATTATTCTTTTGCCGACTGACGTCATAATGACGGATGGGCGTTGCATGTCCGTGAGTTGACGGTGCGACGTCGTTTGTGCGTTTTTGCGTCTGTTAGGTTTGACCGGCTAGATTTTGGGATATGCGTCGGATTTAGATTCCGTTTTCGCCATTGGGTTCGTAGCATCGGTATTCGCCTACGGCGCGAATTTCGTCCGTTTCGACATACGTTTGGGCCTTCGTAATAACATAGCAAATATAAGGTTATAATAATATAAATAAGCTAATATTATTGATGATTCCTTTTTACAGCTGAGTGGAGATGCGAGAGCATGAAAATACTGTTCATAAATTTTTATAAATTAGGCTATTTGCTTCCTTCCCCGCTTGACGAAGTGCTGCAGTCATCCGACGATCGACCCCCTCCCTGTATAAGATTTAGACATAATAAAATTTATAATAAAGTAAAATTATAAATATATATATATACGAGCATCTTTGCACGGGTTACGCCCAGGGCGGCCTTCGGCCGCATCCAGGCGGATTTCGCCCGCCTCCGCACGGGCTTTGCCCGTGCTCGATGCGTCGTTGCGGGCTGCGCCCGCATCAAAGCAGGATGCGCCCGCATCAAAGCGGAATGCACTCACATCTAGACGGGCAGTGCCGCAATATATACATATGAGTACTCAAAATGACCATAAAAAAATATAAATGAATATACAATTTTTATTTTATATAAAAAAAATTACGTTTTGTCGTAAAAACATTAATTTCAAGCAATCTCTCTCCATCTTTTTTCTCTCCCTTCCCCATCTCTCTCCCTTTCTCTCTCCCTTTGTCTTCTCCCTTTCTCCTCTCCCTTCCGTCATCTCTCCCTTTCTCTCCCTCTCTCTCTCATCCCCCCTCTCTCTTTCTCTCTCTCCCTCCCTCTCTCCAAACTCTCCCCCCCCCCCATCTCATGCTCCCTCTCATGATCCAATGGCTCTTGTTTAATCTATGGTGTGACTCTAAATACATATATTGCTTTATATAATAAGTATATATAATTGTTAGGAATGTATATAACTTAGAATATATATATAAAGGTAAAACCCTACTCCCTGTACCTCATCTTCTCCCGACTGAAACAAGAAACGGCAGGCCCCTTCCGTTCGTGGACCTTCCGACCGCCGCCGACGGAGATCCGGTGCTCGGAATCGCGAGCCGAACATAGATTCGGAAAGCTCTCGCCGAGATCTACGCGATAGTGGTGAGTATTTCTTGTTTCTTGGGAATTCTCCGATTAGGGTTCTTGATCCTAGTTTCTGTTTTAACTCTTTAATTATATATAGGAGTTGTTTCCTCTCGTCTTTCCAGGGCCGATCTACGCAGTAGTGCCTCCCGGAGGACGGTTTTTCGTGGTTAAGGCAAGTGGTGATCTTCTCTCTCTTTGCAACCCCCCCCCCCCCCCCACCCCCCCCCCGTTTCCCCTTTTTGTCTCCAGTACATTGATTATGCTAAGTTTCATGTTCTGCTTAGCCTTTTGCTCAATATAATTTTTCCCTCACCTTGTTACTTGAAATGTTACATTATGTTCTGGTGGGCCTTGCCCCTTTGGCTTTGAAAAAATCTTGAAATGATGAATAATGTTGGAGGTCGTACACGAAGTTGGCGGTGCCACCGGTGCGATGCTCTTTTAAAATGATAAATCTGTTGGAGGTTGTACACGATGTTGGCGGTGCCACCGGTGCGATGTTCTGAGGGTCGTGACGATGTGTGATGGTATATCCCGCACGGACTCTCCTTTTCTGATGAGTTGATCAGTCTCTGTAATTTGAATAAGAATAATAAGATTAATGATCTGAAAATGAAGGTTATTTTGTTTATGGTGAGTTTTGATCTTTCCCGTCCTCACTCCTCTTTTGGTGAGCACTTTTTCTGATTGATTTATGTTGCTAGTTGTGGCTAGTCTTGTTTATTCTGACCCTTGTAGCTACTGTTTCCCTCCGGTCTCGCGGAGGTTTGCTTACTTTCTTATTTTTTGCACCACTTGTAACTTGTTTATGAGGTATTCTTTCTTTGAATGTCTTAGGTTCTAGACAATAGCAGGTGTTAGTGTGGAGTTGCGTCTGTTGCGATTTTCTGACCCTCTTGAGGTAGGGTTTTCTGTGAACTTGTCGGCCCATGGGTTCGTGTCAGGTGTTGACGCCCATGGTGCCGTTTGGTTAGACTTTTTGCTACCTTGTTGTTGTTACTCTGTGTTTTCCTTGGACACTTATTCTGGAACGGTTAGTTATGGGTTGGCTTGGTAACACATTTGCTTAGATATGCTAAGGCAGTTGGAGCATTGCATACCATGATTTGAAATGTTAATCTCACTACTTTCTGCGCATGATAAATCTACTTTTATATACAGTAAATCTAGACGTTTGATACTGCATGGTGCAGCTCACTTGGTCTTCATGAGCACTTAGGTCACCAAATGATTAAATCAAGTATTTTTCCGCTGCGTAAAACTATATTTCCAAACCGCGGGCTAGTTGATCCACCTAGCCGAGGGACACGGCTTTGTAAGTATTGTTGCATAAATTATAATTGGAATACATTGAGTTAAGAATGATTTCTATAAGCTGCGAGAGACGATGAGTTGCTTTAACGTCAGTAGATGTCCCTTACGTGACGTGACATCACAACGCGTACTTTCCTTATTCTGATAGTATTTTAAATGCTGGAAAAATGTGGGTTGTGACAACAGCCATTGGAGTTATCTGGCTGAAATTCTGGAATTTGATGTGACACACCTCCCGGAGTCTTGATCCTGTGCATCTCCAGCCAGATAACTCCGTGGAACCAGAAAAACACCCAAGTATTTGTGAATTCTCAAGAGCGAAGAAGGGACCGTTCGAGCTTCTCATATCCGGCGATCTTCGCAAGGATTTTCAAGACCAGAGAGAGTTTTTATTCGCAGGTTTTTTTTCATTCACTTTGGAATCGATAAAGAATTCGCCGTCCTGTGAGTGGTGACTTGGCACGTGTGTGGTTTAGGGGGAAATCACCGCCGTGTGTGCAAGGACTAGGTCATGGTGAGATCTAGGGGAGGCTAGTTGTTGTATCTAAGGAAAGATAGGCTTTAGCCGACCAATCTTTGAGAGAAGGACTAGTGAATTCAAAAAGGAGACTTTTTTCATCACAACCTCGATTTCAAGCTTTATGGAAATCTTTTGTTCATGATATTCATCACTTATGAAATAAATATGCATTTCAATTTTCTCATTAATTTCTAAGTGTATGTTATGAATATTTTATTGTGAAAAAATTTACTTGTTTTTTGTGATAATTTGGCTAAGTAAATTGTTAGGCGAAAAATTATAATTTGCCCTTATTCACCCCCCCCCCCCCCTAAGGGCGCTCAAGATCCAACATATGGAACCTTGGTGGGTGTGTCTGGTTGGGAAATTATCTATGTCCACGGTGCCTCTGGGAGGTGCACTCTCGTTGATGCGGAGCCTTGATGGGAGCACTACCGCGGAGACGGTTGACGTCACTTGAGGTGTGAGGAAACCTTACTGCAAGGTGAAGAGTGCAAAGAATTCCCGAGCAGAGATTCGGCCTAAATCCACGATCTCGCGGGAAAACCTCAGAGCTCTTTCTTGTCTTTGAAGTTGTTTGTCTTCAAATGAATGCAGAGGGGGGCCTATTTATAGTTTTCTGGAGGACCACAGTGATAATTGTGTCAGGGAGTAATTTGTGTTGGCGAATGGCGTTGCTCCGTTTTGATCATCTGCATCACCATTTTTGCCAAAATGATGAGTGCCCCCTTCTCCCCGGACAGTTCGGGCGGCCCGGGCAAGGTGCCAGGAGGCGGCGACGGCGGCCGGAGGCGGACAGCGGCGAAGGAGGCGGCGGGAACGGCAAGGGTCACCGGCGGCAACGGCCGCCACAGCGCGCGGGAGCGCGCTGCGTGCCTGCGCTGGAGTGCGCAGCGCCCGCGTAGGGACCGCTGCCGGCGCGCGTGCGGGCGGAGCGCGCAGCGTGCGCGAGCAGGAGCGCACCTCACGCGTGCTGGAGCGCGCAGACGTGCGCGAGCAGGAGCGCAATCACGCGTGCTGGAGCGCCCTACACGGTCGCGGCACACTGCGACAGGTTGCGCGCGCTGCGCCGCCACGTGCGCTCGCACGGTCCTGGCGCACTGGCGGGTGCGCGCGCGGCTCTGCCCTCTTCTTGGATGTTTTCAGACCTTTTGGTCAGCGCGGTTTGCGTCTGGTCTGATCCAGTTAGTTTTCCCCATGTGTTCTTAGGCCAAACCTTTCCGATTTTACTTAGAAAATTCAGAGGGAACCCCGCCAGGATTATTTCTTTGCCTTAGGCTATTGTGTTTTATTACACAATACTTTCCAAAATGATAAACTTGCATTCTTTTATACTTTGAATACCTTTCAAAAATTGCTCAAAAAAACCCATTGACATGTAGTTGGACAGCGAATAATGAGTCTAGCCACATACAAGTTTATTTTATTACCTGAGATGACAATTCATAATGTATTGCAAATGTCACTCTTAGAAATCAAGAACAATACAAACACACACTACAAATTAAAATATAATGAACATTTCCAATTCTAAATCAATTCTAAGGGTAGCATTGCATTATTAGAAAATATTTCAATTACTTATAGACTCCACCCAAATATCATACAGAAATGTAAATATACAAGCAAGAAAAAGTTTTAGGGAAAGCAATTATAATTTTGAAAATACAATTGGAGCAATCTATAATTATGCAAACTTTCAGAAGAGGTTCCGATAACACACAAGTGATAGTGCATAAGGGCCTCCCGTGCAGCTAACGACAATACCCCGACAACAACAGTGCAGCAACACGACAACACACCCACCATTCATAGTCCCCCGAGCGCACAATTGCAATCTCAAGGTCATCATTAAATAAAGGGCTAGGATTGCTTTGATAGTCCACATCATTACCCCATAAAGAGATTTATATATTAGTGCAGATATTATGTCATTTTGTGGGACCTCCCTTGTATGTTTGCAAAATTACATGTTGCACCCATCTACCTTTTGAAATTACAAATACCTACCTGTAAGTTTACATTTCATAATATGTATGCATAAAAATACACCCTCAAGATCTTCCTTCAAGGGAGTATTTTTATGCATGCAGGTTATGAAATGTAAACTTACATGAGAGATTTTTGTAATTTCAAAAGATAGAGAGGTGCCACCTATAATTATGCTAACTCCCAAGAGAAGTTTGGATAATTAGTAATATTATATATAAGGCACAAATTCTCAAGTAAAAGCAGGAAGAGAAATGATAAGTAATGCTTGGCTTCGAGTCGAGAAGAATACATAAACCTTGTGATATACATACTAAAGGACTGAAGCAAATAACCTAGTGACACACAAAGACCAAAATGCTATTTCCTTCAGTTTTTCGAGAAAAATCAAAACGCCCTGTCCTACAAATAACGGTATCCCATACTGCAAAGAGTTTCATAATTTGTGGTTCTTTTCTTTATCACTTACCAGGAGCCCAAAATCGGAGTAGATGGAACTTGCGAGAGTGCTGGATTCATGCAGTGTTGCTGCCATTGTGGGAGGCTTCCGACACTGGCACCAACAATCTGCCCAAGTTCGCCTTCAATTTCCATCGATTCGCCGTACTCCGCCGCATCCATCACGTCTTCTTCGACGGCACCACTCACGGATGAGACTTGGGTACTCGGATCGGAAATAGTAGAAACCCAGGGAACAACAGCTAAGCAATTGGCCGTAGATGATTGCTGCTCCTCGACCAAGCTCTCCTCAGGCTGGGACAGATTTCGATGCAACCTGACAGGTTCTGCAACACATTCATGCACGTGTGGCAGAAACTTAGATACCACATTAGTTAAAATCATAGAGAGCTAAGTATGGCAAAGTGTCAAGTTAACTTTCATCAATACAAGAAAAAGATGAATTCATCAGTCGGTAAGACATTGAGAGAAAAATCGAAAACATTCCAGATAGCAGGTTTCAACACTTCCAACATCTATATATCTATAATAGCTGCCCTATTAAGAAGAACATTTTGAGAATTTAATCTCTAATTTAACGGAATATGAGATTTTATTTAAATACATATAACTAACATAAAAATATGTACGTGTTGGTTGACGTGGGCAGGTCCCCAGGGCACAGTGCAGTAGAAATAATACTTGGTGATCTCTCAGTATATTTGTTGGAACCGAGATTCAGCTCCACCTAGAGTTCGGACCTAGGGTGCAGCTCACACCTACTTCTCTCAAGCCGTCCCTTGGTGAGAGACTTGAATTTGGGGAATGACCCTTGGCTCTAGCGTGGAGGTCTCACCTCACACCCGGAAGACCGTTGAGATCTTCCCCTCCCTAACCAATGCTGAGCTAGGTGCCTTGGAGGATGAAGGAAGAGGATGAGTGATGAAAAGCTGATCCCTCTTCAAGGCACCCCAAGGGTCTATTTATAGATTTTTGGGGATGGTCTGCCAATAGCGCAATCATGTCGCTCTGAAATTACTGAAATACTCCGGGGCTGGTCTGCCAACAGTCAAACTTCGCTGTTCTGAACAGCTATTCGCAGCCCACCAGGGGCAAGATAGCAGAACCTCAATCCGGGCGAGCTGCTTAAGTCGGGCGAGGTACTCAAGCCGGGCGAGCTGCTCAAGCCGGGCGAGAACCCTCCAGCCGGGCGAGAACCCTCAAGCCGGCGGGCGAGAACCCTCAAGCCGGGCGAGAACCCTACAGCCGGGCCAGACCCTCAAGCCGGGCGAGAACACTCAAACCGGACGAGAACCATCAAGCCGGGGGAGAACCCTCCAGCCGGGCGAGAACCCTCAAGCCGGGCGAGACCCTCCAGCCAGGCGAGAACCCTCCAGCCGCGAGAGAACCCTCAAGTCGGGCGAGAACCCTCAAGTCGGGCGAGAACCCTCAAACCGGGCGAGAACCCTCAAGTCGGGGGAGAACCCTCCAGCCGGGCGAGAACCCTCAAGTCGGGCGAGACCCTCCAGCCGGGCGAGAACCCTCCAGCCGGGCGAGAACCCTCAAGCCGGGCGAGAACCCTCAAGCCAGGCGAGAACCCTCAAACCGGGAGAGAACCCTCAAGCCGGGGGAGAACCCTCAAGCCGGGTGAGAACCTCAAGGGGCCGAGGCGGGTGCCGGCTTCCCGCTGCACCCGCCCCCTGAAGGGTACACCAAGCACTAGCAAGCTAGGCAAATTCTTCCTCCTCCTACTAGTATAATATGCAGATCAAGAATAAATTGGCCCCCCAGGAGTGCAAAACCCCCCAAAAAGCTTAAAAATGTGTAGCAAGTCTTACGCCCTCTTTGGGGACCCCGCTCCGCGAATACGGGGTTGTACAATATTGTCGTCATCGTGAACTGCAACAGGGAATCCCATGCTCCACCGCAAGTGGATAAAATAAAAAAACCATATTACAATATATATACTTGTAATATGGAAATATTATCACTAGTTACACAATAAACTAAATATGTTAAAACTACAAATAAAGAGCAAAGGGAAACGGTAGGATCAATGGTGAGTCGATGCCAAATAAAAAAAAGTCACCCATAAAGCTAATATGGAAAGCAATGAGTTTAACGACAAAAAATAAGGTTATGTAATCACAAAGTAAGATGATACATCCTAAAAAATGATTTGCTAAAGTGAGGAGCCCATGAAAGAGGATCATCAGAAAGACCTGCTGAACAATCCCGATCCAGTAAGAATAGCAGAAATTGCAAATTTTGAGAAGTTGAAATAAATATGGCAAGGCGATAGTTTCAAAAGGTGAAGTGAATGAGGTCATTAAGTGGTGACAAATTGAGACAAATGAGATTGCAAGATGATGACAGGAGAGGCGAACAGCTTGCAAAACGGCAATAAATGTGAGGAAAATGAGGTCACAAGGCAGCAATGAAAAAGATGAGGTAAACAGGGCGGGTAAAAAGTAGTGAAAAAAAGAGGCGAACAAGATCATGCGAGAAAAAAAAATCATCTATTACAAAAGAAAACATGAAAGGCAAAGGAGTTTGGGATCAAAGTGGCGCATCACTCAAAAAGATGTGAAGCACGACCTTGTGTGGACCTTGTAAAAGGAGTAAATTTTGAAAAAGTGCAAAGGTCATTGATGCATAAAGCTCATTAGGGTTTAAAGATCAAAAGATTCAGACCATGGGGAGCCGCAGGACTTCAAGAGGCATGGGCATCGAAGAAGCATGCATGCCATGGATGTGCAAAGCTCAGGGAAGTGCAAAATTGTGTTAGTTTCTATGATGCTTAGGTAAATTAGAACGTGTGTTTGATGGGAGAGGAATACTATTTTTAGTGTTAGCGCAGATAAACACAGTAGTGGAGGGAGTCAAAGACAATATCGACAGGTTTAGTTGATGAAGTTGATGTTGCGGGAGAAGACAAACTCGTTAAAGCGGAAGTGCAAGCTAGGGTGAATGCTGGCATGGATGAGGCAGCGCCAATTGTCATTAACAGAGTTGGCCGATGAAAATGACATTTTTGTAATCTAATTGGTTAAATTGTGCTCTGATTCCACCAAGAGTCAAGCATTCGAGAAGGATCTCAAAGTGGACATAATTACGATGAAACAACCAATGATTCCAAATAGCGACCATGAGAGGATGTGATTGTTGCATGATGGAAAAAAGTGAAGTTGCAAAAATACCATAATTTGGGGACCTGAATCACTGGAAATTACAGAGTAGCGTTCATTGATGGAGACCAAAGATTGTTGATGTCTCAATATCCACAGCAACCAGCAGCAGCAAAAAAAGCATCAGTCTCAAATAACGTCACCAAAGAAACAAATAATTATTATGTCATTCTCTCGACCAATTGAAGGAAGCATCGGCTTGGCATCAATCAAGTATAGTGTTAGAAGCCTATTTGGAGGTTGTTGGAGAAGTGGCCGGAGGTGGAGATGACGGGGGCGGAGATACTACGGAGCCTTAACCGTGGCTGCCTACGCAGGGCGTGTTCGAGAGAGAGAGCTTCCAAGATCTCTTTTAGGGTTTGGGAAAATAAATTTCTTCTTTCATACCATTACAAAACCCGTTAGGTCCTTTAAATAGGACTTACAATCGATAAAAAAAAGCTACAAAGGAAATAAAATAACGCTAAAGGAAATAACGACAGAGTTGGACATAAACGACGAAATAGTAATGCGTCATGAAAGCAATAATATAATAAGGCCAATAATATCGACCTGTAACATCTCTTCCGCCTTGCAAAACGAGCTTGTTCTCAAGCTCCAGGGTGATCAATGGTGTCCAGCATTATCCGACACCCTCATCATCAGTCCTTGATGTTGAAAATTGTGAAGTGAAAGTGGGTGAATGGAGTACTTGGGCAACCTATCCGCGCGGACTACGCGGACAGGGTTGGCGGACAACCAGGTCGGCGGAGCTGGCGCAGACGGCTTGTTCTGTGGCGGCATGGGCGGTCTGTTCCCGCGGACTACGCGGACAACAGCGGCGGTTAGCCAGGCCGGCTTATGCTCTGCAAGCAGTTGGATCCCAGGAAGTAACCGGGCGGATAGCGACTCTATCCGCGGAGTCCGGCAAGAAGCGGACTGAAGAACTGGAGCTCGGCAGACCGGCTTGGGTGAAGTCTTGGTCTTGCTCTGGTGAAGCGGCAAGTGGAAGCCGCGGAGATTGCCAGTTAGCGCGGACAGGTGTTGGAGTTCGCCAAGGCAGGCGGACTGGTTCCTGTGTCCGCCAGTAAGTGCGGACTGGCTCTTGTGGCCAGTGGTGTGGACTTGGTTGGTTCTGAACCAAGTCCAAGTGTGGCTCAGTCCGGGGAGATCGCGTAGTGGAGTGCTGACTGTGTCTCAGTCCGCCAAGCTCGGCAGAAGTGTTGTGTGTCTTGGTTGCTTGGGAAAGGCGGACTGGATTTGAGTCCGCATCTGCGTGCGGACTGGAGCTGGGTCCGCTGAGTCCGACAGCTGCCTTGCTGGCATGGTCGTGGACTCAGGTTATGCGGACTGGAGCAGTCTGCGGGATATGCGGACTGGAGCAGTCTGCGGGAGATGCGGACTGGAGGTATCCGCAGTATATGCGGACTGGAGCTGTGTCCGCTGAGTCCGACATTTGCCTTGATGGCGAGACTGTTGGTTCGAGATAAGCGGACTGGAGCTGTGTCCGCGGATTGGCGGACAACTATTGCAGAGTCCGGCTGTGGTGGTCTTGGCTTGGCCTGTGGCGACAAGGCGGACTGGCGATGTGTCCGGCCTTGGTGAAGCTAGGCGGACTGGCTATCCTGCACAGGTCGCGGAGGACTGGAATGTATCCGCGGACTGCGGAAACGTCTTGTTGCGGGATGTGGCGGTGATCCTATCGGCTAGGGCGGTGACCAAACTCCTCATCGTGCCTATAAATAGGACTCATGTCACATCAGGAATAGGAACCTGAGAAACCGAGTGAACAGTAAGTTGAGCCCGCATAAGTTGTTGCGGACTGACTTTTGGTGTCCGCACGGTTTGATAGAGTTGACCGGGTTGTGCTGTGCAGGTTGTGCGGATAGCGCTAGAAAGCCAGGACTTGGCTCTGATTGCGGTCAGGGTCAGTGCGGACTCTGCGGTTAAGCAACAGGCGGTGAATAGCAGGTCGCGGACAGCGACCAGACGGTCTTCTATTTGGCAACTTGGTTAGGGGTTCAATAAGTCGCCTGCTTCAGGCGGACTGTTCTAGTCGGCATCGCAGCGTGTGCGGTCTGGCGGCTAGGCGACCTCGCGGTTAGGCGGCTTGCAGATCGCCGGCTAGAGCTAGCATTGGAATAACGGGCAGTCCGCGCGGCTTGGGTTGCGGTCTGGCGACCTGGCGGACTGTACGGACTTCACAGCAGTAGACCGGCGGCTTGGTGTTTGAGTCCGCGAGGCTTGTGTTTGCTTGTCTTGTATTTGTAGTCTCTGCTTTCCCTTTGGTGGTTTTGGTGAAGCATGTCTCGTCATGTATGTCTCGCGTTGTAAAGAAGGTTGTTGTTAATCAATAAAGACTCTTGTGCTGCATGTGTTTTTGGTTGACTGAACTTATTGAGATAACCACTGCTCACTCAAAGATCCATGAAAATTTTCGCATGATCAAGGTGTGGTCTTGATAGGTCTGAGAATATTAATTTGACATCAGCCTATCTCGTTGACCACTTTGAGAAATTTCAACACTCGATGTGCAGATAGAAAAGCCGTTTGCACCTGTGGCCGCGAGTGTACTGCTCGTCCCAGTTGAAACATAAGCCCTGCGCACACCGTTCCATCATCTTGTCCCGAGATAGTTTATGGACTGGTGGGGCTGAATGGCCCTCGGAATGGCCTTGCAGAGTGCCCGTGTCGGTGAGCACACAATCCCCTTGTGCTAGTTGGAGGCGGCGGTCACATAGCCTGGCCAGACTCATAGCAGTCACTAAATTTGGAGGAGCCTCAAATTCGACATCAAGCCGCAGGTGTTCGCTAAGTCTGGCGGTGAAGATGAAAACCTGCATCTCCAGGGAAAGTGTGACGTTTGCCAGAAAAAGTTGAAATTGGCCCGGATAATCGTCCACGGAGCCCGTCTAGCGGAGTTTCGTGAGGGCACCAAGGGGGTTGTTGCGGATTGGACGGCCGAAATGCATGTTGCAAAATCGCTTGAAGTCGTCCAACGCCAGATATGGTTGATCGGTGAGGAGACGAGTAGCCCAGAGCAAGTCCGAGTCAAGAAGGTCAAAAGAGGCCAAAGGAAGTCGTTCAGTTGCCGGAGTTTGTTGATGACCGAAGAATTGTTCGCACCTGGTGAACCAGCCCAAGGGATCTGTTTTCCCATCGTAAGGGTGGAATTCCAACCGGATGTAAGGTGGTGGAATAGCAGCTTCCAGACGTAAGAGGGTCTGCGGTGGCGGCTCATGGCGGATGAGCGAGAGTAGCGGAATTTGACTATTGCTAACGTGATCCATGGATGACGTGGTAACAACGGGAAGGGATGCGGCCAGTTCATTAAGCCTAGCAATGATAGTGTCCATGTCATCCCGATGTCGGGTTTCGACATCCCGAAAGCGTGAATCCATGGCAATCATGACAGTTTGCAGCACGTCCTGGAGAGTAGCCGTAAAATATTGTGAGTCTCCCATATTGTAGATGGAGGTAGCACGGGATAAGGAGTGGGTGACGGGACAGCTATAGTGCTTGGTGGTTAGGTGCTGGCTGTTTGAGAGGTACCGTGAGATCCACATCGTCTCCCAATGATGGAAGAAAATACTCCCCGCAGAATAATGCCCTTGATTGAAATTTATTCTTATGCACAAAAAGGAATTAAATTCACGCGCAGAAATGGAATTAAAGTCTACGCGCAGACCTTGATTGTTGAAACCGAAATCTTGGTCTCTCGTGGAGTTCACCCTTGGGGAAATGGGTGATCGTGCACCTACTTTTCTCCTGCAAGCAAAACAACAAAGGGAACAAAGTGAACAGGACCCAAGGGCTCGGCGAGGAGGACCTACCACACACCCGGAAGATCTTAGAGCGCTTCCCCTCCTTAGCCAGAGGCCGAGCTAAGGCTACCTCAGAAAGCGCTAAAAGACTAAGAAGCAAGTGAGTATGAAAGCATGCCTTCTGAGGTGTCCCTTGGGTCTTATTTATAGATTTCTGGAAACGGCATGCAAATAGCCAACCTCCGCTGCCTCGAACAGCTATGTGCAGCCCAGCTTGGTCTGCCAACAGCGCAACTCCGCTGTTCTAACAAGCTATTCGCACCCATGGGAGGGGCATCCAGGTATTTTTACCCCTGGGCCCCACAGTGCAGATCCCATCAACTTGGAGGTCAGCTCGCCACTGCTCTTCGCGCCCAGGGGGCGGGTGCGACCTGGCTCCCGCAGCTCGTCGTCTCCTCTTGAGCGAGTGCGAGCCAGGTCGCCGCGACCCGCCAGTACCTCTGCCGAGGCGGGCTGGCGGCCAGGTCGCTTGCAGAAGAACGGGCTGGCCCGGTCTCAAACTGCCGCTGCGGGAGCTCCGGAAGGGGGCTCGCTGTTCTGGACATGTCGGACCCAACCTCGAAAATTAGTTCGACGAATGTCAAGCCCGAACTCTGCGGGACGAATTCCCGGCATGCGAGAGAGAGAGAGAGGGGAAGGGCCAGCTCGCGCGGCTCGCCCGCCTGACTTGGGCGAGAGCGAGCTGGCCATCCGCTGCCTGCCCGCCTGTTGTTCTGGTGCGGGAAGGGTGCCCTGGTCCGCTCGCCTGGCCTGACGGGCCCACTCGGCGAACACGGGGTTGCACACAATCCCTGCTCTTTTTGAGCTTGACCAAGCTCGGAAAGAATCATCTAACCCGCGTGTTCGGTGAGTGCTGTGCTGAGCTGTCAGGGAATCTTCTGGTGGGTCCCACTCCCTGGCTATAAATACACCGTCGAGCTTTTGGGTGAATCCTTACCTTCTTTTGCCTTTCTGAGTGAACTGTAGCCACACCATGCCTGTTAATGAGGAAATGCGAGCCCGGCTGGCAGCCGCGCGCCAAGAGACCAGGGAGGAGGCCCTTGAGGCCGCACCATGGTTGGCACGCGGGTCTTCCGGCCCTTTCTTTAGGCCGGTAAAGGGAAAGATTGTCCGGCGGTCCCCAGCGAATGACTTCCCGGGCTCCAGCTCGGCCGCGGGCACCGAGGCAATCCCTGAGGTATGCGCACCTCCTTCCTGGCTTGTTGCTCCATCTCTGACTTCCTTCCCCTGCAGGTTCCGTCGCGTGAAGAGAGAGGCGGTGGGGAGGAGGATCGTTCCCTCCTGCTGACAACCGAGCGGGTCGCCACCCCCTCGGGCCAGGGGCGTCCTCCCCCGGATGCCTCTCGGTCGCCGATTCCTCCCGGGCTAGGGAAATCTCTCGCAGCTTTTGAAGGGGAACCCTTCCAGGGGCGATCGGGTTCTTCTCGACCATCCACCGGTGCTGAGGGCCTGCCAACCCCCGGTAGGCTCGCACTTGTGCCTGTTTTGCCCTCGCTTGCCCCTCCTGACTCTTTCCTTCGCAGGCTACAACGCGATTTCCTCTGAAACCGAGATGATCGAGGGATATTCGCCTCCCCCTGATGTGGAAGGAGTTTCAGAGTATCTGGGCGACCCGGCGGACGCGGTGGGGATGAAGAGACAAGTGACGCGGCTGTTTCAGAAACATACTCTACTGCTTCAGGAGCTCTGTAGCCGGGTGGACCGGGATAAAACTGCGATAAAGGCACGAGTCGCGGCCTTGGAGGGAGTGCGGCGCCCGGCTGAAGGGGAGGAGGTTACATCGCCTAGCGCAAATATCATGCGGGCCGAGGAACGGCTTAGGCACGCCACGGAGCAAGTCGGCTTGGCCCAGCAGGAGCTGGTGGCGGTTCGCGACTACCATTACCCTTGCGTGCCGCCCCAGACCGGGACGCGGGGGCGGGGTACGTGGAAATGGATCCAGTACTGACCCGCCTACCTCCTTCCCCGCGGTCTGTTCGCCGGGCCAGGCCGCATCCGGACTCCAAACCGACTAGCTTAGGGAGGTTTCCTACTATGAAACTCTTTCAATGTCTGTAATAATCTGCGACTTCTCTTGCCCGTCTGCGGGCCTGATTTCTTATTTTTGATGCATGTTATTTTCATTGTGCTGCTGTTTTGCTTTCCTTGGGGAGGGGATGGATGAAGCCGTCTTGCTCGCCCACGGCTTTTTAAGGCGGGTGGGAGGCCGTCTGATACGCTTGCCCAGCCCGCCCACCTGATCTTGGCGGGAGCGGGCCGGGGAACTCGCTGGTTGCGAATCTCCCCGGCTCGCCCAGGGTTGTGGGCGGGTGCGAGCCGCAGCTCGCTCGCCTTTTGTGCGGACGCGGGTGGGCATGATCCGCTGCCGGACGGTCCTGGCGGCGCGATTGCGAGCCGGGAAATTGAACCGCCAGGCCTGATTTTTGCTATCCGCACTTTTCCCGCCGGCGGAAGATTTTCCCGCCTTTTTTCCCTCTATAAATAGGCACTGCCGGCCCTTGCTTATCCATCACATTTAAGCTCCTCCTTCCCTGCTCCTTGCGACCCCCGGCTCGCCTACTTCCTGCGGAGACTTCCTCACCCGCTTAGCGAACCCTCTGCGAAATGGGCGGCGGCAGCGGCGACGCGGACGGGCGGAGTAAGCGTGCTTGGACCTTTTCCGAGCATGACTTTCCCCGCGCCGTCATTTCTGAGAGCGAATACCTCGACGCCCTCAGCGATCACGTCCCGCCTCGCTTCTCGGCGAGGCGGCCTGGGGAGGGGGAGAAGGTAAACGACCTCTCCGAGGGGGAGCTTGCCATTCCCCTGGCGCACTTCGAGGTGGGCCTCTGGCTTCCTCTATGGCCGGAGGTTCGCCAAATCCTGAAGTACTTCGGGGTCATCTTAGGGCAGATGACCCTGAACTCTGTGGCGGTCATGGTCGGGTTCGCCTGCTTCCTGCGGGAGGAGCGGGTCGAGTTCAGCCTCGCGGTCTTCCGCAAGTTATTCTCGTTCCGCGCGAACAAGGAAGGGACCGCCTACTTCTCCAGCGCCCATGTCAAGGTGCGGGAGACTGTCAACAAGAGCCACAACTGGCTCAAGAAGTTCATGTTCGTCAAGGGAGACTTCGACAACGTCCCCTTCTCGTCGGTGCAACTCAGCGAGGCGAGCTATCGCCCCCCTAGCCTGGGGGGCCATGAAGCGGATCTATGCGGGTTCTTCACCGGGAATAACTTCGAGGTCGCATTCCTGCGACGGAATTTGGAGGACCTCGCTGCCGTCCCGCCCGGGGGAGGTAAGTTACTCGCGCTCCTTTTTTCCTTACTGCTTCTCCCTGCTTTAACTTTCTCTTCTCGCAGGCGAGCGGGACATTCCCCTGCACCCCCCTTATGAGAGCGCCCGGGTCGCTCTCAGCGGGCTCGCCCGCGCTCAAGACGCAAACGTCGCACAGTGCGAGATCCCGGCGTCTGTCCCCAAGAAGCGGTCGAGCCGCGAACAGCCTCCACCCCCCCCCCGCCAAAGAAGGCGAAGACCACGGGTGAGGCGCCCGCCGACGGCCAAAGGAAAGGCAAGGCCCCGACGGTCGAACCGGCCGAGGATCCCGTCCTCGTGACAGCTTCGACCAGCGACCCCCCCCCAGCGAGGCGGCTGACACCTCTGGGCCGCAGGAAGAGGCGTGGGCCGCCGCGAAGCCGGTGCCGAAAGGGCACCGCAACTTTGGTTTCGGCGAGAAGTGCTTGGACGAGCTCGGCGTCCCGCTCCTGTCATGGGACAAAGAGTCGAATCGGGCGGTGATTTCCACCCTGCTGCCGAGCTGGTTGGAGCAGGAGACCATCAGCGGGGAGGCGTACAACTTCTCGTTCGACCTCTACTCGCGGGAGGATGCCTCCATCTATGACGAGGAGGCGACGCGGGTCCTGGTGCATGAAAGCGCACGGGCCCAGCTCCGCGGCCTGGAGCTGGCTCACATGGTCGGCCGGCGCTGCACCCAGCTGGAGAGGAACGCCAACTCGCTCAAGAAGATGGCGGACGAGAAGGAGGAGGCCCGCAAGCTCGCTCAGGAGGAGGCGGACTTTCAGAGGAAGCGGGCCGACGCGGCTGAGGCTACTCTCGCCCAGTACCTGGGAGGGGCGGTATGTCCCTCAGCCCGCATTGGTTTCTAACCACTATTCTCTTCTCAAGCTTACTTTTAGCTGTCTTCCTCTTTGCAGGACGCGGCGCCGACCAGCCGTCTGGGAGCCGAGATCGCCACCCTCGGCCAGAATAACCAGGTGCTGGAGGCGCGGGTGCGCGAGCTGGAGGCCGCCGCGGCATCCCCGCCGCCAGCCAGTAGCAGCTGCCGGCTCGAACACTACTCCGACTACGAGCTGGAGGTGTTGATGCAGAAGAACGCCGCCTGCGCCGCGAAGTACACGATCCAGACGCTGCGGCGAGCCGACCTTATCAAGAGCGAGGGCGCGGGTCTTTCGGCAAGCGACGTGGTGCCGGCGTTGTTCCTTCCGGTGCCGGATCCGGGGGACAAGTCCTATCAACGCCTCTAGGACTTGTCGCCCGGGAGCTCGCGTCGCCTTTTTACACGTTTTTATTTGTTGAAATGTAAGCGCGGGCTGCGCCCTGACTTTGTAATCTTACTTTTCCTTTGAACGATTCTCTGCTTGCCTCGTGAATGTTTGTTACTGTTGTTTACGATTGTTTGCGCGATGTAGGTTCTTTTTCTTTTCGTATTCGCGGCCGGCCTTGATACTTCCGCTCGCAGTCGCCCGTTCCGTGTTATGTCGGCGAGGTCGCACGCCCACTGTCTTAGTTTAGGAACCATACGGGACTTGGTTAGCCGACCCGCGAGTGGCGACCCGCCTCCATAGCCCGCGTTCCCCGTGCCGCTTGCCCGCTCACTAGGAGAGGCGAGCCGGCACGACTCATTCCCGAGCCGTCGGGTTTCTTGCGAGCCGACCTTCTTGTGCCGCGACCTGGGTTCTCGCCCCCTTGATCGTTATCCTGGGTGTCGGGTGATTACGTTAGCTCCCGCTTGTTAACTTTGCGACTTCTTCCCCAACCGCTCGGATGTCTGGCTCCCCGGCCTCTAACATCGCTTTGTCCGTCTAGACCTGCCCTGTCCGTTGGTGAGGAGTCGGGGTCTTTCCCACCGAGTGACATCCAGCCCTGTCAGCTAGGTGAGAGCCTGACAGCGGGATCTGCTCGGGGTCCGGGTAGACATCATCGAGTGACATTCAGCCCTGCCAGCAAGGTGAGAGCCTGACAGCGGGATCTGCTCGGGGTCCGGGGTTGACACCGAGTGACATCCAGCTCTGTCAGCTAGGTGAGAGTCTGGCAGCGAGATCTGCTCGGGGTCCGGGGTTGACACCGAGTGACATCCAGCCCTGCCAGCTAAGTGAGAGTCTGGCAGCGGGATCTGCTCGGGATCCGGGGTTGACACCATTGAGTGACATCCAGCCCTGCCAGCTAGGTGAGAGCCTGGCAGCAGGATCTGCTCGGGATCCGGGGTTGACACCACCGAGTGACATCCAGCCCTGTCAGCTAGGTGAGAGCCTGGCAGCGGGATCTGCTCGGGGTCCGGGGTTGACACCACCGAGTGACATCCAGCCATGCTAGCTAGGTGAGAGCCTGACAGCGGGATCTGCTCGGGGTCCGGGGTTGACACCGAGTGACATCCAGCCCTGCCAGCTAGGTGGGAGCCTGGCGGCGGGATCTGCTCGGGGTCTAAGGTTGACACCATCGAGTGACATCCAGCCCTGCCAGCTAGGTGAGAGCCTGACAGTGGGATCTGCTCGGGGTCTAAGGTTGACACCATCGAGTGACATCCAACCCTGCCAGCTAGGTGAGAGCCTGGCAGCGGGATCTGCTCGGGATCCGGGGTTGACACCGAGTGACATCCAGCCCTGTCAGCTAAGTGAGAGCCTGGCAGCGGGATCTGCTCGGGGTCCGGGGTTGACACCATCGAGTGACATTCAGCCCTGCCAGCTAAGTGGGAGCCTGGCAGAGGGATCTGCTCGGGGTCTAGGGTTGACATCATCGAGTGACATCCAGCCCTGCCAGCTAGGTGAGAGCCTGTCAGCGGGATCTGCTTGGGGTCCGGGGAATGAATACATCCTATCGTACGAATTACTGCAGCAGAATTGACACATCAAGAGATTTTATTAAGAACAAAACATCACTTACATGTCTCAAGGATAGAAGCGCTTCAAGTCGTCACCGCTCCAGGTGACACTTAGGGTCTCGCCCTCCACATTTTGGAGTCGATACACTCCTGATCTCAATGTTTCTTTTACAATAAACGGACCCTCCCAGCTGGGGTTGAGCTTCCGCACGGTTGCCGACCTTCCCGCTGCATCCACCTTCTTCAGCATCAAGTCCCCCTCCGCAAATTGTTTGAGTCTGACGTGCTTGTCGAAGTACTTGGCTATCCTCCTCTTCACCTCTTCTTGTCGGATGGCGGAGAGGTCACGCAGCTCCTCCACCGTGTCAAGGGAGAGCCGCAGCTCCTCCTCGTTCTCGGACTGTCATTCTTCCTTGTCTTCCCCAGCTGCGGCAACTCGAGGCGTTTGAACTTTGAATTCCACGGGGAGTACTGCCGTGCACCCATGGGAGAGCTTGAAAGGAGTATCCCTTGTTGCCGTATTGGGGGTGGTCCTCATGGCCCAGAGAACCGCGGGAAGTTGCTCCACCCAGCTCCCTTTGAGATTCTCTACTTTCTTCTTTACGAGGTTTACAATGATTTTGTTGGCGGCCTCCACCTGCCCGTTGCTCCTGGGGTGGTGGACCGAGGCAAACCTGAGGTCAATCCCAAGCTGTTCGCAGAAACTAGTGAACTCCGCACTGGCGAACTGAGGCTCGTTGTCCGTGACAATGGCCTGGGGCAGCACATGGCGGCAGATGATTTCCCCCCAAACAAAGTTTCTGATGACCTGGGAGGTCACCTTGGCCAGTGCTTTCACCTCCATCCACTTGGAGAAATAATCAATCATCACCAGCAGGAACCTCCTCTGCCCACTGGCCTGGGGAAATGGTCCAACCAATTCCATTCCCCAAATGGCAAAGGGTCAGGGGGTTGTGATACTCTTGAGGCGCTGGGCCGGCTGTAGCTGGAGGGGGGCAAACAGCTGGCACTTGTGACATCTTCTTGTGAACTCTGCAGCATCGCGGCCCAGGGTTGGCCAGAAGTACCCTTGCCTGACGATCCTTTCTTCCAGGGTCCGACTCCCGGAGTGACTCTCACACTCCCCGGAGTGGACTTCTTCCAAGATTTTTTGTACTTCCCCATCGGCCACGCAACGGGCCAACATCCCCTAGAGAGTCTTCCGGTACAGCTGCCCGTCTCGGAGGAGGTAGTACGCCGATTTGTACTTGAGCTTCTTCCTGTCCACCCCCTCCGGATACTCTCCCGTGGAGAGGAAAGTTGTGACCGAGTCCATCCACGAGGGGCGCTGGTCTATCTCCATGAGCTCTTCCTCTTCAATGGAAGGTCGGAATAGGTCGGTGATGGTGCCCCCCACCAGGGGGCCGTGTTTTGCCAACTGATCGACTTGCACGTTTTCTTCTCGGGGTACGTGTCGGATGGAAAAAGTTTCGAATGTGTCAATGACCCCCTTCACTTTAGCTAAGTATAAACGTAGGGTAGGTTCTCTTGCCTCGAACTTCCCGTTGATCTAGGAAGGCACCACCATGGAGTCGGTGAGGATCTCCACGTCCAACACCCCCAGCTCCCTGGCCAGGCGCAGCCCTGCTATCACGACTTCGTACTCGGTCTGGTTGTTGGTGATGGGAAAGTGCACCACCACCGTTTGCTCAATTCTAGTTCTCTGGAGGCTCTCCAAGATCAACCCCACCCCCAGGGAATGCCTCCCCGAAGCGCCATCCACTTTCACCTTCCATGGAGTCGGACGAGTGAGCTCTTCCTCCGCCACCTCGACAATGTAATCAGCCAAGAAGTCGTTCATTGCTTGGGCCTTGATCGAGAGGCGAGGGACGAAGGAGATGTCGAACTCGCTCAACTCTACCGACCACTTGGCCAGCCTACCTGAATGCTTCGCCCCCTCGAAGATGTTGCGGAGGGGATGGTCAGTCACCACTCGGATGGAGTGTGCCTGGAAATAGGGTCGCAGCCTTCGGGCCGAGATGATCAGGGCGAAGGCCAGCTTCTCCAAAATTGGGTATCGAAGCTCGGCCTTCCTCAGTACCCGGCTCACGTAGTATATGGGGAGCTGCTTCTTCCCCTCTTCACACACCAGGACGGAGCTCAAAGCCTCCGCTCCGACCCCGAGATACAAAAGCAGGTCCTCCCCCCCTTCGGCCCTTGGAGCAACGGAGTCTGTGCCAATTGTACCTTACGAGCTTGAAATGTCTCCTCGCACTTCTTGGTCCACTCGAATTTCTGACCTCCCCTCAGCGTTTTGAAGAAGGGGGAGCACTTCTCCCCGGCCCGGGAGAGGAACCTGCTCAACCCCGCCAGCTTCCCCGTCAACCGTTGTACCTCCTTATTATTCTGCGGTGGCCTTAGCTCCATGATAGCCTTGACCTTATCAGGATTTGGCTCGACCCCCGCGGGGGTGAGAAGATGCCCCAGGAACTTCCCGCTGCTGGCCCCGAAGACACACTTCAAGGGGTTCAGCCGCATTTTGTACTTGCGCAGGGTGGCGAAGGTCTCTTCTAGGTCCTGGAGGTGAGAGTCCATATCTTGACTCTTGACCATGAGGTCGTCCACGTACACCTCTAGGTTCCTCCCTTTCTGTTCCCGGAAGACCATGTCCATCATTTTCTGATAGGTCGCCCCGGCATTTTTCAGCCCAAAGGGCATCATTTTGTAACAGTTGCACTCATCTCCCGTGATGAACGAGACGTCCTTGACGTCCGGGGGGTGCATCCTGATTTGGTGATAACCTGAAAATGCATCTAGAGAACTCATTACAGAAAAACCGACGGCTGAGTCAACCAGCGCGTCGATCCGAGGCAAGGGATAACAGTGTTTAAGACAAGATTTATTAAGCAAGGAAAAATCAACACACATACGTCATCGGCCGTCTCCATTTTTAACCATGACTACATTGGAGACCCAGCCGAGGTATTGAATTTCAGATACGAAGCCGGCCTTGAGAAGCTTTGTCACCTCTTCTCTGATGGGCTCGGCCATCTTGTCCGCGGTGGACCTCTTCTTTTGCTGGACGGGGCGTGCTCCCGGGTCCAAGTTGAGGCGGTGGCAAGCCACATCCGTGTCAACCCCCGGCATCTCCGCGTCGCTCCATGCGAAGATGTCCACGTTCTTCTGGATGCATGTCAGCATCCTGCCTTGAGCCTCCGGGGTCAGCCCTCCGCTGACGCGGACCTTCTCCACCCTGCCCCCACGAGTGAGGACCTCCAGCTCCACCACCTCTTCCGCAGCTTCTAGCCTGGACTGTTCCCCTCATTCTCCAACATCTCTCTCCTCTAGGACGAGGACCTCTGCCTTCACCTCTTCCTCCACGGCCATCGCCTCGGCCGACTCCTCCCGATCTCCTCCTGCCACCTCAACCTCAGTGCAACTCTCCATCTCCATCTCCTCCCTGCCAGCTTCCTGCTCTGCCTCCTCCATCCTTCGCTCCGTCTCCTCGGCTCCCTCCTGTCAAGAGATGGAGTTCACGGCGGTGACGTAGCACTCCCGCGCCACTTTGGGGTCCCCCCTGACCCGGACCTGGATGCCCTCGGCATTGAACTTCAAGCATTGATGGAATAATGAGGGGACGCAGCGAAAGGCACTGATGAGGGGTCTCCCGAAGATGGCGATGTAGCTGCTGGGGGCGTCCACGATGACAAACCTGCAGTTCCGGGACTGCCCCCCCCCCCCCCCGGTGACATGGAGCCATACTCCTACCTCCTTCCTCTCCCCCGAAAATCCAAACAAGGGCCCATCCGAGGCCAACACCCTCTTTGCCTCCACCTTCATCGCGTCAAACGCCTTCTTAAAGATGACGCTGACGGAACTTCCGTTGTCGACGAGGATCCGGGAGACGGTGAAATTTTCGATGGCCGTCTGGATGACCAGCGCATCGCAAAATGGATCCTCATGATCTGGCATATCGCTCCTTGAGAAGGTAATCCTCTCTTCTGGGGGTGGGGTCTGGGATGTGGAGCCAACGCTCCGGCGATACATGGTGTGGAGGCTCGCCCTCCGGGAAGCCTCAACCCCCACCCCCCACCCCATGGATCACCCTGATCCCCCCTCGGCCCCGACGTCCACCCGGTCCTCGCATCAATCCTCCTCCACCCGAGGCAGGACCTCTTCGATCCTCACTTCCTGTCGCCCCTGCTGCTGCTGCTCCCTGTTTCCCCTCATCTCGAGGAACTCCGGGCACGTGGTTGTGGCGTGCCCCTCCTCTTGATGGAAGTCGCAGTAGGGCAACTCCACCCTAACTTCTCTTCTCCTCCTTCTACTCTCCTCCTCTCCCTTATGGCTATGGCCATAACCTGTTCTTGATCGGGGAGTGGAGGCCTCTGCGCCTGCCTCCAACCCGGGGGGTGGAATTGATCCTGGCCCCCCTGATTGCGGTCCCTTCCTTGGTACCCTCTCCGTGGCCCCTGCTCTTGCCACTCGGGCCTCCAGCCCAACCGACGGTCTGGCTCCTGACGCCCCCACCTGGGCTGCTGATGCCCTTGGAGCTGCCTCTGCTCCCTCTGCCGGGGCTCGACTCTCCTCTCCTCCCGCCCCCTTCCGCCTCTCGGCTCCTTCTCTTCCTCTGTGGCCCACCTGGCCAGCTTCCAGGCAAACTCCGGATTCGACGCCTCCCCATCGACTTCTCTCGTCGCCCTCTCCATCAGCTCCTCGTAGGAGAGGGGTGGCACTCTCTTCAGCTCCATCCTGAAGAATCCCTGCTGCAGCCCCAGGGTGAAGGTCATCATCAGGCTATGCCCTGGCATCTCCTGGACCTGGGTGACCTACTCCTGGAACCGGTCAACGTAGCTCCCCAGCGTCTCATTCACTCCCTGCTTGATGTGGAACAGGGACTCCAACTCCTTCCTCCTCTTCGAGGTGGTGAAGCTCAGCATGAACCCCCGACGCAGGTCCTCGAAGCAGTAGATGGAGCTGGCCGACAGCTGGTGAAACCACTCCCTCGCCTTCTCCTTGAGGGTAATAGCGAAGAGCCGGCATTTGAAGTCATCCGACATCTGCCGGATCGAGACCACGTCCTCGAACCATTGGACGTGCTGGATCGGGTCCCACTTCCCGGTGTAGTAAGACATTTCGGGCTCCCTAAACCCCTCTGGGACTGGGGCGGAAGAGACCAGCTCGCTGAAGCGGCTGCCTCCCCCTGCCGGGAGAGCCGGAGCATCCCGCGCGCCCATGTCGCCGAACCGGCCTCCACCTGCCGAGTCGGGGAAAAGCACGCGTCCGGGGAGCTCGCATCCCCTTCCTTCTTCTGCAACCTCCTTCCCAGCTCGCCTGCCGGGAGCCTCCTCGCCCAGAGACGGGGCGGCAGCAATTGGAATGGCTGGAGTCGAGCACACAGCTCGCGCGCCGAGTGCGAACTTGACGAGGCTGAGTACCTCATTCCTGAAATCCTCAAACATACCCACTGTGGCCAGAGGTGGGGGGGCGGCGAGTCTGACCTGTCAGATCCTTGTCCTCCTGTCATCGAGCTCGCTGAAGGTTTTTTGTGCTGACCACGTTCCACGCTCACCGCACCAAAATGTTGAAACCGAAATCTCGGTCTCTCGTGGAGTACACACTTGGGGAAAGGGGTGATTGCGCACCTACTTTTCTCCTGCAAGCAAAACAACAAAGGGAACAAAGTGAACAGGACCCAAGGGCTCGCCGAGGAGGACCCACCACACACCCGGAAGATCTTAGAGCGCTTCCCCTCCTTAGCCAGAGGCCGAGCTAAGGCTACCTCAGAAAGCGCTAAAAGACTAAGGAGCAAGTGAGTATGAAAGTGTGCCTTTTGAGGTGCCCCTTGGGTCTTATTTATAGATTTCTGGAAACGGCCTGCAAATAGCCAACCTCCGCTGCCTCGAACAGCTATGTGCAGCCCAGCTTGGTATGCCAACAGCGCAACTCCGTTGTTCTAACAAGCTATTCGCACCCATGAGAGGGGCATCCAGGTAATTTTACCCCGGGGCCCCACTGTGCAGATATCATGGACTTGGAGGTCAGCTCACCACTGCTCTTCGCGCCCAGGGGGCGGGTGCGACCTGGCATACTACGTTTATCAAAAAAGATCGCATTTATTCTCCATTGCCGTGTTTATTTTAAAAAGATCACATTTATTATTATTTTCAAAACTACAGCCCTAGGTTTAGGTTCACATCAGTTTGGTGTGCCTGCTGGGATATCTCACTTCTATTGTGGGATAGCCAAGCGCCGTTCGTTTTTTAGGAGCTTTAAATTTTTTTTCAAAAAAAAGAGTAAACGATGGAGTCTAGAGTCTGAAACATTGAGGGAAGTTTAGGAGACATGGGTAAACGTTTGGAAGAACTCATGGCCGCTGTCACTACACTCACCGTCTCCGTGAGAGATACGAATCAGGTCATGTTAGGGTTACGCACTTCGGTCAATAACTTAGAAGCACAATATCACTTAGGGGGTCCTCCTGCACAACTCCCTACTCCTCCTGCACGACCTCCTACACCTCCACCGCCAGAACCCCAACCAGTTCATTACGAACACGGGCATCCACCTAGGTGGGATGCGGGTATTAAATTAGATGTTGGGGATTTTGAGGGCACACTAGAGCCCGAGGTGTGCCTTGATTGGTGCGAGCGACTAGAGCGATTCCTCAGCTGGAAGCGCACTCCTGCCCATCAGCAGGTGGAGTATGCGACCCTGAAGCTGAAGGGCCCCGCACTCACGTGGTGGGGGCAAGTCGAGCGGATGCGATACACGATGGGACAACCACATATCACCACCTATGTTGAGTTCAAAACTCAACTCAAGAGGAGGTACGTCCCCGCTGATTTTATGCAGACATTGTACCGTAGGTATCACAACCTACGACAAGACAAACAAACCGTTGACGAGTACACAAACGAGTTCCTGGTCCTCCAGTCACGCTTAGATCTGAACGAGGAAGACCACATGGTTGTGGCTCGTTATCTGAATGGGCTACGGTACGTGATACGAGATCAGTTAGAGCTTCATGATTTTCGAGACCTTGGAGAGATCTCCAGCCGAGCACGTCGAGTGGAGGCCCTCCAGAAGAGGACATCTGGTCAGAGGTCTACTGATGGACCTAGGTCTACTGATAGACCTACTTCGAGCACCACCACTACCACACCCACATCTGCCACTACTGATTCCCCACCTCTTGCATTACTGGGGCCACGACTCTTCACCCTGGACCGTCCCGGGGTAAGGAGCCCATGGGATCCCGACCCCACACTGGAGTGTTTCGATGCTTCAAGTGTATGGAACTCGGGCACAAGTCTTCTGAGTGCCCGCGATGTCAGTTCGTTGTTGTGATTGATTCCACCTCCGGAGGTGAGCTCGAGTATGGGGTTTTCCTTAGTGACCCCCAGCCTGAGCCCCTGCCCGAGGCTGATGGTGTTATCGAGGTCGAGGGCGAGCAAGAGGAGCACCTAGTTTGTGTTCTTCACTCTAGTTTGATTACCTCTGGCGAGACCACTGAGCAGGATCCTCGAAGAAAGGAGATTTTCCGCACTACCGCCCGCATTCAGGAGCATTTCTGTTCCATTATTATTGATAGCGGCAGTATGGAAAATTAGGTGTCTCAGCGAATGGTGGAGAAGTTAGGACTTTTGACACACCCCTTAGAGCAGTCGTACCATTTATCTGGGGTCAGTTGTCCGTTGACTATACCCATTACTCATCATTGTCAGGTAGAGTTCTCTATCGGGGACGTGTATCGTGATTCGGTGTTATGTGACGTCACCCCCATCGACGTTTGCCACATACTTCTATGACGACCCTGGCAGTATGACCGACATGTTCTGCATGATGGTGTCAGGAACTCCCACTCTTTTGATCATCAGGGACGCAAGATCATTCTTCTTCCTCAGAAGAATGGTCCTGTTCCTAGAGCACTTGTGATGACTTCACTAGCATCTACATCGTCGTCTTTAGTCTCCACTACACCACTCCTATTTTGTGCTACGCTTCGGCCTGGACCCTCGCTCCAGGGGGAGGCATCTGATTTTCGAGAGTCGTCTATTTTGGGTGCTCTGGTAGCGCCACCTTTTATTGACCTCGTATTTGATACGCACGGGTTTAGTCCGCATCGTTTGTCCTTGGTGGCAGTCGAGCACGTTGGGGCTCCTCACTTCGATCGTTTGATGTTTGTAATTCTTAGGTCGAGTCGTACGAGGAGAGTTGAGATGACCCTTTGGTCTTATACTCCTCATCGGGACACTCGTTTTCATGGGTTTTTGTGGAAGCCTATAATTGATAGATTTGAGGTCTGCTTAAAATGTTGTGACTCGAGTGGGATTTTATCGGGTGACGTCAAAGCGATGGACGATCCTGGTCTAGCGGACGATCGTAAGTGTCTACCAAGCAAGAGGATGTCGTGTCATGAATTACTGGTTCCACAGCTTGCTTCCATTTGTTTCACGTTCTCCCTCCCGCCACTTGTTTGCTACACACACCGCTCCTGTCATCCCCTGCAAGCTCTAATAATTATTATTTCTTTAAATGTTTTGCATAAAATCTGGCTAATGGATTGCGAGTTTGAGAATGAAAGGTTACTTCAAGGTTTGGGTCGCAGCCACGGCCCCAGCAGGACACCTATGCAGCTTCTCTCTGACCACCGTCTTGGACTTGAAAGTGATTGGTTGCATTGCATTCTCGACGGGGTCGAGTTCTTTCAACCCCGGGGGAATTAATGCAACCCGTGGTGCATCTTTTATTTTTTTTATTGTACCCGTATTTTTCTCTCTTGTCGTGCATGTCTTCGCGCTTATTTGAGATACTATGTTCTGTTGCGCACATTATTAGCGCTCTGGATGTTATTTTGTAATGCGTGCACTACTTGCACAAGTTTTGGTTTGGCTCATTGGTGTGACCGGCCAACGAGACCCTAAATATATAGGTCCGGTAATTTAGGCGATAGATTAGTTTAGGGCAAGCTTGATTCAGTTAACTATTTTAATTAAAAACCTTTCTCTAAGCCTACAACCGGCCCCCACCGTAGAATTTCCCCTCCCCATCTTCCTTTGATAATCTGCCCTTATATGTGACATTTGTCATTAGCCATTTATAACCCTAAAATTAGGTTATAAAAGCCCCTCTCCTCCTTGTAAAAGAACCGGCTGGAATTAGAATTGAGTGAACCAATTTTAGGTTTCACTCGATTCCCCTCCAGTGCCGCCTACCCGATCACTGTTCCTGCTCGACGAAGCCCGACGCCGCCTCTCCCGTGCGACGAATCCATCCTGCAACTGGCGACGAGCCCGCTGCAACCTTCCCCGCTTGCCTGCTCGACAGAAGGCCCGACCCCGACGTCTCGTCGCTCTCCCTTCCCGTTCCGCCCCGGTACGGCCTCTGGAGTTCTTCCCTAGGGCCGGCGAGTTCTCCCTTGACAGTCCAGAAGCCGTTCGACGACTTCCTCCCCTGTCTCCAGTGGGTCGTTTTCCTGTTCCAGGGCTTGACGATCCCGCCAGAGGCCGATCCCGGCCGACTTCTTCCCCGACGTCCAAGCATCTGCCCGTGAAGCTCCACACCGAGCCAGTCCACCTCCTTCCTGCAGTCCACCTCCTTCCAGCAGCAAGCTACTTCCTTGGGAATTTCATGCTCTTCCTCTTGGGGTATACCAATCCATCTCCGCTCTCATACATTAGTTATTTTTATGCTCAAGTTTAAATTGAATAGTTAATTAGTAGAGTTTGCCCTAATTTCTTTATCTCCTAATTATCGTTATTCTGCATTGTCGTGTTTGACCGCTTTCATATTTTGTGCTTATGGAACTGTGTTTTGTGACATACTACATTTGTGTGGTAGTCTTGCGTTCGCGAGCAACGTCTTGGTCGTTTTATCGGTTAGAAATAGCACGCAAGCCCTTCACGCCAATTTATTTTAAAAAGATCGCATTTATTATTATTTTCAAAACTACAGCCCTAGGTTTAGGTTCACATCACTCCCGCAGCTCGCCGTCTCCTCTTGAGCGAGTGCGAGTCAGGTCGCCGCGACCCGCCAGTACCTCTGCCGAGGCGGGCTGGCGGCCAGGTCGCTTGCAGAAGAACGGGCTGGCCCGGTCTCAAACTGCCGCTGCGGGAGCTCCGGAAGGGGGCTCGCTGTTCTGGACCCGTCGGACCCAACCTCGAAAATTAGTTTGACGAATGTCGAGCCCGAACTCTGCTCGACGAATTCCCGGCGTGCGAGAGAGAGAGGGGGGGAAGGGCCAACTCGCGCGGCTCGCCCGCCTGACTTGGGCGAGAGCGAGCTGGTCATCCGCTGCCTGCCCGCCTGTTGTTCTGGTGCGGGAAGGGTGCCCTGGTCCGCTCGCCTGGCCTAACGGGCCCACTCGGCGAACACGGGGTTGTAAATTGATGGGCGTGGGATTGATGGAGCGGGTGCGGGATTGATGGAGCGGGTGCGGGATTGATGGAGCGGGCGCGGGATTGATGGAGCGGGTGAGGGATTCATGGAGTGGGCGCGGGATTGATGGAGCGGGCGCGGGATTTATGGAGCCTGCTTTAACGGCGTCGGCAGAGTGTCGTTGTGTCGATGCGAGCGGCTATGGAGATCGGGGGCTCATAAGAAGTTTAGGGACAGGACACGTTGATGTCGGTGATCGTCGTTGAAGGAGTAACTGCAGATGTCGACGATGGGTGCGACAATCCTGTTGAAGAGGGAGCCTTGGCAAGTGCTGGAGGCGATGAGACTTCTGTTGAAGTCGTCGAAGCGGCGCGGGATTAGCCCGAAGCGTTAGACGATCACCGTCTCAATGCAGAAGTAACAACAAACAGAAATTGTCTAGGCTTCGATGGAAATAAAATTGTGTCGCTGGAGGAGATGCGTGAAAGATCACGTTGACATGCGTCGGCGGACAAGGACCAATGGCCTCTGATACCAAGATGTTAGGGGCCAACTCAGAGGTCGTCGGAGAAGTGTCCGGAGGTGGAGATTCTACAGAGCCTTGACCGTGGCTGACTAAGCGGGATGTGCTCCAGAGAGAGCTTTCAAGATCTCTTTTAGGGTTTGGAAAAATAGATTTCTTCTTTCATACCAATACAAGACTCATTGGGTCCTTTGAATAGCACTTACAATCGCCACAAGAAGTAAAGAGATACAAATGAAATAAAATAATGCTACAGAAAATAATAACAACTTGGACATAAACGACAAATAGGAATGCGACATTAAAGCAATAATATAATAAGGCCCATAATATCGACTAGGGTCGTAACGGTTTGGTTTGGTTCGGTTTTCTATCAAAACCGCTAACCGAACCACCCACGTGTGGTTCCAAAAATCTGAAATCGAACCAAACCGCGACCACCATTGGAACAGAACCGAACCGTTTGGTTTGGTTTGGTTCGGTTTGAGTGGTTTAATACTTAAAAGAATAGAAATTTGCTCATTAATTATTGTTATACTTATGAAGGAAAATTGAACAAGGTGCACGTCTTTCAATTGAAAGACCTTTTTAAAACAATATAAATTGAAGAGTATTTGGTCTTTTTAGTAACTTGAAACGTTGATTTTTATAAAGGTCTGAAAATAATCGACTACTTTTGGGTAACTGCAAGACTTAAGAAATGCTATCAAATTTTGTATAAAGTTAATAAAGGGATATGAAAGAGCAGTCAACCCCTATCTTGCTTGGCGTTCAGTCATAACTCAAGTAATAACATTTAGTCTTAATAATTTATATATCATTTATTTTTAATAATCTGGGCTTAGCTGGGCTTATGAAATAAATTATCTCTAATAGAATAGTATTAGAGCTAATATGGTTCAATTCGGTTCGACTTGTTTCGGTTTGACATTCTGAACCGTGAACCGAACCGAACCACATGGTTTTTCTCAAAATGAAACCATGACCGAACCGTGGGTTATTAAAACCGAACCGAACCATGCGGTTAGGTTCGGTTCGGCTCAGTTTGAAGGTTCGGTAGGTTCTGGCTTACAGCCCTAATATCGATCTTTAACAAATAGATAAAGGCAAAGACTGGATAGATGGAGAACACATAAAACAATAAAAGATAGAATAAACTAAATATTGTAGAAATAAAACTCAATTTCTAAACAATTTTAAAAAATATTGTACTCTCTTTCTCCTCAACAAAACAAATCAATTCTAATTTCAATAGCATTCCATTTAATCCCTTTAAACATTCAAGCCAACCATAAGGAATTGCACTCAAGCATAATAACTCTACAATAATTGTCCTAACGAAATAGTCAACTAAGTGTATCAGAACATTTAGAAAGAAAGAAGGAAAACTCATTACACGCGCCTAAGATTTCCTTCTTTAACACTTATTTCAATCCATCTCCACAACACAAACATCATAAATCACCATCAGAAAGAATGCCACCGTGGAGAGAAATATGCTTAGAAACTTGAAACTCGAAGAATATACGTACTGAGACAAATATGTTCTTCCTTTAAACATATCATTGCTTACAACATCTTGAAAATAACTATATTATATCATTCACAATAAATAGTATAACAAGGCTGTTAGGACACAGAAGGAACTTACTTTTCAGACCACTCAGCAGTTCAGGATCCATTTTAAAAGTGGGGCTGAATTGATGATGGAGAGGCGTATATAATACAAGCGCTAACTCTTCTTTCACGATGGGCTTCTTTGTGATATGCAAGGAATCTGCCATTGCATCACACATAAAACCTGCTGAATGTTTGTGGTTAGCTACTGGGTCACCTACTCTCTGCCCCATTTCCATAACTGAAGGCAACTCTGCATCCTTAATCACAAAAATAAAGCAATTAAAAGACTAAAATAAGAACTTTTTCTGCACTATGCTAGTTCAGCCACAGAGAAAACAAATAGACTGAATAGAAATCTAATAATGTATCCATAAGAAAAACGTGGCCTTACATATTCACTAGGGTGCAACTCTTAGTCAATTCTACTAAAAATCAAGAACCAATCTATACAATTAATGTTCCAACATTCAGGAACTGAACCAAGTCATGTGCCCAAATTCCAGAACATCAAAAAATTCAGTAAAGTTTCCGGTTTGTTTGTCGGTTCTAATTATGTCTAATTATGCCTGAAAACTGCATATGAAAGAAATCGGAATCTTATTCTTCAACATATTTTCTAACACAATGTATCTATCTATGATACTTACGATTTAACAATAAGTTTATAGAACATCACTACAAACTTTAATTATTTTGAATCATATAGCAAAAAACAAGTAGATTATCATTTATCAATTTAATATTTACACGACAACCATGGCATTAGGTTCTCCATTACCCGGTCCCAAGAACCTAGAACAAATCCAAAGCAAGGTTGTCAGAATCGAGATCCTAGATGAGATCGCTTTGATGTTGGATTCGATCAGATGGTAGGATTGGATCATTTACAAAATCTAGATTGTAGGATCATAAGATTCCATGATCCGGATCACGATCCTGACAACCATGATCCAAAGGTCGGTTCATTTCTAGAATATTTCTCGATTCTCCGTTTCAATTAGCACACCTATAAGATTGACTATAAAGATCTGGTTCCTAAAAAGAGTGAAAAAATCACAGGCGAAGTGTGAAGCTAATACAGACATGCTACCAAATAATATTCCCTATGAAACTGCAACTTGAATCATTGTATACTAAGATCGCCATGAATGATGCAGCACCCCAGAATGAAACCTTAAACTCTATCACTCACCCAAAAGAAAAATAAAACCCAGCAAAGTTACTCCAGCAATTGAAACAAGACTACAACAGACAAATTTTTAGGTTAAAATTCCGAATTATTGATTCTTAAAGGCAGATTTGGGCGACAATAGATTTAATATGCAGATTAAACATATAAAATAACACCATGAGAAGATCAGCTTGCTTACCAGCCGTCTAGCCTTCGGCGCCGGGGCGGAGAGAGATAAAGCAGAGAAATCGTCGTATACATCGTCGAAACCCTTCCTCTTCGTCTTCCCCAACACAAAGCTCGCCATCTCTCAAAAGAAGAAGAAAAGGCAAATTGCCCCTAAAACGAAACCAACGAATTGGATCCCCAACTTTCGCCTATTACGAATTTCGATCAGCGTATTTAGGGTTTTACAAATGCTCGGCGGGAGCGGTTCGAAAACTGAAGCCCAATTGTTTCTCCGATCCTTCTGGAACTCTCCTGAATTTTTACTTTATTAGTTATGGGTTTGTTCGCACGTTTAAGCGGTTTTGGTGGGAAATCCACGACGCTGCGGGCTGAAGATGGCCCAGGTAGTTCTTAGTGCGGGATTAATAAAGGTCATTGTTATACATAGAATCTTTGACCATATACAAAGGATCCGGATCCCCTGGAATTCCTCCGGGAACTCGAGGGGGTGGAGTTCTTATTTTGCGAGTAAATGGAGCGGAATCACAAAAAATGGTTAACATGAAAGTTGTAGATATCTCCGAGACGAATAACTTTCATGTTTAACATTTTTTGATTTGAAGTCGTTTGGACCCCCGATTTGGGCTCCGAAAAACACGGTCCGAAAAATATTTTTCGGAATGTTTTTTTTTCGGAGCCCAAATCGGGGGTCCAAACAACTTCAAATCAAAAAATGTTCAACATGAAAGTTATTCGTCCTGGGGATATCTACAACTTTCATGTTAACCATTTTTTGTGATTCCACTCCATTTACTCGCAAAATAAGAACTTCACCCCCTGAAGTTCCTACGGGAACTCCAGGGGATCCGGATCCATATACAAATCATAGTTATATACAAATCATATTAATTCAAAATCGGTTATATGTAGATCAGGTTGTTATATGCAGATCAATGAAAAATTTAAAAAAAATCGCACTATGCCCAAATGATACGCAACCAACAAGATTTGTGTATAGTGGGCTCGTAAATAAAGTGCTAACTTGAATCGCACTATGCCCAAATACCTATTTATTTCAGTATGTTGTAAGTTAATCATTTGATCAAACTTTTTCCACCAATTCATGGTCACATTACAAAACAAATCTCAGAAAAAATAAAACAGGCTGGAAACGGAGTCTTCGGAGCAGATCAAAATAGCAAAAAACGAAAATTGTTGGGGATTTACCTCTTGCAACAGAGTCGTCGGAGTAGAATGTTAGTCAACGCCCTATCTCGCCGCGCCGGCCGGAGTCGTCGGAGTCGTCAGAGTCGTCGGAGTCGTCGGAGTCGTCGGAGTCGTCGAAGTCGTCGGAGACGAATGGTAGTCGTCGGAGTCGAATGGTAGTCGACGCCCTATCTCGCCGCGCCGGCCACTGGCAACGGAGTCGTCGGAGTCTTCGGATTCGTCAGAGTCGTCGGTAGCTGTCGCCCTATCTCGCCACTGGCAACGGAGTCGTCGATCTTGACGCAGGGGAGGGGGAGACGGGAACGGCTAGGGCAACATACGGGAGTGGCAAATGAGAAAGTGATTTTTTTTGGGGGGGGGTGATTATTTGGTTTGTATATTGTAGGAAAAAAACCTAAATTTTGGGTTTGTATATAACCATGCATGATCCATATATAACAATAGTCGTAATAAATAAGATAATACTATATAGTATATTCAGCTAAAACATATCCAAAAAAAAAAGGTGCGCAACTCGGATCTCTTCGGTTCAATTCCACCCAAAATCAGGAACTGACTCATGTAAGGTCGGTTTCACATTTTTGAACTTGGAATCGACCCACAGTTCTAAAATATAGAACCGGATCCGAACCGAACAGTTCGGTTCGGTTCCGATTCGGTTCTCGATTCTACTTGTAATCATTTAAAATATTGAATCAAATAAAACTTTATTTAAAAAAAACTTGATTTAGTATAAATGAGTTAGGCGAGTGAGATTTAATGACCAGGGATTGAAAATGTAGGTAAAGTGAATATATAGTGGTATATATTTAGTACAAGTTAGCAGCTATTAACACACAATTCAAAATAAAACATAACAGCAACAGACAAATTTCTGATAAAAAAGGCATACGGTCGAACACTCTCATAAGCAAAGCATATGAGATTTGTACCGAGGACAGGGGTTGGATTTGACAACTGGGGACAGCGGCTGGGAGAGTGGGTTAGTGATATCAGGTTGCTGGAATGAATTTCCTGCAGCAGATTTTAGCAGTGGAAGTCTCTTTTAGATGGCTGGAAGGATGGGGATTACAAGTAGAGCGATTGAGTTTAGGAAATAACTGTTAGGAGAATCGTGGGTTAGGTATAAATGAGTTAGGCGAGTGAGATTTAATGACCAGGGATTGAAAATGTAGGTAAAGTGAATATATGGTGGTAATCAAATATGATTCCCTTAAATAAGTACTAGACATTCGGTTCTCGGGTACCCAACCGCAAAAACTGAGAACCGACCCGAAAGGTCGGTTCTTGTCTTTTCAAGAACCATACCCGAACTGAGAACTATTAGAACCGTCTTGAATTGGTCGGTTTGGTTCCGGGTCGGTTCTCGGTTCTTCGGTTCTTTTTGCACGCCCATATGACAAAAAATCACAAAAAGTGGGCCCCAACACAAAAACACCTAATTCCTTATTTCCCAACTTTGTAAAATTAATTACCGGAGTCGGTATTTTTGTGCTGAGTGGGCCTCACTTTTTGTGATTTTTTGGTGTATTTTAGATAAGTACAGTATTGTTGCGGCCAAACTTGACGCCCCGGTCGGACCGGATTAACTTGAACCGTATTAGCCCCTGAAGCGGTAGAGCGCGCACATAGTCGCAGAGAAAGAAAATCTTATAAGACAATTTTTTTACGTGAAAAACTCGTCAACTGGGTGAAAAACCACGTGCCCGGATCTGTGCTGACCAAACCTCCACTAGATCTTGTTAATGTATATTTGGACAATTATCGGGTTCGGAGGCGTAACGGGTCGGTTCGGGTACACGGTTATCCTATACCCGTAGTAACTCCTAAGAGTTTGCCTATTTATACCCACCTAGGGGCAACGGGTGTGTGATTCCACTTTGATCTTCATATGGATGCTTCGAGTGACCTAACATTCTCGAAACTGCCTCGTTGCTCGTGAATCCTGTAACCTCCTCTTTCACGTTCTCGTTTTTTTTCCTGATCGTGGCCGCCGGTTGCTCCCATCGGAAAAAGTCTCGTTGATTGCCTCCAGTGAAAGACAAATTGTGGTCGCCGGTGATCAGAATCGGGAAGGAAGAAGGAAACCGCGGTGTTGAAGCCAAGAAAATTCTCAACCTTAGAATTCGGATCAAGATAGTCTAAAGTTAATGGCTCTGTAATAAAGCTAGATGGTTAAAGTGATTAGGATGAAGAACGAAAGCAACAAACATGACCACAGATGCTGCGACAGGAAGGTCTCACCATGTACCTGGATGTTTGAAAGAAACAACCCCTCCACAACCAAAATTGGTCGAGCTGGGTACGTGGGAGACCAACTGGCAACAAAGTCGCGAGGTTGCGACCTGGTCTCTAAGGAAATAGAATCCAAAGGCTTAGCTCGTATCCAAGAAGTAGAGCTCGTGAGATCCTTACAGGGATTTTTCGTGTCTCACCTCGTACCCCTATGGTCCTATTTATAGGGAAACCCTAAAGGGGGGGGGGGTATATTTATACTCCACCCCTTTGGCGACTAGGCGACTTCCTAGAGGAGCTCGCACGGATGGGAGAGCAACTAGCTTAGTCGCCTACCTGGCGAGTATGTGAGGGGAGCTCTCCATACTCGCCCAGGCCTTCGATAGGCTGGCACGTTGACTCTGACCTCCATATTGACTTCATGACTTTGACTTGTGCCGACCTGGTCTTGGTGGGGCCTCTCCTCGACGAATATGGGTTGTACTCAATCTCCGCTCTTTTCGAGCGACGTAGGAACTTGAAAAGAATCATCCAACATTTATTCGGCGAGCTGTTATACCGAGCTTCTGAGCTACTCGCACCTCGTTGATGTCCATCGATCTCTATAAATAGGGGGCATGTTTTTCGAGATATGCTTATTAGAGCTCGCCTAATATGTCGAAAGCTGACGAGAAACTTCTCAAACAGAGCCTTAATGCATTATCCGGCTTCATCCGACCCTCCAAGCCGAAGAGGCCGCGGGAGGGTGAAGTTGTTGCCGACCTGCCTCATAGTAATAAGAAGAAAACGAAGAAATCAAAGAAGTCGCATGCCCTCGAGATTGACAACCCACCCTCATCGCTGAAGGATGTCATCGCGACTGCCCAGGATCCCGCATCCCCACTGAATACCCAGCAGCTTGTTGACAGGCTTGGGCTGGACGATATTCCCGATATATCCGTCCATGGCGCCGATCTCCTCAAATTACTGATCATCCCTCCAGCCCCCGAAGTCATCGATGCTCAGGCACAGTAGCAAGTTGACCTCGCTGCCTCTCCAGGTCGTTATCTCGTCGATGTACTTAGACCTTAGTCGGTTGTCAAAGTTTTTACTAACTTGATTTTTGCTGACATTGTTCTCCCATAAGATGACGTCGTCGTGGTGCTTGACGCCACTCCTCTGCGAACGACCCCACTGATCGCTCTCAAAGCCGGGAAGCGAGTCCAAACCGCGAGCACTGTGCGGATCAGCCTCGGCTCCAAGAAGGCGACCGAAGTACAAGCCTCCTCGATGCGGGAGGTTCCTTCTGCGAGCAAGGATGTTCCTGCGAGAAAGGATCTCGCGCCGGCCAAGACCCCTCAGCCCGGGACAGGAAAAACTCCTGTCGCCCTTGCAACTGCTCAACAACTACCGGCGGCGAACATCCCTTTGTCGCTGCCACCTCCTGCTGTCTCCAAGCCACAACAGGAGGCGAGTATCTATGTGCCTCTGCCACCCCCTGCTGCCCCTTCGACCTCGCGACAGCTCGCGAGTATGCCTGTTCTTCTACCGCCTCCCCTGACAAGCTCGCGAACACAATTGTCGGGTACGATGTTGCCACCACCACCTCCGCTGGACAGCTCGGCTCGGAGGACAGATAGACAGTGACCCAACTATTTCCCGCTGAGGAACAAGGATCGCGACCATAGAGGTCGCGGGCAGGGGAGGCTTGTCGAATGCGTGGGCGGTTCATCTTCGGGTCAGCGAGAATCTTCGGGTCGCAGCCACTCTCCCCGGCAATCTCGATCGCCTCGCCAAGATAACTCGCATCACTGTTGTGCTGACTTGATCGTCAATGTCGAATTCTGATTTGACGGCGTTCCTGTTTTGACAGATCGCCCTGCAACTCCTGGAGCGGCTTTCCTCGACTCCATCGGGTTGTCTAGGAGCACATATCACCATGCAGCCACTCACGCCTACCTGGAGTTGGAGACCAAGTTTCACCAACTCGCCATTTGCGAGCCTCATCACCGGATTTCAGCCTTGGAGGTGAGTATGGCGAGGATGGAAGAACTTCGGGCCAGCTTGGAGAACTACGAGGCCCACTTCCATATGATCGGCGGATGGCGATGAACGACCACCGTCTTCAACTCTCTCTCGACGAGTTGGCCGGTATACGCGCGAGCATGTGCTCTGTAGGCCGACTGGCAAGAATGGAAGAACAGCTGCGGCTTGGCGACGATGCGATATTGGTGGCCACGGAGCATTTCCGACGGGCCCGCGAGATGGGCTAAGCCGGACGACATCCTCATCTTCCAGAGCGGCCTCCTAGGATTAGTTTTATTTTTTCTTTCTATTAGCTGAACTCGCCGCTGGCGACTTATGTACTGAACTATATTCTTTATTTTTAATAAGCGAGCTTGAATCTCACTGTTATTTGGTTGATGATCGTTCTTTTTTCTATAATTTGTTTTTTTTCTGCGACTTTTTGTATATATCTTGTGCAGGTTCTGGCGAGGTCCTGGAGAGCTTTATGCGAGATAGACCTAGGTGTTAGGGTTGCTCTCGGAAGGTACGTGACTTAGGTTGGTACTCGTGCGAGGTTCATATACCGCCCTGCCTAGAACTATAAATAGAGGGGGTTGGTAAACCATAAGTACGCTGCAGCGATTTTTAAACTTATACTTGCGAGTAACTTTTCTTGCTCGCCTCTCCTTTAACTTCTTACTACTCGCTCGCAAAAAAACAACTCGCTCAAGATGGTCGGGGATGATGTCAGCGCTCGCCGACAAGCCAATGCTGTGAATTTCACTGATGCCGCCTTCAAGAAATCTGTCACCTCTGAGCGAGATTTGGAGGAGTTTTGACAGCAGCATCTTGTTGATGGCTACTCGGCAAGACTCCTCGCACGTACAGAGCGACTTAATTCCTATATCGAAGGCGGGCTGATTCTATCTCTCCGCCACTTCGAAGCAGGCTTGCGACTTCCGTTGTGGCCGGAATATCGCCAGATCCTTCAGTACTTCGGCATCGTCCCCGCTCAAATCAACCCCAACGGTGTGGTGATCATCATGGGGTTCATATGCTACCTACGGGAAGAGAGGATCACTTTCGACATCTCCGTATTCCGAAAGATATTCGCCTTTGCGGCGACGTCGTACGGGATCGTCTTCTTCAACAGCCACGTCTGCACGCTGGTCGGGACTGCGAACAAAGTCCACCGATGGAGCGAGTACCTAGTCGTCGTCACCGGCGACTTCGACGGTGTGCTTGGGAGGACACATCTGTAACACTCCCATCCGTCACATGGGATATAACAAAAGGTTCGGTCGGGACCCCACATCATATATCACGGACAGCTAGTGGAGTTACGTATTAATACCAAATTACTGTTAAATTAACATGCGTCCTAACTCAGAGCATTCTAGCAGAAGCTTTTTAAAACAGTTTTAAGAACCCAAGCCGCAGCATGAATATCCACAAAAGACCCTAATAAGGAATAAACGTACAAATACACAAAGTACTTGGCCTTATGGCCTTACAAGAGTTTACTTTAAATAATAAATGTCTTCCAAATATCGACACGCAGGCCGGCGACACATGAGCATGAAAGTAAACATTGGCCTTTGGCCTTTGAGGGCCTGCACAGCAACTAGGGCTTCAGCCCGCTACATGTTAGTAGGCTCCGCAACAGCTGCAATCAACATTCCACTGTAGCGGTGGCAAACAAAAGCAACGGTCAGCTAAGCTGACCAAATTATAATGATCCCGCCCCTAAACTCGGGGCGGAGATGCTCCTTCCCTGCACTTTGTTAGCATAACAAACATTAAAGTAAAAGTACAACAAAATCACACTTCACCATGGGTGCAGGCCCACACGGCCACACACCCTGTGCTCTCAGGGCACTTACACGGTGAAGCCGGTCCGAACCCGGTCTGTCCCGCAACTCCACCACTGCCCCCAAGACTGCAAACCTCGTGATCAATTAGTCCTTTCAGCCGCAGCCTAGACTCGCTTTCCAAGTTATCGGCAAGTCTCATGTACCTTAGGTCGCTTTAACCGAAGCAAATGCAGTGGGTAGGGTTTCACCTGCCCGTTGCTCACTTCGCCACGGCAATTTAGCCATCGGCACAGGCCAAGTTTCCCCCGGTCCCAAAGTATCGATCAAACAATCGTACATAACCCGGTTATGTACACGGCTGGCTCCCAGTCCACCGATACGGCAGAAATTCGCTTCTGCCCAGATTTCAGGGTGCACCTTGGAGTTAATCCTCAAGGATCCCTGTTGCAATCTACCACGTAGAAAAACCCGAAAACAAACATCGGCACGGAGCCTTCTCCAGCTATTCATGCATAATGAAACATCACTTATCCAGACCAACTTATCCGGGTAGCCTTCACACACTATGCTTATGTTCGTACTTCGATTTTCGGACTCTACATGCAAAACTAGGGGGACCATTCATATCCACCTGAAGGAACACCTCACACTCACCGCATACTCGAGAGAGCGGGTTTCCTAGGCAGAAAGAAAGAGGACTTCACATGTCCAAAAAGAGAATCGTTACCCTAGAAGTTCATTTAGGTGTCATGGAAAACTAGCCAGATGGAAAGCACCGCAATGGCCTCGCCTCCATGGATTTGGACTCGGCACGCGATTTGGGGCTCCGAATCTCCACCTGCGGCCGGATTTCTCCTTCTTCAACCTTTGCTCTCCCCTCTCTCTAACTCTTTAGAAAGAGAATGGTCAAAGGAAAATGAGGAATAAACCCTCCATTCCCGACCTTATCACTGCAGGAACAGTTCCGGGCCGTCGGATCCCATCTAATTAAAACGAACGGCCTCGATTCGCCCTTAAAAACACTTTCCTGGGCCGAACACAGCGTGTGACACGCCCGTATCACAGGTCGTGTCTCACGATCAGAAAACGATCGTCGAACACATAACAGGACACAGGCTCAAACACGCTTGTGTACTGTTTGACATGCCCGTGTCAGCTTATGACACGCCCGTGTCGACGAGTATATGCCCGTGTTCCAGGTCGTGTCCCTCACCTGACACAGCTCGTTTACCACAGAGAAGGACACGGCCATGGACACGCCCGTGTCCGACCTAGACACGCCCTTGTCCGACCGGGACATGCCCGTGTCCGACCGGGACATGCCCGTATCCCAGGTCGTGTGCCTCACTCACCACCACCCTGCCGACACAGAGCAGGACACGACCCTGGACACGCATGTGTCTCAAGTCGTGTACCCGACCTCTAGGGATCATCAAATTTATTTCGTCGACCACACGAAAAATCATCGAACTCATAGCAGGACATGGCCAAGGACATGCTCGTGTCCAAGGCCGTGTGACCCTTGTCAGGCCCTAGATTGGCCTTAAGATGCTACTGGATTATTTCCGAGTTTTGTGGCGTTACAATTCTCCCCCCTTAAAATAATTTCGTCCCGAAATTATGGAATAGAAAGTACTCAAACTTAAACGGTACCTGAGTAGAAGAGCTCGGGATACTCCTCAAGTATGGTCTGCTCTCACTCCCACAAAAGCTCCTAACGACCATAGTTGTCCCATCAGACTTTGACCATCTTGATGTCCTTGTTACGAAGTCGCTTGACTTCAGAGTCCTCAATGCGAACGGGCTTGACCTTAGTCATCAACCCACTATCAACAGGTACCTGATCGACCGCAATCACTTGCGAAGGCTCTTGCACCGCCTTTCGCAACACCGATATGTGGAATACGTCGTGTATACCACTCAATTCCACTGATAACTTCAGCTGTTAAGCTGCTTCACCAATTCTCTCTAGAATCTCAAACAGTCCAAGGTACCTCAAACTTAGCTTCTTCAAGCGTCGTACCCGAGAGACACACTTGAACGGCTTAATTTTCAAATATACCCAGTCTCCAACAGCGAACTCAACGTTCCTGTGCTTGGAATTATAGTATTTAGCCTTCCTGTCCTGAACGATCATCAATCGTTCTCATATTGTTTGTACCAACGAAGTGGCGTCTTCCACTTCTTGACGCTTGTACAGCTTCGACTCACCCATCTCCAACCAAGACAACGACGTGCGACATTTTCTACCGTAAAGTGCCTCGAAGGGCGCCATTTGAATACTCGCTTGGTAGCTGTTGTTATAAGCAAACTCCACCATGTACAAATGATCTTCCCACCGCTTTCCGAAATCCAAAACGCGCATGCGAAGCATGTCCTCCATCGTCCTGTTGACCCTCTTGGCCTGACCATCCGTCTGTGGATGAAAGGTCGTGCTGAAACTCAGCTTGGTTCCCACCATTTGCTGCACCAACCTCCAGTCATTGGATGTGAAGCGTCCATCTCGGCCACTCACGATGCTGCGGGGCACACCGTGCAGTCGAACAATGTTATCTACATAGAGTTTTGCAAGCTTATCCACCGAATCATCCTTCCTATTCAGCATGAAGTGTGACATTTTCGTCAATCGATCTACGATCATCAAGATGGCGTCGTTTCCCTTCTGTGACTTTGACAACCATACACAAAATCCATTGAAATATCGTTGAACTTTCACTCCGGGATAGGTAAGGACTTCAAGAAACCTCCGGGCTTCTGGCACTCCGCCTTCACCAAGGTGCACGTTTGACACTTCGCCACATAAAGTGACACGTCCTTCTTAATTTCTGGCCACCAGAACAACTTTTTCATATCACAAAACATTTTCGTGCTCCCTGGGTGAATCGAGTACTTGGTATGATGAGCCTCGTACATCAATTCCCCCCGCAGTTTACCCACATTTGGGATACACAGACGACTGTCCCTCCATAACATTCCATCCTTAACAATAAATTGGGAATTTGACCCATCCAAAGCCTCATTCATGATCTGCGCGCACTCCGGCAAACACACAATCTTTTGTTCTTTTCTTGTCAAAGTCGTGAGAGGTAACGCTATCCGCGAGAAGTTCTCTACGAAGTGTCTGTAGTAGCCAGTAAGTCCAAGGAAACTCTGCACTTCTGTCACTGAAGATAACACAGGCCACTCCCGTATCGCTTATCCAAATCCAGAGCTGTTGAATCCTATCAGCAAGGTCATACTGCACCTCTGTCTAGTTCAATTGTGCTTTGGCACTCATCTGCTTGTCAACACAAGAGATCTCTAATGCCTCCAAATCCCGAATCAAATGCTCGTCATGAACTGACAACTAGTTAGCCTGCGCGGGAGCCCTGCGACTCAACGCATCTGCCACTGCATTGTCTTTCCCAGGCACATAATGTATCTTGAATGTGTAGTCACCAAGGAACTCCATCCACCTACACTGGCGCATATTCAAGTCCTTTTGATCCAACAAGTACTTCATGCTCTTGTGATCGGTATAGATGTCGACCTTCACACCGTAAAGGTAATGCCTCCACAACTTCAGAGCAAATATCACGGCCGCCAACTCCAAGTCATGGACCGGATAATTCCTCTCGTGCACCTTCAGCTGACGCGAACCATAAGCTATTACACTCTCATGCTGTAGTAGGACACAACCTAAGCCACTGCCTGAAGCATCACTGTAAATCTCAAATCCTTTGGTCCCACTCGGCGAACATAGAATAGGCGTCGTGGTCAACCGATTTTTCAGTTCTTCAAATGCTTGCGTGCACTACAGCGACCACACAAACTTTTGATCTTTCCTCATCAAAGTCGTGAGGGGTAACGCTATCCGCGAGAAGTTCTCTACGAAGCATCTGTAGTAGCCGGCAAGTCCAAGTAAACTCCGCACTTCTGCCACTGAAGATAATACAGGTCACTCCTGTATCACAACTATCTTTGTTGAATCTACCGCAATCTCTTATCCACTAACTATATGACCAAGGAATGCTACCGAGGATAACCAGAATTCACATTTGGAGAATTTGGCATAAAGTTGATTCCTCCTCAATGTCTCCAACACCATATGCAGATGCTTGAAATGATCATCCTCGCACTGCGAGTACACCAATATATCATCGATGAAGACTATCACGAAGTGGTCCAGGTACTCTCTGAACGTTCTGTTCATCAAATTCATAAACACGGTTGGCGCATTAGTCAGCCCAAACGGCATGACGGTGAACTCATAATGCCCATACCGTGTGTTGAAAGCTGTCTTGGGGATGTCACTTTCCCTTATCCGCAGCTGATAGTATCCAGATTTCAGATCCAACTTCGAGTACAAAGTCGACCCCACCAGCTGGTCGAACAGATCGTCAATCCTTGGGATCGGGTACTTATTCTTCTCTGTTAGTTTGTTCAACTCCCGGTAGTCGATACAAAGTCGTAAACTTTCGTCCTTCTTCTTAACAAAGAGGATCGGCGCGATCCAAGGCGGCGAACTTGGATGCACATTACCTTGCACCAACAGCTCTTGAAGTTACACTTTCAATTCTGTCATCTCCTTAGGCGCTAACCGATACGGAGAGCATGACACAGGTTTGGCACCTAGCACCGACTCAATGGTGAACTCAATCTCTCACTGAGGTGGGGCTCCAGGGAGATCGTCAGGGAACACGATGGGATACTCAGATACGACTGGGATACTGTCCAAAATAGGCTTAGACTTCGAAGCCTCCACTAATATGAAAAACAACTCTGCACCAGCATGAACTACCTTAACCACCTAGAGAGCCGACATCAAAGTCTTGCTCGACCCTTTCATGTCCGTAAATGTCATCTCATGATCAGTTCCCAATTTGACCTCCTTGCGGTTGCAATCAATGTATGTCCACTGCTCCGAAAGCCAATCCATCCCAAAGATCACGTCGAACTCCACTAACGGTAGTAGCGACACTTGCAAGTCAAACTCTTGACTCCCGATCCGTATCTTTACGCAACAAACTCTATCCGCGCGCATCGAACACCCATTAGGCAACAACACATCCAATTTGTCCCTTGTCATCAAAGAAGGTACTCCGATGCGCGATATAAATCCTTCGGACAAAAAGGAATGCGAAGCTACCGTATCGAATAGTGCTCTCGCCAGATAATCGAAAATCAAAACAAAGCCTAACACAAGCAGTCATAAGCTAACGCGCAATAGGGTAACAAATATATATAAAGTTAATCTGCTTTTAATTAACTCATACATGTCACCACGTCGGTTTGCTTTATGGCCTCCTGAAGGCCAAGATTGTACACTTTAGGCTGAGCTGGAGCATAATGAGATGTGGTTGAATCCACCTTCTTCCCCTTTTCCTCGTATGTCGCTCCAGGCTTCCTCTCGGACTTTGGGCATCCTCTCCAACACTCTCGGGCAAAATGCCCCGGCTTTCCACAGTTGTAGCAAGCACCTTTAGCTCGGACTGTGGTTGCCCCAGACCCGTCAGAAGAAGGGGCTGGACTCAAAGTCCAAGCCTTTTTGTTCCACTTATAGAACTTAGATTTCGAGGAGTTCGGCACCTTGAACTCCGTCTTCTGCACACCCAAGTCTTTTCTCCCTTGGATTCTCTTCAGATCTCTTTCCATTGATCAGGCTGAACTGACCAGGGTTAGGAAACCTTGCGTCACAGACCCAGCAAGTAGTACCCTCAGGTCATCGCCCAGACCCTCAAAGAACTGGTTGGTCTTACGCTCCTCATCACTAAACATAGGGGCAGCGTAACGACCCAACCGTGTGAACTCGTGGAGGTACTCATCCACGCTACTGACTCCTTGCTTCAGCCTCAGAAACTGATTCTCCATCTCAATTCTTTCAGCGAAGGGTAGGTATCTAGCCAAGAATAGCCTTGAGATTTCCTCAATCGAGACGTCGGCGAGTTATCTCCCAGCTAAGTGATGCTGCTCTAGATCTTCCCACCATAACCTTGCCTCGCCATCTAGCAAGAAAGTGGCTATGGCAGCCTTCTTCCATTCCTTCGTTTCTATTGTCGACAAGATTATCCTAACTCTAGCGAGCCAATCCTTGGCTTGAGTTGGGGTTCCAGTCCCTGTAAATATTGGAGGACTGAAACTCTTCACATGTTTAAGTTTTCTTTCAGTCGCTCTTCTTGGCGGCAAAGGCTCTTCCGCCACGTGTTCCACAACTCTAGGCTCTATCGCTCGAAGCAGTTCTTGTTCCATCGCAGGGGCTGGGTGTAACGCCCAGTATTTTTTTCGTTGAATGATTGCATATGCTTGATGGGCGTTACGTTGGCTTTAACCGTTGTTCGAGCATGCTTTTCCCGCGGGCTTTCGAGTGGCTGTTTTGGTAGCCTAGTTGTACGATTCCCCAACAAGCCGGAGTCCAATTTTGGGGACTCGGTGAGGCCTCTTAGGGAATGCTTGCACTTTTTCGAGCCCGGGTAAGGTTGCTCAAAACGGGTTGATTGTATGGACGATGTGTACAAAAAACAAAAAGGAGTAAAAAGTTCTTAAGGAAGAAATGGTCTAGGACGAAACAGAAACACTTTTCAAAACAGTGACAAATGGTCATTTTTGTGCATGACACGGCCTGGGACACGGGCGTGTCCCAGGGCGTGTCTGGCTCGGGATGCGGTTTGACCTTGTGGTCGTCGAACTTCATTCGACGAAGTTGCGGGAGGAACACGCCCCCCGACACGGGCTTGTCGGGGCGTGACCTGGGGCGTGACCTGGGGCGTGACCTCCTTGACTCGACGAATTTTCTTGCGTCGAGTTGAGCTCGACGAATGGGGTACACGCCCCGTGATACGGGCGTGTCACGGGCCGTGTCCCGCTATGTCGAGTGTCGAGTGCTGAGTGTCGAGTGTCGAGTGTCGAGTGTCGGGTGTCGAGAGAGGGGACACGGCCTGTGACACGGGCGTGTCACAGGGCGTATCCAGCTTTGTCGAAGTGTCGACACTTTTGGTCGACGAGATGTCGAGACACGGGTTACACGACCTAGGTCACGGGCGTGACCTACCGGTCACGGGCGTGTACCCGGTCGTGTACCTTGTGGATAAACTGGAAATTGTTGGCGTCTGCGCCGCTTAAAGTACACGCCCTGTGACACGGGCGTGTCACAGGGCGTGATAGGGCCGAAAATCGACTTTTTCAGTTTTTTGTGCCGTTCGTTTTTCTGATTCTGGATCTAACGGTCCAGCTCTGTTCTGAAGGAAATAAGGCCGAGAAAGAGATTCTTTCTCCTCACTTATCCCTTTCTCCATCTTCTTATTCATGTTTCAAGAGAAAGCAAGGGAGAAAAGCTAAAACAAGGCAAGGAAAGAGAGGAGCAACCGTCGCGGTGTCATCTCAGTTCAAGCAAGCGGTGTTCTTCACCCTTGCCAATCTTGTTTTCTTGTTCTTTGATTGTGCAAGTTTAGCTAGCTTTCCTCGTTCAATTTTACTAGCTTGTTCAATTTTATTAGTGTTGTTACCCTTGTTTTTATTTATTACTCACAAACATGAATCCCCTTGTTCCTTCAAGTCTTACATGTTTACCGCCTAATTATCGAATTTTCCCTATGCTCAATTAATTCTTATGCTCATTTGATTCATGTAGTCTTTCTTGTTCATGTGATTCTTTCTTGTTCATGTCGTAATCATGTTAGAATACGCTTGTTGGGTTGGTTAGCGTTGTCCTTTGTGGTGAAGTAGAGATCCAAACTCTATCAAGTGTAACATAACTTGGGCAATTTGTAGTCATGAGTGAGGACGATGAAATGAAACGTGTTTAGCTTGGGTTATGGTGAGTTTCGCTTATGGTGTTGAGCTTGGGTTCGCTTATGGTGAGTTTCGCGAGGCGAATTGTGAACCATGGCAGGAGCGTTTGTGTGAGGATTCGGTAAGGGGTGGTGTGGTTTCAGCCTTGGTGGCCACTGGGTTCGGATTTGTGGTGTAGAGCACCATTTTGGCCCCGATTTGGGCTAGCTTTTATTGGTGCGTTCCACTTTAGGGCCGCCACCAAAAGACCCTTGCGGAATCGAACTTAACCGCTGCTTATGTTTCACTAGTATAGTTGTTTCTTGTTCTAAAGATGAAGGATTTGGCATGTGTATTGCCTTTTTGCTCCTACGGGTTGAGCAGGACTTGATGAGAACTGCACGCACTTGGTGCGTTTTACACTTTGGATTGACAGTGTTTAACACTTGTTCTCCACCTGTTCTTTTCACTCATTTTACTTACATGAAACATTACTACGGGGTCGGTAAGCCCCTTCGTCATCTTTTCTGAACTTCATACTTTATTGTGTAGCTTTGATGATTGCTGAGGTGTTCTTTCTTGAATGCCTCAGGTGCAGGTTGTAGCCGGTTGAGCGGCTAGTGCTTGGGTAGAGTTTCTTTGGAGCTAGCCGAGCTTACTTAGCGAGGTAGTTCTTTACTTTGTTGTACAAACATACATGTGTCTCAATGGGTTTGTGTCAGCTTGTTGGCGCCCATTGGTGGTTTTCTTTCCTTGTAATATATGAATGCTAGCCTGCTAATGTGACTCATTTGGATGAGATGATGTCTCCTGGCTCTTGGGAAGGATTTATGCTAGATTGCATTAGATATTTTCAAGATAAAACAAACCTATTATCCTAGATCATGCATACATATTTTGATAAACTAAGACGTATTTTCCAAACAACGTAAAAAAGATGATTTCTTATATGATTATAAATCTAGGATGCATAAGATCGTCATAAGTAAACAAAAGTATTTCCGCCGCGTACAAACACACATTTTGATTCCTAAGGCCGAGGGATACGACCATTAAACTAAATGGTTTTCTTGCATTTAACTGATGGATTTCAACTAATAAAGTAAGCGTCAAGGGTTTGCCTGAGCGTGTGCAGTTATCCCCTGCACGACGTGGCATCATAACCCGTAGTTCCTCTTGCTCTGATACGATGTACTCGTTGAGGAAATGCGGGTTGTGACACTGGGGGCTGCACCTGCCTTGCTGGCTGTGCGTTTATCATTGCAAACACCGCTTCTGCTACGAGTCTTATAGTTTCTGCTGAATGAGTGGTTGCAGGCACATCATTAGGCGCACTGCTTGCCTCCAAAAGCGGGTGCTCTGACTGTCTTGCGCCACTCCTAGTCACCTATAGTAGCAAAAGCCCTTGATTAGGCAGCATGCAGATTACTAAAAGTAATCATTGGAACACTCAAGTTCCTCAAAACAAGTGTATTTTCATTCCTAAGTGGACATTCATGTGTTCTTTTCATGTTATAATGATGACGCACATACTTGTGCTCACCACACCGTAAAGGAATTCGACCACAAATTCAAATAAGCAAGACTGAAGTCATAGTCTGATACCAAATTGTAACACCCCCATCCGTCATATGGGATATAATAGATGGTCTGGCCGGGGCCCCACGCCATATACCACAGACAGCTAGTGGAGTTATGTATTAATACCAAATTACTGCCAAAGCAACACGCGTCCTAACTCAGAGCATTCTAGTGGAAGCTTTTTAAAGCAGTTTTAAGAACCCAAGCCACAACATGAATATCCACTAAAGACCCAAAGAAGTAATGAACGTACAAATACACAAAGTACTTGACCTTATGGCCTTATAAGAGTTTACTTTAAATAATAAATGTCTTTCAAACATCGGCACGCAGGCCGGCCACACATAAGCATGAAAGTAAACATTGGCTTTTGGCCTTCGAGGGCCTGCACAGCAACCAGGGCTTCAGCCCGCTACTTGCCACTAGGCTCCACAGCACCTGCAATCAACATTCCACCGCAGCGGTGGCAAACAAAAGCAACGGTCAGCTAAGCTGACCAAATTATAACGATCTCGCCCCTAAACTTGGGGCGACGATGCTCCTTCCCTGCACTTTGTTAGCATAGCAAACATTAAAGTGAAAGTACAACAAAAGCAAACTTCACCACGGGTACAGGCCCGCACGACCACACACCCCGTGCTCTCAGGGCACTTACACGGTGAAGTCGGTCCGAACACGGTCCGTCCCGCAACTCCACCACCGCCCCTAAGACAGCAAACCTTGTGAGAAATTAGTCCTTTCATCCGTAGCCTAGACTCGCTCTCCAAGTTATCGGTAAGTCCAATGACATTAGGTCGCTTTAACTGAAGCAAATGGAGTGGGTAGGGTTCCACCTGCCCGTTGCTCACTTCGCCACAGCAATTTAGCCATCGGCGCGGGGCAAGTTTCCCCCAATCCCAAAGTATCGATCAAACAATCGTACATAACCCGGTAATGTACACGGCTGGCTCCCAGGCACCTGTAACACCCCAAAAATCGTTATCGAGCTGGTCACATCCAAAAGAGATTTTGGTTCCTGTATAGGGGTACACGGCCTAGGATACTGGCGTGTCCAAGGCCGTGTTTTGCTTGGTGTTTTGGTCGGCTGTATCCAGAGAAGGACACGACAAGAAACACGGCAGAATGACATGGGCGTGTCATTTGACACGGGCGTGTGTCTACCTGTGTCAGTACCCGTGTTCCCTAGAGTCGTGATAGTTGGCATGACGGTTATTTGTGACATGCCTCCGGTCACGGGCATGTCGAGGACTCGACACGGGCCTGTCAGGTTGAGATACAGGTGTGTCTTGCTCGTGTGGTTTTTTCTGCGTTCGACGATCGTGCCTAGATCGAGGCACACGGCCAGGGACACGGCCGTGTGCGAGGCCGTGTTCGGCCAAGGTTTGAGGATTTCTGTACAGATCTGAGCCGTTCGTTTTCTTTAATTAAGATCCAACGGCCCAGATGAGTTCCTGCTCTGTTAAGGTCGGAAATAGAGGATCAATTCCTCATTTCTCTCTTAAGCACTCTCTTTCAAGGAGTTAGAGAGAGGAGGAAGAAGGAGGAGGATTCCGGCCGCCGACGGAGCATCGGAGCACCGTTTAGAGAACCGAGAGCGGATCTGTGGAGGAAATCCCATTGTGAAGACTTCTATCTGTGTAATTTTCCATTGCGCAAAAGCGTACTACAAGGGTAACAATTCTCTACTTGAGCATGTGAAGCTCTCTTCCTTTTTGCATAGGGAAACCCGCACCCGCGAGTGTGCGACAAGTGTGCGGTGTTCCTTGTGGTTGACGGGAATAATCCCCCCCCCTTGTGTTGCATATAGAGTCCGGAATCGAAGTACAGACATAGGCATTGTGTGTGAAGCCTACCCGGACATGTTGGTCTGGATCGGTGATGTTTGCATTTGTTATGGTTTGCCGGAGAAGACTCAATGCTTTGGGTTTTCGTGTTTCTACGCGGTAGATTGCAGCAGGGATCATTGGGGATTAACTCCAAGGTGCACACGAAAAACTGAGCGGAATCGTTATTCTGCTAACTTGGCGGTCTGAGAACTGGCCTTGAACATAACTGGGTTATGTGATTGTTTGGAAATGGCAGGATCCGAGAGAAGCTTGGCTCGTGCGTACGTCTTAAGGTGTATTATGCGTTATGAGCAACGGGCAAGTGGAATCGGACCTAGGCTATGTAGTTCGGTGCTAGAGACCCGAAAATGGGACTGGCCATTGACATAGTCGGGAGCCTTAGACAGTGGTTAGAAAGGCTAAAATGCTCACGTTGTTGTCATCCCGGTGGTAGCGGTGAAGATGCTGAAGTGTCAGGATTCACCGATAATGTGCCCTGAGTGCACGGGGTGTTTGGTCGTGCGAGCCTACACCTGTGGCTAGCATGTTTGAACTATATTATTTAGCTGGGCTAATGAATTGTAGGGAAGGAGCACTGTCGTCCCGAGTTAGGGGCGGGGTCGTTATAATTTGGTCGGCTTTTGCCTGACCGTTGCTTTGTTTGCCACCGTACGGTGGAATGTTGCTTGCAGGTGCTGCGGAGCCGAGTACCAAATAGCGGGCTGGAACCCATGTTGCTGTGCTGGCCCTAGAAGGCCAAAGCGAATAGTTGTACTTTATTTTGTCATGTGTGGCCGGCCTGCGGGCCGATGTATGGAAAATATTTATTTAATTAAGTGAACCTCTATAAGGCTATAAGGTCGTGTACCTTTCAGTGTATTTGTTTTCATTCCAGTTGTAGCGGTGTTGGACATTCATGATTATTGGATATAATTATGGGTTCTTTCAACTGTTTAAAAGCTTCCGCTAGAATGCTCTGTGTTAGGACGAGTAGTCTTAATTGGATAGTTTGGTTATTCATACGCAACCCTTCCGACTGTCCGTGTTATATGTTGTCGGGTTCCAGCTGGACCTTCTATTATATGTCATACGACGGATGGAGGTGTTATAATTTGGTATCAGACTTCTGGTTACGGTCAGGTTTAAATGAATTCGTGGGCGAATTCTTTTAAGGAGTGGTGAGCACATATGTGTGTCATCATTATAACATCAAAAAGAACCCATGAATGTCCACGTAGGAATAAAAAATACACTTGTTTTATGGAATCTGAGTGTTCTAATGAAGCAATTTTTGCCATGATAAATGCCCAACCTGCAGGGAAAATGCATCACGCACCTCCTGTGAATGAGCAAGAACCGGTTAGGGCAGCAGAGCCGAGAGTGGTGGAGTGCTCGGTGGTGGATCAGGTAGAGCCGAGGAGGGATACGGAGAGACAGCTCAAGCATGTGATGAGCTTTAATCCTCTGAGGTTCTATGGGGTTGGAACGCCAGCTCAAGCTGAGGATTGGCTCTCTACGATAAAGAGGGTCTTGACGGCCACGTTAACTGAAGAGTGGCAGAAGACCACCATAGCGACCTTCCATTTGGCTGGTGAGGCGAGGCTATGGTGGGATGAGTTGGAGTTTCATCTCTTAGTGGGAAGGCAACTTGCTGATATGCCTATGGAGGAATTCTCAAGATTGCTCTTGGCCAGATATCTACCCTGTGCTCAGAAGCTTGAGATGGAAAATCAGTATCTTGGGTTGACTCAGGGAACCAAAAGCATAGATGAGTATCTCCACGAGTTTACACGATTGGGTCGGTATGCTGGTGCTATGTTTACGGAGGAAGAGATGAAGACTAACCGATTTTATGATGGTCTACGCGGTGACCGACAGTTACTCCTTGCTGGGCCTAAGGCACAAGTCTTCCTAGCCTTGGTCAATTCGGCCCGGTCATTGGAAAAGGTTGTTGAAATTTGTGAAGTGGAAGTGGGTGACGGGACAGGCCGCGCGGCCTGTGCGGACAGCTTTGGCGGACTGGGCGGACTGGGCGGACTGAGGTTGCGGCCTGGTGAAAAGTCTGGTGGAAGCCGGCTGTGTTCTGAGCGGGTTGTTGCATGGTGTCCGCGGTTTGGTGCGGCCTGGTATCTGCGGATAGAGAGGCTTGCGGACTGGTGCATTGCTCAGTGGTCGCGGGTGCAAGTTTGTGCTGTTGGCGGGTTGGTTCGAGTTCGCGGGAAGCCTTGCGGACTGGTGTGTCCGCGGTTGGGGCTGTTGCGGACTGGACCTTGAGCTTGGCTGAGGCCTTGTCGAGCACAGGTGTTACAGCAGGTCTTGCTGTGGAGACCGGTTGGCGGACTGATGTTTGGAGTCCGGCTTGGTGCTACTGCATTGGACAAGTGCGAGGAGCTCGCGGACTGGTTGCGGTCTGTGCTAGGGTGTTTGGCGGACGGGACTTCGTGTCTGCCATGCTCGCACTGGCCCTTGATGGTTTTGGACTTGGTCACACTTGGTGTCAAGTTCATGGTGTCCGCCGTATCCGCCAAGTCCGCTGTGACCGGGCGGACTGTTGACTGTTTGCCTTTGGTCGTGGACTTGTGGCGGATTGAGGTGTGAGTCTTGCGGACTGCCTCGGGTTGGTGCGGACTGCCATTGAAGAAGGTGCTGTCCTGAAGCAGTTGGAGCTTTGCGGGCTGGTGCCTTGTCCGCTTAGCTTGGGCAGACTGGAGAGGGTTCGTCATTGGTTGCCTTGCTCCTGGCGGTTTCCCTTGGTGACTGGCTAAGTCCTCGCGGACTGAGCGGACAGTCGTTTTGTGTTCGCGCGGGCTGGGGCGGTGTCGCTATCTCATGGGCGGTGACCACACTCCTCACCTGGCCTATAAATAGGACCCCCCTGGCACATCTACAGTAACCTAAGTAACGTGAGTGAACAGTAATTTGGGTTGGGCGAGTGCTGCGGTCTGTGTTTTTCAGTCCGCACGGATTGTTTCAGGCTGACGGTTTGCTGTGTGCAGGTCGCGCGGATAACTTCAAGGAGCCAGGAGCTTGGCTGTGACTTCGGTCAGTGCTTGGAAGTGTGCGGTCTCTGCGGACTCAGCAGGAGGTCGCTCTGCGGCTTGTCAGTTCTGTTTCAACTTTCCCAGCTTCAATAACCTGTCCGCCGGCTTCAGGCGGGTAGGGGAGTTCCTCAGTTCGGGTTCAGCAGGAGGCGAATAACGGTCTGTCCGCGCGACCTCGCGGTCTCGGCGGACTCCGTGGTATTCGGCGGATTGCAGCATAGCTTGGGCGGTCTCGGCGGTCTCGGCGACCTCGCGGTCTCGGCGGACTGAAGTTCTGTCCGCCCGGCTTGTTTTTTGGTTCTTTCTGTTTACAGCTGTAATACTAGCGAAATCATGTCTCGCTATGTATGCCTCGGATTGTAATGAAGTGAATGCATAATAAGATCTTCTTGTGCTTCCATTGTTTTGTTGGGTGCAACCTCTAGTCCTTGGGTTTCCGCGGTTCAGCGTGCGAACTGGGTAGTTCCGAAGATATTAATTTGGTGTTTGGGCTATCTTGCTGACCACGTTGAGAAAATTTAACATGGTATCAGAGGCAGGTTACTGAGGTTGGAGGTTCAGTTGCGTGAGCGGAGGTCAGCCAGTGTTGTTACTCAGTGATTGAGTGGTGATCAACCTGTGTTGTTGCTCGGAGCTGCTGAAGGGTACCAACAGGTGATTGCAATGGAAGGAAGCTTAGCAAGAGGTCTGGGCATTGAACTCTTAACGCCGACTAACTATAAAAAGTGGAAGTCATGCATGAAGAGTTATCTTCTGGGCGAGGAGCTGTGGGAAGTTGTCGGTGGAGACGACAGACAGGAAGTAACTGCTGCTTTCGGTACTGCTGAACAGGTGAGGCTCTGGAGAAGAACTAATGCTAAGGCAGAGTTCGTTCTGAAAAGAGCTGTCTCTCCGGAACTGTTTGATCACATCATTGGATGTGAGTCGGCTGCTGATATTTGGACGACCATTGATGAGTTGTTCAATAGGAAGAATGTGGCGCGGCTTCAGTTCCTGGAGAATGAGTTGGCCAGGGCAACTCAGGGAGACCTTTCCATCTCCAGGTACTTCTTAAAGATGAAGAGCTTGTGTGCTGAGCTGTCGGCGCTGGATCCTGATGAGCCTATCTCTGAGGCAAAGATGAAAAGGCACATTTTCCGCGGCTTGCGGAAGGAGTATGTGGCCTTTGTTACGTCTGTTCAAGGGTGGGCTACTCAGCCGTCTCTGCTGGAGCTGGAGAATCTGCTTGCCTCGCAGGAGAGCTTAGCAAGGCAGATGGCTGGAGTGAATCTGAATCAGGAAGGCAGCGAGGCTCTCTTCTCAGGCAAGAAGAAGGGATGGGAAGGGAAGAAGAAGAAGAAGGTGCAGGCCGCTGTTGAGAAGGAGACTTCAACTTCATATCCGCCGGAGAGGAGCAATGCTCCTAAGGACTGGAAGAAGAATCTGAAGTGCTACCGGTGTCATCAGCGAGGGCACTTCAAGCGGGACTGCAAGGTCAAACTGCAGCCTGGGCATGCTGCGGGAAAGGAGGAAGCTTGCTCACGAAGTGTAGAAGCAGAATGGGGAGGAGCCTTCATGACGGGCACTTGTGTCCGGGCCTTATCTGCTGAGGACTTCAACAGCGAGTGGATCGTCGACTCCGGGTGTGGTCATCACCTCACCGGAGACAAGTCGAAGTTCACCTCCATGCAGGCTTACTCAGGTAATGAAGCTATTATCACTGCTGATAATACTGTTTATGCAGTAGAGAAGGAGGGGGTCGTGTCTTTGGGTAGTGATCAGGGGCCACTCACGTTAAGGAGTGTGTATCACGTGCCGGGCATGAAGAAGAACCTCTTCTCGGTGACCAACGCGGTGGACGCTGGGTATCACGTTCTGTTTGGGCCAACAGACGTGAGGTTCCTTCGCAACGTATCAGCGGTAAAGGCTGATGTTGCTCATGTTGGGAGGAGGGTGAAGAACTTGTTTGTTCTTTCCACCAGTGCCTATGTTGATAAGATGAGGGCCAATGATAGTGCGGCTATCTGGCATGAGAGGCTGGGGCATGTTGGCATGGACAAGCTGAAGGCAATGGCGAGTAGAAGTCTGGTGAGGGGGTTGCCGATGTTGTCCTCCTTTGGTGATGGGCATGTTTGTGCGGGCTGTCAATACGGTAAGGCACATCGCCTTCCGTTTGATAAATCTCAAACAAGGAGCAAGAAACCATTGGAGTGTATTCATGGCGACCTGATGGGACCGACTGTTACTGCCAGCCTTGGTGGAAGCAAATACATGCTTGTCTTGGTTGATGACTACTCAAGGTATACTTGGGTGTACTTCTTAAAGGAGAAGTCGGATGCCTTCCGTTTGTTCATGGAGTTCAAGGAGTTGGTAGAAGGCCGGCTTGGCTTGCGGATTAAGAAGTTTCGAACTGATAACGGGGGAGAGTTTGTCTCTTCCGAGTTTTCTAACTTCTGCAGGAAGCACGGGATCCAACGGGAGCTTACATGTGCTCACACTCCACAACAAAATGGGGTAGCGGAGCGGAAGATCCGTCATTTGACGGAAACCTGCAAATGCTGGCTGCATGCGAAAGATATCCCGAGGTCCTTTTGGGCGGAGGGAATGTCTTGTGCTGCATATGTTATCAACCGGATGCCACTCAGCCCTATCAACATGAAGACGCCCATTGAGCTGTTGCTAAAGGAGAAGCCGAGTGTTGGACACCTTCGGGTGTTCGGTTCAACTTGCTACGTGCATGTCCCGGATGCTTCACGGACAAAGCTGGATGCGAAGGCAAGGAAACTTGTCTTTGTTGGCTATGATGAGCGGAAGAAGGGATGGAAGTGCATGGACCCTGTGACGAAGAAGTTCGTGGTGTCAAGAGACGTTGTCTTTGACGAGCTGACGTCATATGGAGGTGGCTCGGTGGAGCCTACCGGAAGTAGCAAGGTTGAGGAAGCACCGGTGGAGGCTGCTGGAGGCTTGGAAGAGGAGCTTGCTGTTTCACCAGCAGCTCCTGTTGCTTCGAACTCCGAGGCTGAGCCTTCTGGCTCAGGAAGCAGGGGGAGCACTGCTCAATGCTTGCCCCAGGTAGGAGTGGAGCCTGAAGAAGCAACGGAAGCCGTGAGCAAGGAGCCGTGTCTTCGGAGATCGAAGAGGGTGGTTAAGCCACCGGCTCGGTACTGTGATGGGAATGCAGTGAGCTTTGTCTCCTGCTTCTTTGCGGGTCCTCTGGATGAGCGAGAGCCTGCAAACTTCAACGAGGCCACTGGAGTGAAGGAGTGGGATGGTGCCATGAAGGAAGAGATTGATGCTCTGAAGAAGAATGAAACCTGGGACCTTGTGCCCAAGGTTGATGGCATTACTCCGGTTACTTGCAAGTGGGTGTATAAGTTGAAGAAGAAGGCTGATGGGAGCATTGATCGGTTCAAGGCTCGCCTGGTCGCTAGAGGATTCTCACAGCAGTATGGAGAAGACTATGAGGAGACATTCAGTCCAGTTGCGAAGATGACGTCTGTAAGAGTGGTGATCGCCTTGGCTGCTAGCAAGGGATGGAGGTTGTGGCAACTCGATGTGAAGAATGCCTTTCTTTACGGAGAGATTGACAAGGACATCTTCATGGATCAGCCGCTTGGTTTCGTCTCTGAGAAGCATCCGGACTATGTCTGCAAACTCAGGAAGGCTCTCTATGGGTTGAAGCAAGCTCCTCGAGCGTGGTATGGGAAGATTGCAGAGTACCTGCAGTTCTGTGGATACCTGGCTTCTAACTCGGATTCTAGCTTGTTCGTCAAGAAGAAGGGAGAGCTAAGAGTCTTGGTCCTGCTGTATGTGGATGATATGATCATCACTGGGAACTCGGAGGAGGAAGTAGCAAGGCTCAGGGGAGAGCTTGCTATACGCTTCGAGATGAAAGACTTGGGAGAGTTGCATCACTTTCTTGGTCTGGAAGTGGAGAGGAAGGAGTGCGGGATTCTCATTAGCCAGAAAGGGTATGCTGATCGTATTGTGAAACGGTTTGGCATGGGCGAAGGGAAGAAGTGCTCTACTCCACTGGAATCTGGGCTGAAGCTTCGACGAGATGAGGGAAGGGTGCTTAATGATCCCTTGGTGTTCAGGGCTCTTGTTGGGAGCTTGATCTATCTGACGATTACAAGGCCGGATATAGCTTATGCTGTTGGCCGAGTAAGTCGGTATATGGCTGAACCAAGGCAATCTCATCTAGTGGCGGCGAAGGGAATTCTGAAGTATGTCAAGGTGACTTCTGAGATGGGACTCCTCTATGGAAGGGATGCGGAATTTGCGTTGCTCGGGTACACGGATGCTGACTATGGCGGTGATTCGGATGATCGAAGGTCTACTTCTGGTTATGTGTTCACTTGCGGTTCAGCTAGCATCTCGTGGTGTAGCAAGAAGCAGGACTCGGTGTCGGTTTCAACCACGGAGGCGGAGTATAAGGCTTCGGCCTTGGCTGCTCGGGAAGCTGTTTGGTTGAGGAGACTCATAGAGGATGTTCATGAAGAAGTGCAAGGGCCTACTTTACTCCGGGGTGACAATGAGAGTGCTCTCAAACTGGTAAACAATCCAGTGTGTCACGCCAGGACCAAGCACATAGAGATTGATCACCATTTCATCAGGGAGAAGGTGTTGGAAGGATCTCTGCTGGTCGGGCATGTTCGGAGTGAAGATAATCTTGCTGACATCTTCACGAAGCCGCTGTCGAAGGGGCCCTTTGAACGCTTGCGCAGCTTGCTGGGCTTGGTCACCACTTCTCACTTCAAGGGGGAGTGTTGAAATTTGTGAAGTGGAAGTGGGTGACGGGACAGGCCGCGCGGCCTGTGCGGACAGCTTTGGCGGACTGGGCGGACTGGGCGGACTGAGGTTGCGGCCTGGTGAAAAGTCTGGTGGAAGCCGGCTGTGTTCTGAGCGGGTTGTTGCATGGTGTCCGCGGTTTGGTGCGGCCTGGTATCTGCGGATAGAGAGGCTTGCGGACTGGTGCATTGCTCAGTGGTCGCGGGTGCAAGTTTGTGCTGTTGGCGGGTTGGTTCGAGTTCGCGGGAAGCCTTGCGGACTGGTGTGTCCGCGGTTGGGGCTGTTGCGGACTGGACCTTGAGCTTGGCTGAGGCCTTGTCGAGCACAGGTGTTACAGCAGGTCTTGCTGTGGAGACCGGTTGGCGGACTGATGTTTGGAGTCCGGCTTGGTGCTACTGCATTGGACAAGTGCGAGGAGCTCGCGGACTGGTTGCGGTCTGTGCTAGGGTGTTTGGCGGACGGGACTTCGTGTCCGCCATGCTCGCACTGGCCCTTGATGGTTTTGGACTTGGTCACACTTGGTGTCAAGTTCATGGTGTCCGCCGTATCCGCCAAGTCCGCTGTGACCGGGCGGACTGTTGACTATTTGCCTTTGGTCGTGGACTTGTGGCGGATTGAGGTGTGAGTCTTGCGGACTGCCTCGGGTTGGTGCGGACTGCCATTGAAGAAGGTGCTGTCCTGAAGCAGTTGGAGCTTTGCGGGCTGGTGCCTTGTCCGCTTAGCTTGGGCGGACTGGAGAGGGTTCGTCATTGGTTGCCTTGCTCCTGGCGGTTTCCCTTGGTGACTGGCTAAGTCCTCGCGGACTGAGCGGACAGTCGTTTTGTGTTCGCGCGGGCTGGGGCGGTGTCGCTATCTCATGGGCGGTGACCACACTCCTCACCTGGCCTATAAATAGGACCCCCCTGGCACATCTACAGTAACCTAAGTAACGTGAGTGAACAGTAATTTGGGTTGGGCGAGTGCTGCGGTCTGTGTTTTTCAGTCCGCACGGATTGTTTCAGGCTGACGGTTTGCTGTGTGCAGGTCGCGCGGATAACTTCAAGGAGCCAGGAGCTTGGCTGTGACTTCGGTCAGTGCTTGGAAGTGTGCGGTCTCTGCGGACTCAGCAGGAGGTCGCTCTGCGGCTTGTCAGTTCTGTTTCAACTTTCCCAGCTTCAATAACCTGTCCGCCGGCTTCAGGCGGGTAGGGGAGTTCCTCAGTTCGGGTTCAGCAGGAGGCGAATAACGGTCTGTCCGCGCGACCTCGCGGTCTCGGCGGACTCCGTGGTATTCGGCGGATTGCAGCATAGCTTGGGCGGTCTCGGCGGTCTCGGCGACCTCGCGGTCTCGGCGGACTGAAGTTCTGTCCGCCCGGCTTGTTTTTTGGTTCTTTCTGTTTACAGCTGTAATACTAGCGAAATCATGTCTCGCTATGTATGCCTCGGATTGTAATGAAGTGAATGCATAATAAGATCTTCTTGTGCTTCCATTGTTTTGTTGGGTGCAACCTCTAGTCCTTGGGTTTCCGCGGTTCAGCGTGCGAACTGGGTAGTTCCGAAGATATTAATTTGGTGTTTGGGCTATCTTGCTGACCACGTTGAGAAAATTTAACATTCCTAGCCTTGGTCAATTCGGCCCGGTCATTGGAAAAGGTTGTGAAGAAAGTCCAAGAGAAGAAAGACCTAGGGGAAAAGAAGGCAGAGTTCAAAGTGTCAAATGCAAAGTCAGGATTCCGCAGATGGAGCAAGAAGCAGAAGACTTTGAACTCAGCCCCTTCGTCTGGTGCGGTGGGGGCAACCACAAGTTGAGTTCCAGGAGCTTGCTACAACTGTGGGAAGACAGGGCACTTTGCTCGTGAATGTTGGAGCGGACGTGCAAAGTTTGAGAGGAATCCTGGAGCGAACTATGAAGAGAAAGGGAAGGCGGTGGAGTCAACCGCATCCCATCATGCTCCAGCCCAGCCTAGAGTTTATAATCTTGGTCTGTAAGAGGCCATGGAACAAGCTGACGTGGTGATATGTATGAGTTAAATTTTAGCAGTTTAACTTTATGTAGTTGTTATATTTTTTATATGTTAGCTTATGTTTGTTGATGCTAGGCTTCGTGTTGATTTTCGATTGTCCGACAAGAGCCCTGTTTGATACGGGAGCATCGCATTCCTTCTTGTCCAAAAGGTTCATATCGCACATCGGGGTCCCTTCCTCGATGGCAAAAGATAGGTTGGATGTGTTGTTGCCCAATGGGTGTTCAATGCGAGCGGATAAGTTCTGTGTGGTAAAGATTCAGATTGGGGACCAGGAGTTTGATTTGCGATCATTGGTTCTACCGTTAGTGGAGTTCGATGTAATCTTTGGTATGGACTGGCTCTCGGAGCAGCGAGCTTACATCGATTGCAACCGAAAGGAGGTTAAGTTGGGACTGCATACTGAACGGGAGACTATGTTTGCGGGCATGAAGGGGTCGGGTAAATTTTTGATGTCGGCCCTACAAGTGATGAAGGCAGTTCGGTCTGGTGCAGAGCTGTTTGTCACCTTAGTGCAGGCTTCAACGCCTAGGCCAAGTCTGGACAGTATCACAGTCATGTTCGAATATCCTGATGTGTTCCTAGATGATCTCCCAGGAGCCCCTCCTCAGCAGGAGATTGATTTTACCATTGAGCAGGTACCGGGTGCCAAACTGGTGTCACGCTCTCTGTATCGGATAGCGCTGCGAGAGATGGCAGAGTTGAAGGTGCAACTGCAGGAGTTGTTGAAGCAAGGGTATATGCGTCCAAGTTCGTCGCCTTGGAGCGCACCGGTTCTTTTCGTTAAGAAGAAGGATGGGAGCTTGCGACTCTGTATTGACTATCGGGAGTTGAACAAGCTTACGAAGAAGAATAAATATCCGATCCCCAGGATTGATGATCTATTTGATCAATTGGTTGGGTCAACAGTATATTCGAAGTTAGATCTGAAGTCTGGTTACTACCAATTGAGGATAAAGGAAAGCGACATCCCAAAGACAACGTTCAGCATGCGGTTTGAGCATTACGAGTTCACGGTCATGCCGTTTGGGCTGACCAACGCGCCATCCATGTTTATGGATTTGATGAACAGGATGTTCAGAGAATACCTGGATCACTTCGTGATAGTATTTATCGATGATATCTTGGTATACTCGCAGTGTGAGGAGGACCATTACAAGCATCTACACATGGTGTTGGAGACCTGGAGGAGGAATCAATTGTATGCAAAGTTCTTCAAGTGTGAGTTCTGGTTATCCTCAGTAGCGTTCCTTGGTCATGTTGTTAGTGGTGAAGGGATAGCGGTGGATCCGGCGAAGATAGCAGCGATATGGGAGTGGCCTGTATTGTCTTCAGTGGCGGAAGTTCGGAGCTTTCTGGGGCTTGCTGGCTACTACAGGCGCTTCGTAGAGAACTTCTCGCGAATAGTGTTACCACTCACTACGTTGACAAGGAAAGATCAAAAGTTTGTGTGATCGCTGGAGCGTGAGCAGGCTTTTGAGGAATTGAAGAGGTGGTTGACCACGACGCCTATTTTATGTTCGCCGAGTGGAACCGAAGGGTTTGAAATTTATAGTGACGCTTCGGGCAGTGGTTTGGGATGTGTTCTGCTACAGCATTGGAGCGTGATAGCCTATGGTTCACGACAGTTGAAGGTTTACGAGAGGAATTATCCGGTCCATGATTTAGAGTTAGCGGCCGTTATATTTGCTCTAAAGCTGTGGAGGCACTATTTGTACGGAGTAAAGGTCGATATATACACCGACCATAAGAGCCTTAAGTACCTGCTAGATCATAAGGATCTGAACATGAGATAGCGGAGGTGGATGAAGTTCTTGGGGGACTATACCTTCAAGATACATTATGTACCTGGGAAAGGAAATGCGGTGGTTGATGCGTTGAGCCGCAGGGCTCCTGCGCGGGCCAGTTGGTTATCGGTTCATGATGAGATATTAGTCCGTGATTTAGAGGCATTAGAAATTTCCTGCGTCGATAGGCAGTCTAGTGTCGGGGCGATATTATGTTGGACAGAGGTGCAGTATGACCTGGCTGATAGAGTCCGACAGGCTTTGATTCAGGATAACAGCACGAAGCAGATCTTGGATGAATCTTTGAACGGGTCAAATTCCCAGTTTGCGGTTGAGGATGGACTGCTAAGGAAGGACGGTCGTCTATGCGTCCCTAGTGCGGATAATCTTCGGGAGGAGTTGATGTACGAGGCTCATCATACCAAGTACTCAATCCACGCGGGTAGCACGAAGATGTATAAAGACATGAAGAAGTTATTCTGGTGGCCAAGATTAAAGATGGATGTAGCACTTTATGTGGCCAAGTGTCAAACTTGTGCCTTGATGAAAGCGGAGTGCCAGAAGCACGGAGCCTTCCTAAAGTCCTTGCCTATCCCGGAATGGAAATTCGACGACATTTCTATGGATTTTGTGCATGGTTTGTCAAAGTCGCAGAGGGGAAACGACGCCATCCGGGTGATCGTAGATAGGTTGACTAAAGTGTTGCATTTCATCCCGAATAGGAAGGAAGATCCAGTGGAAAAGTTAGTCAAACTCTATGTGTATAATATCGTACGGTTGTATGGTGTGTCGCGCAGTATTGTTAGTGAGCGAGATGGACGCTTCACGTCGAAGGACTGGAGGCTGGTGTATAATTTGTTGGGAACTAAGCTGAGTTTCAGCACAACCTTCCACCTATAGACGGATGGTCGGACCGAGAGGGTCAACAGGACGATGGAGGACATGCTTCGCATGTGCGTCCTAGATTTCGGAAAGCATTGGGAAGATCACCTGTACATGGTGGAGTTTGCGTATAACAACAGCTTTCAAGCGAGTATTGGAATGACACCTTTCAAGGCCATGTATGGGAGGAAGTGTCGTACGTCGTTGTCTTGGTTGGAGACAGGCGAGTCGAAGTTGTATAAACGTCAAGCAGTGGAAGACGCCACTTCAATGGTACGTACAATTCAGGAAAGGTTGAAGATTGCTCAGGACAGGAAAGCAAAGTAATATAACGCCAAGCATAGGAACGTGGAGTTGGGTGTTGGCGACTGGGTGTATTTAAAAATCAAGCCGTTCAAGGGTGTTTCGCGGGTTCGACGCTTGAAGAAGCTGAGTCCGAGATACCTTGGACCATTTGAAATCCTGGAGCGTGTTGGCAAGGCAGCGTATAGATTGAAGCTGTCGGTGGAGTTGAGTGGGCACACGATGTGTTCCACGTATCGGTGTTGCGGAAGGTGGTGCAAGAGCCTTTGCAGATAGTTACGGTTGATCAAGTGCCAGTGGATTACGAGTTGACGACAAAGGTCAAGCCTATACGTATAGAAGGCGTTGAAGTCAAACGACTCCGCAACAAGGAAGTCCGAATGGTTAAGGTTCGTTGGGATAACTATGGACTTGAGGAGCTTTCTTGGGAGCGAGAGCAAACTATGTTGGAGGAATACCCCGAGTTATTCAACTCAGGTAACATTTAATTTTTGTATACCTTTACTTAATTTCAGGATGAAATTCCTTAAGGGGGGAGATTTGTAACGCCCCGAAAATCGTTATCGAGCTGGTTGCATCCAAAAGAGATTTTGGTGCCTGTATAGGGGTACACGGCCTAGGACACGGGTGTGTCCAAGGCCGTGTCCTGCTTGGTGTTTTGGTCGGCTGTATCCAGAGAAGGACACGGCAAGAAACACGGCAGAATGACACGAGCGTGTGCATACCCGTGTCAGTACCCATGTTCCCTAGAGTCGTGACGGTTGGCGTGATGGTTATTCGTGACACGCCTCCGGTCACGGGCGTGTCGAGGACCCGACACGGGCGTGTCAGGTTGAGACACGGGCGTGTCTTGCCCGTGTGGTTTTTTCTGCATTCGACGATCATGCCTGGATCGAGGCACACGGCCAGGGACACGGCCGTGTGCGAGGTCGTGTTCGGCCCAGGTTTGAGGATTTCTGTACAGATTTGAGCCGTTCGTTTTCTTTAATTAAGATCCAACGGCCTAGATGAGTTCCTGCTCTGTTAAGGTCAGAAATAGAGGATCAATTCCTTATTTCTCTCTTAAGCACTCTCTTTCAAGGAGTTAGAGAGAGGAGGAAGAAGGAGGAGGATTATGGCCGCCGGCGGAGCATCAGAGCACCGTTTAGAGAACCGAGAGCGGATCTGTGGAGGAAATCCCGTTGCGAAGACTTCTATCCATGTAATTTTCCGTGGCGCAAAAGCGTACTACAAGGGTAATGATTCTCTACTTGAGCATGTGAAGCTCTCTTCCTTTTTGCATAGGGAAACCCGCTCCCGCGAGTGTGCGGCTAGTGTGCGGTGTTCCTTGGGGTTGACGGGAATAGCCCCCCTTGTGTTGCATATAGAGTCCGGAATTGAAGTACGGACATAGACATTGTGTGTGAAGCCTACCCAGACATGTTGGTCTGGATCGGTGATGTTGCATTTGTTATGTTTTGCCGGAGAAGACTCCGTGCTTTGGGTTTTTGGGTTTTTGTGCGGTAGATTGCAGCAGGGATCCTATGGGATTAACTCCAAGGCGCACCCCGAAAACTGAGCGGAATTGTTTTTCTGCTAACTTGGCGGTCTGGGAACCGGCCTTGAACATAACTGGGTTATGTGATTGTTTGGAAATGGAAGGATCCGAGAGAAGCTTGGCTCGTGCGTACGTCTTAAGGTGTACTACGCATTGTGAGCAACGGGCAAGTGGAATCGGACCTGGGATATGTGGTTCGGTGCGAGAGACCCGAAAAGGGGACTGGTCGTTGGCATTGTCAGGAGCCTTAGATAGTGGTCAGAAAGGCTAAAATGCTCATGTTGCTGCCATCCCGGGGGTGGTGGTGAAGACGCTGAAGTGTCAAGATTCACTGATAATGTGCCCTGAGTGCACGAGGTGTTTGTCCGTGTGAGCCAACACCTGTGGCTAGCATGTTTGTATTATATTATTTATCTGGGCTAATGAATTGCAGGGAAGGAGCACCGCCGTCCCGAGTTAGGGGCGGGGACGTTATAATTTGGTCGGCTTTTGGCTGACCGTTGCTTTGTTTGCCACCGTGCGGTGGGATGTTGCTTGCAGGTGTTGCGGAGCCGAGTACCAAATAGCGGGCTGGAGCCCATGTTGCTGTGCTGGCCCTATAAGGCCAAAGCGAATAGTTGTACTTTATTTTGTCATGTGTGGCCGGCCTGCGAGGCGATGTATGGAAAACATTATTTAATTAAGTTAACCTCTGTAAGGCCATAAGGCTGTGTACCTTTCAGTGTATTTGTTTTCATTCCAGTTGTAGTGGTGTTGGAAATTCATGATTATTGGATACAATTATGGTTTCTTTCAACTGTTTAAAATCTTCCGCTAGAATGATGTGTTAGGATGAGTAGTCTTAATTGGATAGTTTGGTTATTCATATGTAACCCTTCCGACTGTCTTTGGTATATGGTGTCGGGTTCCAGCTGTACCTTCTATATATGCCTTACGACGGATGAGGGTGTTACACCACCGATACGGTAGAAATTCGCTTCTACCCAGATTTTCGGGTGCACCTTGGAGTTAATCCCCAAGGATCCCTGTTGCAATCTACCACGTAGAAAAACCCGAAAACAAACATCGGCACGGAGCCTTCTCCGGCTATTCATGCATAATGAAACATCACTGATCTAGACCAACTTGTCCGGGTAGGCTTCACACATCATGTCTATGTTCGTACTTCGATTCCAGACTCTACATGCAAAACTAGGGGGACCATTCATATTCACCCGAAGGAACACCTCACACTCACCGCATACTCGCGAGAGCGGGTTTCCTATACAGAAAGAAAGAGGACTTCAAATGTCCAAGAAGAGAATCGTTACCCTAGAAGTTCGTTTAGGCGCCATGGAAAACTAGCGAGATGGAAATCACCGTAACGGCCTCGCCTCTACGGATCTGGACTCGGCACATGATTTGGGGGTCCGAAGCTCCACCGGCGGCCAGATTTCTCCTCCTTCTTCATACTTAGCTCTCCCCTCTTTCTAACTCTTTAGAAAGAGAATGGTCAAAGGAAAATGAGGAATAAACCCTCCATTCCGGACCTTATCACTGCAGGAACAGTTCTGGGCCGTCGGATCCCATCTAAGTAAAACGAACGACCTCAATTCACCCTTAAAAACACATTCCTGGGCCGAACACGGCCTGTGACACGTTCGCGTCATAGGTCGTGTCTCACGATCAGAAAACGATCGTCGAACACAGAACATGACACGGGCTCAGAAATGCTCGTGTACTGTTTGACATGCCCGTGTTAGCTTATGATACTCCCGTGTCGACGAGTACACGACCGTGTTCTAGATCGTGTCCCTCACCCGATACAGCTCGTTTACCACAGAGAAAGACATAGCCCTGGACACGCCCGTGTCCGACCTGGACACGCCCGTGTCCGACCGGAACATGCCCGTGTCCCAGGCCATGTGCCTCACTCACCACCACCCTGCCGACACAGAGCAAGACACGGCCTTAGACACGCCCGTGTCTCAGGCCGTGTACCCGACCTCCATGGATCGTCGAATGCATTTCGTCTACCACACAGAAAATCGTCGAACTTGTAGCAGGACATGGCCAGGGACACGCTCATGTCCAAGGCTGTGTGACCCTTGTCAGGCCCCAGATTGGCCTTAAGACGCTACCGGATCATTTCCGAGTTTTGGGGCGTTACAACATCAACCTGCCGACGTCGCCTTTTTACCGCCGATCTTAGAGGGCGTCCGCGAGAAGCTAGTCGAGGCTTTCCGCGAGCGATGATTCGACGTTATTCATTGGCGAATCAACGTCAATGTTCTTTTAGAGATCCACCCCTGCGAGAGTAAGTCTCTGAAGCTTGATCATACTCGTCTATTTCTCCCCTCATCGTTTAGAAAGTCGCGCTAACTCGCTCTTGATGCTCACAGTACACTCCAAGCTTCCATCGAAGCCTGAAAGTCTTTAATTCAAAGATAACTAAATCACCTAGAGGGAGGTGAATAGGTTATTGGTATCTTTTCTAGTTCTTTTAAATATCTTCTTTGAGAGTTATAACTTTTAGTTGTTTTATGTTTTCAAGATATACACAACCTGCACAATGAAAACAACATAGAAAAGCACACAGTGATTTATAGTGGTTCCCTAATTGGGTACATCCACTTTCCCTCCCACCTATCCAACTATCTTGTTGTACTAGGCACAAACTCCTCCAAACTGCTCCTAAGAGCTTACACCTCAGATCCCGCAAGATCTCACAGGTCACACAGACCTACCACTTAGGCACTAAGCCAAACCACAGGTCACAAAGACCTTTTACTCGGCACTAAGCCAAACCACAAGTCACAAAGACCTTTTACTCGGCACTAAGCCAAACCACAGGTCACAAAGACCTTTTACTTAGGCACTAAGCCAAACCACAGGTCACAAAACCTTTCACTTAGGCACTAAGTCAAACCACAGGTCACAAAGACCTTTCACTCGGCACTAAGCCAAGCCACAGGTCACAAAGACCTTTCTCTCGGTACTAAGCCAAGCCACGAGTCACAAAGACCTTTCACTTAGATCCACACTTGGATCCTACAGGATGAAAGTGGGTTGAAGTGATGATTGGCCACAAGTGAAATTTCACTGTGCTAATCTACTTGGACTGAGATAAACTTAGCCCAACCTTGACTCCAGGAAATATATTTTCTGACTCTACTTATCTGGACTAAGAAAATACTTAGACCCAACTTCCTCTTCTCAGCACTAGAGATTTTATCCAGCTGGAACTAGAGAAGTAACTACTACAGATCTTGCTGCAACATGAGCTGGGAGAATCCCAACCCAACTCCTTTCTTCACAGCAACAAGGATGAAGATCTCGTTGGCCTGTGCTGGAAGGAACTTGCAGATCAGCTTCTCTGCCCCTTTTTGAACTGAGTCAACTGCTCAGCCCTATCTCCTTCTTCACAACTCCCCAAGAAAATGATCTTTAGTATTTGTTGGCTGGGTCTATGAAGCACCTGCAGTAAGGGTCGGCCAAAGCTGCTACTTTTTTCTCAGAGAATCCCTCTGAGCTAACTTGCTGGTGTAGATCAAGATTACACTAGCTATCTTGTTGTTGAAGATGTTTTTCCAACAGCTAACTTGTTCTATGTCTTATAGACTTGAGCTTCATGTTCTTTTGCTCCACAACAATGGCGGAGAATAAGAACTCTCTGATTGATTTTTCCTGAAGTGTGTTTTCCTCAGTACGCCTTTTTCCTTTTATTGATTTTGACCCAATGGCTCTTTAGCAGTGGATCCCACCACCAGGATTAATGACCGAGATTTAGCCATTCAACACATGCTTTCCATTAATTCTTGATTCAATGGCTCTTTGCTGTTTGTGGGCCCCAGCACTTAATGATAAAAATATATCTTGGAAAGTGTAGAGGATGGTAACAGTTGGCTGTCAGCGTCTCTGGCATCATTTCCGTAACATTTGAATTTTGGTTGACTTTTTGACTTTGCAGACGTCAGCATGAATCAGCATCTCTGGACTTAGACAAAAATCAAACAACATTAACATTGACGTTGAGTGAGTAAGCATCACTCAACGCCAAAACACCTAGACAGATTTTCTATCTCATGGCCTTGAGTGAGTAATCTTCACTCAACGCCAAACTACTTAGAATTGAAATCTGTTTCTAGGGGTTGAGCGATTCAGCTTCACTCAACGCCAACTTGTTTTATCAGCTATCTGCTATTTGGCATTGAGTGTGTGAGCTGCTCAATGCCAAACTCCTTAGACAAAATTCTGTCTTCACTAGGCGTTGACAGCGTTGAGTGAGCAACCTCCACTCAACGCATTTTGCCTTAACCATTTTTCTGCTTAACTGTTTCAGCGCTTTCTTGTTCTCAGCTGAGACAAACACTTATCTCAGCGGCTGTGCTAAGACCAACACTTGTATCAGCGGTTATGCTGAGACCAACACTTGTCTCAGCGGTTGGGCTGAGACTAACTCCTGTCTTAGCGGTTTTGCTGAGACCAACATTTCTCTCAACGCTTTTGCATTGAGCTTCTCAGCTATCGCAGCTGTCTCGATGCTTTTGCCTTAGGCAAAATCTTCCTGCTTCTCTAGCATTGAGAGCGTTGAGTATGTCTTCATCACTCAATGTTTTTTGCCTTAGAAAAGTTTTTTGCAACTTAAGCGTTGAGAACGTTGAGTGAGCACGTTTCACTCAACGTTTTTTGCCTTAGCCAATTTTCTGTGTTTGAAAATACTGGCTTAACTGTCTCAGCATTTTCTTGTTCTCTACTGAGACAAACACTTATCTTAGCGGTTATGCTGAGACAAACACTTGTCTCAGCTGTTATGCTGATACTAAATCTTCCTCTTAACTTTAGGCATTGACTGATTCAGCCTGTCATACTCTAAACTGAGTTCGACGAATGATGAATTAAGCTCGATGAACTCTGAACTCAAACTGTGGTCTTAGCTCGACGAATGGTGAGCTCAGCTCGACGAACTCTGAACTCAGTTTGATGAATTTTGAAGTTCGACTAAGTTCAACTCACATCCTTTTTGTTGCGATCTTAGCTCGACGAATGGCGAGCTCAGCTCGACGAACTCTGAACTTAGTTCGACGAATTTTGAACTAAGTTCGATTAAGTTCAACTTTACAACCTTTTTGTTGTATGGCGTTGAGTGTGTCTTCATCACGCAACACCTGTGGACTTAGACAGATTTCTGTCAGCCCATAACATAGGTAAGAGTTTACCTGACTTGGCCACTTAGGCTACTTCCTGCCTTTCCAACATCTTCACTTTGTTACCACCTGTCACATCACTTACACAACCTGTCTAGACTTGTTCCATGGAACATCCTATACATGATGAGCTTAAACAACATCAAATACAACTATGCTCTTAGTCTTGATGATGATGCCTCTTCAAATCCACTCTAGGAAACATTGTGGGCATTGAACCCAACAATCTCCTCCTATTTGAAGAAGGAAGAACACCAGTAATACTAAGAGACATTATTATGATAGACAGAATAATTTCATGCAGCTGTAGACATTTCTACACACCTGCTAGCTTATGTTATATTAATAAAGTGTGCTCTAATTAATTGTATTGAATTAATAAGTTAAGTCAATGCATACTCATATTACTTGAGCAATTGTTCAAGTAATATACACTCTTCTTTCTACCACTTAATATTTAAATAAGTTAAGTCATGTCAAGTAATGCTTCTATATCTCCCCCTTATGTATTGCTACACTTCTCCCCCATTTCTGTCTTCTTCAATAGGAATATCTATTGAGGGATGAGAAAGGATCGTGGGAGAGATTATCTCTTGATCCTAGACAAAGCCCTATGTTGATAATACTAAGGAGATCATCCTAATGATCCGTCTACTTGATTAGGAGTCATATCTTATGTGTTGATACATTGATACAACACAACATTGCAACATTAAAGCTTGTTGCACACATAGTTCCACTTGCTGATGTTGTATCTACAGAATCAGCATCCACATGTGGTGATATCATTGATACACTACATCACTGCAGCCCCTTGTAACTTGAGTGACCCATGGATCCACTTGAGCTGGCTGGTAGCTGTCTCTCTTCTCATGATATTTTCCTTAGTTTGTCCATTGTCCTTAAGACAAACTGATCAGTAATTGTGACTGCTGATCTACTGCAGCAGCTGTCTGCTCCCCCTCAACTGAGGCATCCTTTGTCAGATTCCTCGTAGACATTCTAGTCTATGGCAGTCTTGGATACCACTTGATGATCTATATAGTCTTGATATTACATCAAAACTAATCTACCTGCAAGAAAAGTAAATTCTGCAACACAAACTAGAATTTGGAGCTGCTGAAGCTATCCTAAGTTCCACATACCAACTCAACCAAAAGGGTGTAGAACTTGACTTCATCTAGTGGCATAATAAACATGACAACCACTTGTTAGTCAGGACAAACTAAGGATTAAGTTCTTCCTTATGCTCCCAAACTTATTGATACTTAATCTACATATGCATAGTCCTACTATGACAGACAGGATTCCTAGCAACTTAGATTACACTAGTAGAATAACAATATAAAAGAAATTCTACTTATTTGGAGGTTATGGTTCGATGCCATAAAATTTCTGTTTTACAATCTTGAGTTCGACGAATTATTCAGATTTCGTCGAGCTCCGGTCGACGATCTATTCTGATTTTGTCGAGCTCCGTTCGACGAATGAAGGTTATTTCGTCGAGCTCCATCCATGTTGATGCTTAGCAACTCCCTTGCACCTTTCACAGTCTCTTTTTGTTAAGCCAGATCTTCACCCTTTCTTTAGCCTCAGACTTGTCTTTAGCTTCAGCTTTCTGATTAGCAATATAAGAGTGTTTAGCCCACTTAGTACTATCTTGATCATTACATTGATCTCCACACTTGATCACCACTTGATCAATCCCTTCTTGGTTTCTGAATAGACAGGGAAGATCTGGTCTGTTGTGATTCTCTTCTCCCCCTAGTTGATTGCAGATGATACCATTGGTGCAGCTGTCAGCTTTCTCTTATCATGAGGCTGAATGTTCTCCTGCAACTGCTGGACTTTTAAGATCACTTGAACCTAGAATGATCTTTCCATGAACCATCCTTTCATTCTGATACCAAGTCTTTCTTTACACTGTTATTCCAATAGGAATGTGCTGACTTGTATCACCAATAGCTAAAGCAATCCAGCTATTCTTGTAAACTGATTGGCTTGCCTTCTTCCAGCATGTGCCATCACTTGGGTGGTTTCCCTCTTAACTTCTGCAATGTCCATGGGTACAAGCTGATACCACTTGTACCCTTCTTTAAGAATGTACACAGCATCCTTATCCTTGGAGAATGATCCATAAGATAACTTCCTTGTTCCAGTCCAAGTTCTAGAACATCTTCTGTCAGAGTACCACATGGGGGATGGGCACTTAGACTAACCTGCAAAACAGAATTATCTTACCTTAGGACCCCAATAGGTATTGGTTCCTAGGTTCTGATTAGTCTGAAATCTGACTTGCCGACCTGCAGTATTTCTGACAGGTAGGCTAACTCTTGCTCTAAACACAGAAGGATTGTGCTAGCAATCTAGGGCAAAATGCTCCACCGTACCACAACACAAACACTCACGAATATTATATCTTCTTTTCTGAACAGGTCTTGTAGTGTGGTTAACTGCTGACTAAACAGAAGTAAGAGGAGCAGCAACTTTCTTTAGGTTCCTTTCAGCAAGGATCTAACTGAAGGTTATTCTTCCAGCAGACTTTTTTTTTCTTGTCCTGAATGGTATTTACAGATGTCTTCTTTGTAGAAGACAAGTTGTTTATATCATCAGAACTAGCCAAGTTAGGCTTACTGGTAGACTGACCCTTAGTCTGAGTCCTTGCTAGATCGGCTTGAGTGAAAGCCAATGCCTTTCACTTGTGAGTTGGGGCTGAGGAACCAAATATAAATGGTCCAGAATGGGCCATTTGTACTTGTTCATGGAGAGCCTTAAAGGCACTTATTCCTTTTCTTTTCTTCTTCCATTGTAAGAGACATTTGTAATCTTACAAGAAAAACTCTCATTCCTCAAGTGACCATCCCTGGGGTCTTGGCCATACCTGTTGGAAGGAAGGATTACCTTGTGAAAGGTTGACTGTGGCACAACAGGGGTTTGGACTCTCCTTTGAGACTGGATAACTTTTGTAATCCACTCAAATTCAGATTTTCTCTTGATAGCATCTATCTTAGAGAAATTAGACATTATCATCTTCTCCCTTTCAAGTTTCTCTTCAAGAACCTTGCTTCTATAGTCCTTGTATTTGATGGACTCAATATGGATATCTACCATGATCTTCAGATGAGTAACTTCCCTCTCTTTCTGAGATAGCAAGGATGAAGTCTCATCTTGCTGGGAAGCAGCTAGCTGGAGGGAGGTAATTTCATTTGCTTGTTTCTTAACAAGCAGCCTGCTTTCCTTGAAAGCTTTCAGAAGGACATCATGATTGTCAACTAACTGATTGATATCATCCTCTATCAAAGGACCCTCATCATCACTTGATGAGAAGACATCAGAGTCTGTACGGGAATCATATCCAGACTCTGAGAATGAGCTAGATGAGGAATATACCTTATGTTGACCAGGCTGATCCTGTCAAGATTCTTCTTCTGGTGTGGTTATTGGTCCATAAAATTTACTTTCACCATCTTCACCAAGAGCAGCCAAAAATCCAATGTTGTTCTCGTCCTCTCTACAAATTTGATGATCCATAGAGTTCCACACCTTATGGTTTAACTTTGAACACACAAGTTTAACCTTTTAATTATCCTTGGAGGTCAACTCAAACTGTTAGGTCCTTTTTGAGTAATCTCCCTCTGATACCACTTGAAAGTCTTTAAATCAAGGATAGTTAAATCACCTAGAGGGGGGGTGAATATGTTATTGGTCTCTTTTCTAGTTCTTTTAAATATCTTCTTTACGAGCTATAACTTTTAATTATTTTATGCTTTCAAGATATACACAACCTACACAATGAAAACAACACAAAAAGCACATTGTGATTTATAGTGGTTCCCCAATTAGGTACATCCACTTTCCCTCTCACCTATCCAACTATCTTGTTGGACTAGACACAAACCCCTCCAAACTGCTCCTAAGAGCTTACACCTCAGATCCCGTAGGACCTTACAGATCACACAGACCTACCACTTAGGTACTAAGCCAAACCACAGGTCACAAAGACCTTTTACTCAGCACTAAGCCAAACCACAGGTCACAAAGACCTTTTACTCGGCACTAAGCCAAACCACAGGTCACAAATACCTTTTACTTAGGCACTAAGCCAAACACAGGTCACAAAGTCCTTTCACTTTGGCACTAAGACAAACCACAGGTCACAAAGTCTTTTCACTCGGCACTAAGCCAAGCCACATGTCCCAAAGTCCTACTCGGCACTAAGCCAAGCCACAGGTCACAAAGACCTTTCACTCAGATCCACACTTGGATCCTACAGGATGAAAGTGGGTTGAAGTGATGATTGACCACAAGTGAAATTTCACTGTGATAATGTACCTGGACTGAGATAAACTCAGCCAACCTTGACTCCAGAAAATATATTTCCTGAGTCTACTTATCTGGACTAAAAAATACTTAGACCTAACTTCCTCTTCTCAGCACCAAAGATTTTATCCAACTAGAACTAGAGAAGTAACTGTCGCAGATCTTGCTGCAACCTGAGCTGGGAGAATCCCAACCCAACTCCTTTCTTCACAGCAACAAGGATGAATATCTCTTTGGCCTGTGTTGGAAATAACTTGCAGATCAGCTTCTCTGCCCCTTTTTGAACTGAGTCAACTGCTCAGACCTATCTCCTTCTTCACAGCTCCCTAAGAAAATGATCTTTAGTATTTGTTGTCTTTGTCTATGAAGCACTTGCAGCAAGGGTCGGCCCAAGCTGCTACCTTTTTCTCAGAGAATCCCTCTAAGCTAACTTGCTGGTGCAGATGAAGATTACACCAGCTATCTTGCTGTTGAAGATGTTTGTCACATCTAACTTGCTCTCTGTCTTGCAGACTTAAGATTCCTGTTCTTTTGCTCCACAACAATGGCGGAGAAGAAGAACTCCCTGATTGATTTTTCCCGAATTGTGTCTTCCTTCGTACGCATTTTTCCTTTTATTGATTTTGACCCAACGACTCTTCGGCAGTGGGTCCCACCACCAGGATTGATGGCCAAGATTTATCCATTCTGCACATGCTTTCCATTAATTCTTGATTCAACGGCTCTATGTTGTTTGTGGGTCCCAGCACTTAATGATGAAAATATATCTTGGAAAGTGCAGAAGATGATAACAGCTGGCCGCCAGGGTCTCTGACACCATTTCAGTAACATTTGAATTTTGGTTGACTTTTTGACTTTGGTGAAGTCAACATGACTCAGCATCTCTGGACTTTGACAAAAATCAAACAACATTAGCATAGGCGTTGAGTGTGTAAGCATCACTCAATGTTAAAACACTTAGACAGATTTTTTGTCTCATGACGTTGAATGAGTAACCTTCACTCAATGCCAAACTACTTAGAATTGAAATCTGTTTCTAGGCGTTAAGTGATTTAGCTTCACTCAACGCCGACTTTCTTTATCAGCTATCTGTTGCTTGGCGTTGACTGTGTGAGCATCACTCAACGCTAAACTCCTTTGACAAAATTCTGACTTCACTAGCCGTTGACAGCATTGAGTGAGCAACCTCCACTCAATGCTTTTTGCCTTAACCATTTTTATGCTTAACTATCTCAGCGCTTTCTTGTTCTCAGCTGAGACCAACACTTGTCTCAGCGGTTGTGCTGAGACCAACACTTGTCTCAGCGGTTGTGCTGAGACCAACACTTGTCTCAGCGGTTGTGCTGAGAGTAACTCATGTCTCAGCGGTTTTGCTGAGATCAACATTTCTCTCGGCGCTTTTGCATTGTGCTTCTCAGCTGTCTCAGCTGTCTCGACGCTTTTGCCTTAAGCGAAATCTTCCCGCTTCTCTGGCATTGAGAGCGCTGAGTGTATCTTCATCACTCAAAGTTTTTTTCCTTAGAAAAATTTTCTACAACTTAAGCGTTGAGAGCGTTGAGTGAGCACGCTTCACTCAACGCTTTTTTCCTTAGCCAATTTTCTGTATTTAAAAACACTGGCTTAACTATTTCAGCATTTTCTTGTTCTTTGCTGAGACAAACACTTGTCTCAGCGGTTATGCTGAGACAAACACTTGTCTCAGCTGTTATGCTGAGACTAAATCTTCCTCTTAACTTTAGACATTGACTGATTCAGCCCGCCATACGCTGAACTGAGTTCGATGAATGGTGAACTGAGCTCGACGAGCTCTGAACTCAAAATGTGGTCTTACCTCTATGAATGTTGAGCTCAGGTCGACGAACTCTAAACTTAGTTCGACGAATTTTGAAGTTCGAATAAGTTCAACTCACTGCCTTTTTGTTGTGATCTTAGTTCGATGAATGGCGAGCTCAGCTCGATGAACTCTGAACTTAGTTCGACGAATTTTGAACTAAGTTTGACTAAGTTCAACTTTACAGCATTTTTGTTATATGGCGTTGAGTGTGTCTTTATCACTCAACGTATGCGGAGTTAGACAAATTTATGTCAGCCCACAACATAGGTAAGAGTTTACCTGACTTAGCCACTTAGGCTACTTTCTGCCTTTCCAGCATCTTCACTTTGTGACCACCTGTCACATCACTTAGACAATCTGTTTAGACTTGTTCCATGGAATATCCTGCACATGATGAGCTTAAACAACATCAAATACAGCTATGCTCTTAGTCTTGATGGTGATGCATCTTCAAATCCACTCTATGGAACATTGTGGGCAATGAATCCAACAAAGTCGCTTCCTCCGGCCAAAGAAGTCGCCTCGTCACACCAGGAGCCACCCCCCCCCCCCCCCAGCTGCCAGAAGTCGGGGAGAAGAAGAAGCTTGCCAAGGGGAAGGAGAAAGTCAGGTCGCTGGACCATGCGAGTAAGCGAGCTAAAGTATCTCGTCAGCTGTTCGAGGACCGGGAATCTTCGGCCGATGTTCGGGCGCCTTACCTTCACCCAAACTATAACCTTGGGTGAGAAGGAAATGATGTCTTCGGCTGCCTGCTGGTTTCCTGGTCCGCTGGCGAGCATCGAGTGTCGCTGAGCACCAACCTCCCCGCTTGGTCTGAGGACTTGGACGACAAGGGGGAGGCCTTCGACATCCTCCATGCTATTTACGGGCGAGCTGATGCTGAGTCCATGGTGGAGATAAGCACAGAGAAGCTCGCACAGCTGACCTCGTGATCCATTCTGCGGGCTGACGAGCTGGGCCATTTCTTGGCGAGGAAGCTGCTCGAGACGCACGAGGCGCTAAAAGTCGTTTTCAAGAAGGCGATCGATCTCGGAAAGCAATCAGTTCGCTGGAGGGAATATGAGATAAGCCGCCTCCCCGTGCGATATGACTGATCTGGACTTGGATTATTTTGCTGATTGTTTGATGATTCTCGCAGACTGCTGAGAATGAGGCGGCGAAGAAGCTCTCATAATGTGAGCAGAAGCTCTCCAACGCCATGGGCGATTTAGAAGCTGCCCAGATTCGCACCGCCGAGATGGAAACTCGCGCGGTTGCCACCGAGGAGTGTTAGAACACCTCAGGTCCTCGTCTTGATGCGCCGCAACAGGAAGAATCCCCACATGTGGTGGTCAAGAGACCCCACCCTCATGGGGACGAGATGCTGACCATACGCCGGGGAATTGTGCGGGCAACGAGGGATATCATCCTCGCCAGGCTGAGGATCTGTGGCCATCTTGACAAGGTGGCCAAGAAGATGATGGTCGAGGACCTGATTCCGGAGCTGCTCGCTGAGGAGTCTAACTCGCCTGACCGCATCCTTTCCTCGGTGTCGGGCTCTAGTGGCAGGGGCAGCAGCAGCAGCAATGGCGAAAGCGAGGAGGAATACAATAGCGAGGGAGAGGAAGAAGAAGATGCCGACATTGGCGATGAGGAATATCGGCCTGATACTAGCGGCGATGAGTCCTAGTTGTTCGCCGATATTCTCCACACTCGTATACTCAACATTGTAGATACTTAAAAATTTTTGAAAACTTGTAAATTTTTGATATAGTAAATATTTTTGCTGATGACTTTCTTTCTTCATATTTTGTTCGCATACTCGTTTGCTTATGTCTCTCGCTAGGATCATAGGCTCGGAGAGGTCAAGAGGTTGAGAGTTTGGCATGCTCTTACTCGCACGCGGACGTCGCTCATACTCGCCTCATTGATGGTTGCGTTTACGCTTATTCGCATAATCGCTCATACATACTCGCACATGTATAGTCGTCTAGCTCGCAGAGCTTAGCTCAGTTGAGTCAGAGCTTGTAGCTGACACTCCGCAAGAGCCGAGCTTAATTGATGGTGGGAAGCAGTCGACACCCGTCAGGAGCCAAACTCAACTGGGGGTGGGAATCAGTCGACACCCAGCAGGAGCCAAGCTCAACTGGGGGTGTGATGTCGTCGACACCCAGCAAGAGTCAAGCTCAACTGAGGGTGGGAATCAGTCAACTCGGGTGGCTAGTAGTCGGTATGTAGAGGAGAAGCTCGTACAAAGGTCACAGACTATGACATCACTCCCACGAGGAACTTGCTTCACCTCTGGTGGTGGGAAGTAGTCGACACCCAACAAGAGCCAAACTCAACTGGGGGTGGGAAGCAGCCGACACCCAGCCGGAGCCAAGCTCAACTGGGGGTGAGAATCGGTCGACTTAGGTGGCAAGTAGTCAGTCTGCAGGGGAGAAGCCCGTACAGAGGTCACGGACTATGACACCACTCCAACGAGTAACTATCTTCACCTCTGGTGGTGGGAAGTAGTCGACACCCAACATGAGCCAAACTCAACTGGGTGGGAATCAGTCGACACCCAGCAGGAGCCAAGCTCAACTAGGGGTGGGAATTAGTCGACTCGGTTGGCTAGTAGTCGGTCTGTAGGGGAGAAGCCCGTACATAGGTCATGGACTATGACATCACTCCAACGAGGAACTATCTTCACCTCTGGTGGTGGGAAGCGGTTGACACCCAGCAGGAGCCAAGCTCAACTGGGGGTGGGAAGCCTTCGACACCCAGCAGGAGTCAAGCTCAACTGGGCATGGGAATCAGTCGACTCGGGTGGTTAATAGTCAGTCTGCATGGGAGAAGCCCGTACAGAGATCACGAACTACGACATCACTCTAATGAGGAACTATCTCACTCGAGGGGGTTGGTGGCTGATATGCAGGAGGGGAGCTCGTGCGGGGACTCAGACTTATGATAACACTACGACTTGAGGACTCCAATCGGTGCTGAGGTAGTTCGCCCTGTTGCTTAAGAGATTTCCAAGGAGTCAAATGCATCAATATCTTTGAGGACGAAGGAATTCTAAAGAGAGCGACGATCTTTTTTATTGATTTGGTAGGTTGGCATCCAGACCTGTTCCTGATAGTTCCTCCAGTCGGAGGAGAGATGCAATCGGGGGTAGCTAGGCCGACATGCAAGGGGGAGCTGATCTCGGTCGTCAATGCAGGGGCTCGGTCTTACAAGGATTCTTACATCCCGAGACATCGTCCCATCGTCCGCCCTGTGCTATCTAGTAGAAACATGTCAAAGGCTTATTTCCCCAACCCAACCGTGGAGATTGCTTTCAGGTCAGGCCGCCTGGCCTTGAATGCTGGTGAATGAGCGAAGGGTAAAATCCCTCTGAGGGTCCTATAAGATGCACTCGAGGTTAACCTCATCCCTTACGCATTCATTCATTTTTTTCCCTGGCAGGTTATCCTGCTTGGGGTGTAACTGAGACGTGAAAATACACAAGAAGGCACTTGATGTTGTTGGCCCTTTCCTCGAGTCTGGGAGGTTAGCTTCTTGGACTATTCCTGATAGTTCCTCCAGTCGGAGGAGAGATGCGATCGGGGGGAGCTAGGCCGACATGCAAGGGGGAGCTGATTTCGGTCGTCAATGCAGGGGCTCGGTCTTACAAGGATGCTTACATCCCGAGGCATCGTACCATCGTCCGCCCTGGGCTATCTAGGAGAAACAGGTTGAGTGCCAGTTATCCAGATCGATATAAGGTTGATCCTTCAAGTTATCAAATGTCTTGTGATGAAACAGCATAAATAAAACAGCTTGGTGCAAGTATATACATGTATGCAAATAAGATTACAAAGAAGCAGAACATGCGACTGCTAAGGATAAAACCTTTTCAATTCATCCCCACTCTAGGTTCCTCCCAGTTGTTCTCCTTTTCGATTTTGCAGGAGATAGCCTCCAGTGGCTAGGGCTTCCTGTACGTTGAAGGGGCCTTCCTAGTTGGGATGTAGCATACCGACTGCTGCTCCCCTTCCCGCAGTGTCCACCTTCTTCATGACCAAGTCTCCTACTAGGAAATATTTGAGGCGGACATTTTTGTCGAAGTGTTTATCCATGCGCCTTTTGATTTCCTCCTAGCGGATGGAGGCTAAGTCGCAGAGTTCCTCTATGTAATCCAGTGAGAGACTTTGAGAGTCTTCATTTTCCAAGCGATTCTTCACTGCCTTCTCCTGCGGCTATGACCCTCGCACTCCGAACCTCGAACTCAACTAGGATGAGTGCCTCAGACTCGTGGGATAACTTGAAGGGTGTTTCCCCCGTGGATGCGTTTATAGTTGTTCTCAGAGCCCATAGGACCGAGGGGAGTTGTTCTAGCCAGCTACCCTTCAAGTTGGTGACCTTCGTTAGGAGGTTGATGACAAGATTGTTGGCGGCTTCCACCTGTCAGTTGCTTCGAGGATGATGCATAGAGGCGAATCAAAGATCCGTCCCTAGCTGCTTGCCGAAGTCATCCAACTCTAGGCTGGCAAACTGTGGACCGTTGTCGGTGATGATGGCCAGAGGGATCCCGAACCTGCAGGCGATCTCCCCCCAGATGAAGTTCTTTACGATTTGTGAAGTGGTCTTAACGAGCGCCTTGGCCTCGATCCACTTAGAGAAGTAGTCAATCATGACAAGGACAAACTTCCTCTGCCCGCTAGCCTGAGGAAAAGGGCCAATCAAATCCATTCCCTAAATAGCGAAAGGTCAGGGAGCGGTGATCGAGCGAAGATACTGAGCAGGTTGCAATTGAAGAGGTTTGTAGAGCTGGCACTTAGAACATTTATTTGAGAAGGCTTCCGCGTCTGCCCGAATGGTTGGCCAGAAGTAACCATGTCTTAAGATCCTCTACTCCAGTGTACGAGTCCCTGAATGGCTGCCACACTCTCCCGAATGGATTTCTTCTAGAACACAGGGGATCTTGATATCTGACAAGCACCTGGCCAATGGGACTGAAATGGTTTTGCGGTAAAGCTCCCCTTCCTGGAGCAAGTAGTACGCAGCCTTGTATCAGAATTTTCTTTGATCTCCTTCACTGACAGGGAGTTGACCCATCATTAAGAACGTAACGAACAGATCCTTCTGTGAGGCTCTCTGCTCGATCTTCATCATCTCCCCTTCCTTGATTGACGGTCGGAATAACTCGGTCACTATTTCTCCGGATGGGGGACCATATTTTGCGAGATAATCGGCCTCTGAATTCTCCTTGTGGGGTACATGTTCGACGAAGAAAGAATGGAAACCTCCGATCAGGCCTTTAACCTTGACTAAGTATTTTTTTTTTTGTAGGATGGGGTCGTGCACTTCGAACTCTCCTCTAATTTGTGATGCAACCACCATCGATTCGGTGAATGCCCTGATATCGTTGATTGCCAACTCCTTGGCGAGACGTAAGCCGACTACCATGGCTTCGTACTCTACTTGATTGTTTGTGACGGGGAAGAGAATCTCGACGGCTTGCTCGATCCTGGTTCCCTGAAGGCTTACTAGCATGACTCCGGCTCCCACAGAATGTCTGCTCGAAGCCCCATCCACGAATATCTTCCATGAGACTGGGCTAGGAGAACCTTTGTCTCCTTCCACCTCGGCCGAGAAATCGGCCAGAAAGTCTGCCACTGCCTTGGCCTTGATCGCTACTCTCGGCGAGTAAGAGATATCAAACTCACTAAGCTCCACTGCCCACTTTGCCAACCTGCCAGAATGCTCCACCCCATCCAAGATACTTCGAAGCGGATGATCGAAGAAGACCTTGATGGAGTTAGCCTGAAAATATAGACGGAGCCTATGTGCCGAAATCACTAAGGTGAAAACCGGCTTCTTCAGGATATGGTATCTCGTCTCCTCTTGCCGTAACACTCGACTTACATAATAGATGGGGAGCTGCTTCTTTCCTTCTTCCCTGACCAACACAGAACTGACCTCTTCCGCTCCCACTCCTAAGTAGAGTAGGAGGTCTTCGCTTCCCTACGGGCCTTGGAGGATAGGAGCTTGAGTTAACTGCTGCTTGAGCTTTACGAAGGCCTCCTCACAATCTGCGGTCCACTTAAACTTCTGCTTACCTAGGAGAGTTTTGAAGAACGGAGAACTGTTCTCCCCTGCCTTGGAGAGGAAGAGGCTAAGGACGGACAGCCTTCATGTCAATCTCTGAACTTCCTTTGAATCTTTTGGAGATGTCATATCCAAGATGGCCTTAACTTTGTCGGGGTTAGGTTCCACCCCCTTGGGAGTGACGAGGTGACCTAAGAACTTCCCTCTTCCCGCCCCGAAGATGCACTTGGACGGATTGGGTCACATCTTGTATCTTCTCAGGGTGGCGAAGTGTAACGCCCCGAAACTCAAAAGAGCGACGAGGGACGTTTTGGGCCAGTTTTGAGTTCTTCCTGCAGGCACACGGCCTGGGACACGGGCGTGTCCCAGGGCGTGTCAAGCTTGTGTCGACACTCAGCCGGGAAGTCGACATTTTGATCTCGACATTGTGTCGATACTGGGCACACGGCCTGCGACACGGGCGTGTCGCAGGGCGTATCGACCCGTGTCGACACTTAGCCTGCGAAGTCGACACTCTGCATTCGACGAAGTGTCGAGACATGGCACACGGCCTGCGACACGGGCGTGTCGCAGGGCGTGTCAACCCGTGTCGACACTCGTCCCGGGGAGTCGACATTTTGCTCGACGATGTGTCGAGACAAGGCACACGGCCTAGGACACGGGCGTGTCCAAGGCCGTGTCGTCAGGTCGACGATCTTCGCTCGACAAAGTGTCGAGTGTCGAGACCGTGTACACAGCCTGGAGCCCAGGCATGTTGAGGTGACACGGGCAAGGACACGGGCGTGTCCTAGAACCCGTGCAATGCTCGTGTTGTTTTCGGGGAAAAATGATGGGGATACACGGCCGGCCACACGGCCGTGTCAGGTGGAACACGGGCATATCAGGTCGAACACGGGCGTGTTCGATACCCGTGTGTTGTTCCAGGAGAGCCGATTTTGACGGCGAATGAGGCACACGGCCCTGGACACGGGCGTGTGCCAGGCCGTGTGCAGTCCAGATTGGGCATTTCAGTCCCGAATCATAGCCGTTCGTTTCTTTAATTGATGATCCAACGGCTGGGGGTTGTTCCTGAAGGGATATACCCGGGATTGGGCCTTAGAAACCCTCACTTTTCATGAGTGGTTGTCTTTCTAAATCTTAGAAAGAGAGGAGAGCCAAGGAAGGAAGAAGAAGCTAGATCCGGCCATTGGAGGAGCTTCGAAGCTCTAAATCGCGAGCCGACTCCGGATCCACGGAGGCAAAGCTCGTGCGGTGCTTTTCATCCGCTTACTTTTCCATGGCGCCAAAGAGGAACGCTAGGGTAACGATTCTCTTCTTGAGCATTAGTAGCTCTCCTTCTTTGCATAGGAAGCCCGCTCTCGCGAGTTTGCAGAGAGTTGGAGGCGTTCCTTCGGGTAGATATGTGAAGTCCCCGTTGTTTAGAGTCCGTAAGCGAGAACGGACATAGACATGATGTGTGAAGCCTACCCGGACATGTTGCCCTGGATCGGTGATGTTGCATTGCATAAATGCCGGAGAAGACTTCGTGCTATTGGTTGTTTTTCGGGTTTTCTACACGGTAGATTGCAACAGGGAGCCTTGGGGATTAACCCAAAGGTGCACCCGGAAAACTGGGCGGATGCGTGATCTTGCCAACTTGGTGGCCTGAGAGCCAACTTGAACATAACCGGGTTATGTGAATTGTGATGGAAATGGGACTCGGTGGAAGTTTGACCCGCGCAAATGGCTTAAATTGTCGTTGCGATGTGAGCACGGGTTAGATGGAACCGTACCCATTCTGTGTCGTTCGGTTAAAGAGACCTAAGGGTACGTGGCACTTGCCGTTGGCATAGATTAGGGTCTTCGGCGGTCAATGGCTTAAATTGCCGTGACCCAAGCCAGGAAGACAAAATGCTCATAGGTTTGGCCGTCAAAGTGGCGGTGGTGAGTCCGGAATGTCTATGGATTTAATTGACGTGACATCGACCGGTTCACCGAGAAGGTTCCCTGAGAGCACGGGGCGTGTGACCGTGCGAGCCAACGTCTGTGATGAAAAGATTATATATATTGCTCGCTTATGCTAATGAAATGCAGGGAAGGAGCATCGCCGCCCCGACTTGGGGGCGGGATCGTTATAATTTGGTCAACATTGTTGATCGTTGCCTTGTTTTGCCACCGTGCGGTGGTTTGTTGCTTGCAGGTGCTGCTGGACCAAGCGGTCAATAGCGGGCTAAAGCCCAAGTGCGAAGCCGGCCCTCGAAGGCCTAATTGGAAGTGTTTACTGTTTTATTCATGTATGACCGGCCTGCGTGCCGTGGTTTGTAAATCATGTAATATCAAGTGAAACATTTTGTAAGGCCTTAAGGCTTGTGTTGGTTTATGTATAACATTCCTATTTTTGGATTAGTGGACATTCATGTTTTAGTGCTGAGTTCTTTGTTGCAACTTTTATAAAACTGCTTCCGCTAGAATGCTCTGTGTAGGACGTTGTGATTGGTTGGATGGTTTCCATGAGTAACCACCCGGACTGTCTGTAGTATATGGTGTCGGGCCCCGGCCAGACCTACTGCTATATGCTATGCGAAGGATAGGGGGTGTTACAATTTGGTATCAGACTACTAGTTTTGGTCGGGCTTAAAATGAATTCGTGGGCAAATTCTTTTTAAGGGGTGGTGAGCACATTGTGTGCGTCATCGTTATAACGGTAAAAGAACCCATGAATGTCCACTTAGGAATGAAAATACACGTGTTTGAGGAACCTGCGTGTTCCTATAATTGCTGTTTGCAATTTTATTTGGTCGCTTAACGGTGTTTTGTACCACTATAGGTAACCAGAAGTGGTGTTGAGTCGTCAGAACGTCGAGTTTCTGAGGTTAGCAGTGCACCAGATGTTGCTCCTGCAACACCTCTATCGGCTGAGAATATACGATTGGTGGCCGAAGCAGTGTTGGCCGTGATAAATGCGCAGCCTGCAAGGCAAACGCAGCAGCCTGCTCCTGCGATGGAGCAGGTACCGCTGCAAGAGGCTGAGCCGAGGAGAGTGGAACAAGTGGTAGTGGAATCGTTGGTGCCAAGGAGGGCAACCGAGAGGCAGCTTAAGCATGTAATGAGCTTTAACCCTCTGGTATTCTCGGGGTATGGAACCCCACTCAGGCTGAAGACTGGCTCTCTAGGGTGAAGAGAGTCATGACAGCAATGGAGACGGAGGAGTGGCAAATGACCACCATTGCTACGTTCCTTTTGGACGGTGAAGTGAGATTATGGGGGGAAGGTTTGGAGCTGCATCATTTGAGAGGTAGACAACTTACAGACGTCCCGATGGAAGAGTTCTCGGGATTGTTCTTAGCAAGATACCTCCCTTCTACTCAGAGGATTTCGTTGGAGAACGAATTTCTGAAGTTGGTTCAGGGTGAGAAGAGCGTGGATGAATATCTCCATGAGTTCACTCGTTTGAGTCGATATGCTAGCTCCACCATCGCAGATGAGGAGCGCAAAACGAATCGATTCTACGAAGGCTTGAGAGATGAGTTGAGATTACTACTCTCGGGGCTGATGACGCAGGGTTTCATAACCTTGGTCAATACTTCCCGGTCCTTGGAGAAGGACATGAAGAATGTACGGGCAAAGAAAAGCTTGGGTGATAGGAAATCTGAATTCAAAGTGCCGACTACTTCAAAGTCCGACTATCGGAGGTCTTTCAAGAAGCATAGGACTTCGAGTCCAACTCCTTCTGGTGCTTCTGGGGCGACTACGAGTCGGACCCCGGGCGCGTGTTTTACTTGTGGAAGGACGGGGCATTTTGCCCGTGACTGTTGGAGCGGACGTCCTAAGTCTGAGAGAAGGCCTGGAGCGACTTATGAAGAGAAGGGAAAGGCGGTGGAGTCGACCGCATCTCACTATGCTCCGGCCCAACCAAGGGTGTATAATCTTGGCCAACAGGAGGTCATCAAACAGGCTGATGTGGTGACAGGTACGGTTTAATTTATAGCAAGTCAATTTCTTTAAATACTTGTTATGCACATGTTACATTACCACTGCTTGTTTAGGATTTGTATTGATTTGTGAAAATCCAGCACGAGCACTCTTCGATACGGGAGCTTCACACTCCTTCTCTTCTGAAGGATTTATATCACGCATCGGAGTCCCTTCTTCGATGGCGAAGGATAAGTTGGATGTGTTGTTGCCCAATGGGTGTTCGATGCGAGCGGATAAGATCTGCGATGTTAAGATTCGTATTGGGAATCAGGAGTTCGACCTGCAGGCGTCTTTACTTCCGTTGGTGGAGTTCGACGTTATATTTGGCATGGACTGGCTCTCGGAGCAGCAGGCCTATATTGACTGCGGTCGTAAGGAAGTCAAGCTGGAAGCAAGTCGTGAGACGAATTTTACGGGCTTAAAGGGGTCGAGCAAGACGTTGATGTCTGCTCTTCAGGTGGTGAAGGCGGTTCGTGCCGGTGCAGAACTGTTCTTTACACTAGTGGAGGTTGCAAAGCCGAAGCCCGCGTTGGATTGTATTTCAGTGGTATCGGAATACCCTGATGTGTTCCCCACAGATCTTCCTGGAGCCCCGCCTCAACGGGAGATAGATTTTACGATTGAGCTAGTGTCAGGTGCAAAGCCTGTGTCACGATCTCCTTATCGGCTAGCGCCTAAGGAAATGGCGGAGCTGAAAGTTCAACTGCAAGAGTTGTTGGAGCAAGGGTATGGGCGCCCGAGTTCTTCGCCTTGGAGCGCACCGGTCCTCTTTGTTAAGAAGAAGGACGGAAGCTTGAGGCTATGTATTGATTATCGGGAGCTCAACAAGCTGACAGAGAAGAACAAGTACCCGATCCCCCGGATTGATGATCTTTTTGATCAGTTAGTAGGGTCGACGGTGTACTCGAAGTTGGATCTCAAGGCTGGTTACTATCAGCTGCGAATAAGGGAGAGTGATATCCCGAAGACAGTGTTTAGTACGAGATACGAGCATTATGAGTTTACGGTCATGCCATTTGGGCTGACTAATGCGCCGTCAGTGTTCATTGATTTGATGAATAGGACTTTCAGGGAGTACTTGGACCATTTCGTTATCATCTTCATCGACGATATTTTGATGTACTCGCAAAGTGAGGAAGATCACTTCAAGCATCTTCATTTGGTTTTGGAGACGCTAAGGAGAAATCAGTTGTATGTCAAGTTCTCGAAGTGCGAGTTTTGGCTATCCTCAGTGGCGTTCCTCGGTCATATAGTGAGTGGAGAGGGTATTGCTGTGGATCCGGCGAAGATCGTTGCGATACGGGAGTGGCCTGAGCTTGATACGATAGCGGAAGTCCGGAGTTTTCTGGGGCTTGCCGGCTATTATAGGCACTTCGTAGGGAACTTCTCGTGGATAGCTTTGCCTCTCACTACTTTGACGAGGAAGGAGCATAAGTTCGTTTGGACGCCGGAGTGCGCGCGAGCTTTTGAGGAGTTGAAGTGTCGGTTGACCACGGCGCCTGTGCTGAGTTCGCCATGTGGGACCGAAGGCTATGAGATCTATAGTGATGCTTCAGGCAGCGGTTTGGGTTGCGTGTTACTGCAACACGGAAGTGTAATAGCTTATGGCTCGAGACAGCTGAAAGTGCATGAGAGGAATTATCCGGTCCATGACTTGGAGTTAACGGCCGTGATTTTTGCCTTGAAGATGTGGAGACACTATTTGTACGGTGTGAAGATTGATATCTACACCGATCATAAGAGCCTGAAATATCTGATTGATCAGAAAGATTTGAATATGCGGCAGCGTAGATGGATGGAGTTCCTGGGGGACTATACATTCAAGATCCACTACGTGTCTGGTAAAGGGAATGCGGTTGCGGACGCGTTGAGTCGTCGAGCCCCAGCTCAAGCCAATTGGCTATCGGTGCATGATGAGTGGTTGGTGCGGGAGTTGGAGGCGTTGGAGATTGTTTGTGTGGATAGGCAATCAAGTGCTGAAGCAGTTCTGAATTGGACTGAAGTCCAATATGACCTGGCTGATCGTATTCGGCAGGCTTTGGATATGGATGCTCATATGAAGCAGTTTATGGTAGAGGCTCTGGATGGGTCAAATTCCCAACTCGTAGTGGAGGACGGATTACTTTGGAAAGACGGTCGTCTGTGCGTCCCAAGTGTGGGTAATTTGCGGGTGGAGTTGTTGTACGAGGCACACCATACCAAGTACTCGATTCACCCGGGGAGCACGAAGATGTACCGCGATGTGAAGAAACTGTTTTGGTGGCCAGGTTTGAAAAAAGATGTGGCGCTCTACGTAGCGAAGTGCCAAACTTGCGCCTTGGTGAAGGCGGAATGCCAAAAGCCGGGAGGATTTCTTAAGTCCTTGCCTATTCCGGAGTGGAAATTCGACGACATCTCTATGGACTTTGTGCACGGTTTGCCAAGGTCGCAAAAGGGGAACGACGCTATTTGGGTGGTCGTGGATCGATTAACGAAGGTGTCGCATTTCATTCCGCATAGGAAGGATGATCCGGTGGAGAAGTTGGCAAAGCTTTATGTGGATAACATAGTGCGGCTTCATGATGTGCCCCGCAACATCGTGAGTGACCGAGATGGGCAGTTCACGTCCAATGATTGGAGGCTAGTGCAACAAATGTTGGGAACAAAGTTGAAATTCAGCACAGCCTTCCATCCGCAAACGGACGGGCAGACCGAGAGGGTCAATAGAACTATGGAAGACATGCTCCGCATGTGTGTCTTGGATTTTGGAAAGCAATGGGAAGACCACCTTTATTTGGTGGAGTTCACATACAACAATAGCTACCAAGCGAGTATTCAAATGACGCCCTTCGAGGCCCTATATGGTAGAAAATGTCGCACGTCGTTGTCTTGGTTAGAAACGGGTGAGTCAAAGTTATATAAGCGATTAGAAGTGGAGGATGCTACTTCTTTGGTAAGAACCATTCGGGAGAGGTTGCTTATCGCTCAGGACCGGCAAGCGAAGTACTATAACGCCAAGCACAGGAACGTGGAGTTCGCTGTGGGCGACTATGTGTACTTAAAGATCAAACCGTTCAAGGGTGTCTCGCGGGTGCGGCGATTGAAAAAGCTAAGCCCGAGGTACCTTGGGCCGTTTGAGGTTCTAGAGCGAGTTGGTGAAGCGGCCTATCTGTTGAAGCTTTCAGTGGAGCTTAGTGGTTTACATGATGTATTCCATATTTCGGTGCTTCGGAAGGCGGTGCAAGAGCCTACGCAAGTGATCGCGGTTGATCAAGTGCTGGTGGACAGTGGGCTAACGACAAAGGTCAAGCTCGTGCGGATTGAGGACTCGGAGGTCAAGCGGCTACGCAATAAAGAGATCATGATGGTCAAGGTCCGATGGGACAATTACGGTCGTGAGGAGCTCTCTTGGGAGCGAGAGCAGACTATGCTTGACGAGTATCCGGAGTTGTTCCGCTCAGGTACAAATTTTGGTTTTGTACATGTCTTTCCTTTATATAATTTCGTGGGCGAAATTCTTTTAAGAGGGGGAGAGTTGTAACGCCCCGAAACTCAAAAGAGCGACGGGGGACGTTTTGGGCCAGTTTTGGGTTCTTCCTGCAGGCACACGGCATGGGACACGGGCGTGTCCTAGGGCGTGTCAAGCTTGTGTCGACACTCAGCCGGGAAGTCGACATTTTGATCTCGACATTGTGTCGAGACTAGGCACACGGCCTGCGACACGGGCGTGTCGCAGGGCGTGTCGACCCGTGTCGACACTTAGCCCGCGAAGTTGACACTCTGCGTTCGACTAAGTGTCGATACATGGCACACGGCCTGCGACACGGGCGTGTCGACCCGTGTCGACACTCGTCCCGGGGAGTCGACATTTTGCTCGACGATGTGTCGAGACAAGGCACACGGCCTAGGACACGGGTGTGTCCAAGGCCGTGTCGTCAGGTCGACGATCTTCGCTCGACGAAGTGTCGAGTGTCGAGACCGTGTACACGGCCTGGAGCCTAGGCGTGTTGAGGTGATACGGGCAAGGTCACGGGCGTATCCTAGAACCCGTGCAGTGCTCGGGTTGTTTTCGGGGAAAAATGATGGGGGTACACGACCGGCCACACGGCCGTGTCAGGTGGAACACGGGCGTGTCAGGTCGAACACGGGCGTGTTCGATACCCGTGTGTTGTTCCAGGCGAGCCGATTTTGACGGCGAATGAGGCACACGGCCCTGGACACGGGCGTGTGCCAGGCCGTGTGCGGTCCAGATTGGGCATTTCAGTCCCGAATCAAAGCTGTTCATTTCTTTAATTGATGATCCAACGCCTGGGGGTTGTTCCTGAAGGGATATACCCGAGATTGGGCCTTAGAAACCCTCACTTTTCATGAGTGGTTGTCTTTCTAAATCTTAGAAAGAGAGGAGAGCCAAGGAAGGAAGAAGAAGCTAGATCCGGCCATTGGAGGAGCTTCGAAGCTCCAAATCGCGAGCCGACTCCGGATCCACGGAGGCAAAGCTAGTGCGGTGCTTTTCATCCGCTTACTTTTCCATGGCGCCAAAGAGGAACGCTAGGGTAATGATTCTCTTCTTGAGAATGAGTAGCTCTCCTTCTTTGTATAGGAAGCCCGCTCTCGCGAGTTTGCGGAGAGTTGGAGGCGTTCCTTCGGGTAGATATGTGAAGTCCCCATTGTTTAGAGTCCGTAAGCGAGAACGGACATAGGCATGATGTGTGAAGCCTACCCGGACATGTTGGTCTGGATCGGTGATGTTGCATTGCATAAATGCCGGAGAAGACTCCGTGCTATTGGTTGTTTTTTGGGTTTTCTACACGGTAGATTGCAACAGGGATCCTTGGGGATTAACCCAAAGGTGCACCCGGAAAATTGGGAGGATACGTGATCTTGCCAACTTGGTGGCCTGAGAGCCAACTTGAACATAACCGGGTTATGTGAATTATGATGGAAATGGGACTCGGTGGAAGTTTGACCCGCGCAAATGGCTTAAATTGTCGTTGCGATGTGAGCACGAGTTAGATGGAACCGTACCCGTTCTGTGTCGTTCGGTTAAAGAGACCTAAGGGTACGTGGCACTTGTCGTTGGCATAGATTAGGGTCTTCGGCGGTCATTGGCTTAAATTGTCGTGACTCAGGCCAGGAAGACAAAATGCTCATAGGTTTGGCCGTCAAAGTGGCGGTGGTGAGTCCGGAATGTCTATGACTTTAATTGACGTGGCATCGATCGGTTCACCGAGAAGGTGCCCTGAGAGCACGAGGCGTGTGGCCGTGCGAGCCAACGTCTGTGATGAAAAGGTTATATATATATTGCTCGCTTATGCTAATGAAATGCAGGGAAGGAGCATCGCCGCCCCGAGTTGGGGGCGGGATCGTTATAATTTGGTCAGCATTGCTGACCGTTGCCTTGTTTTGCCACTGTGCGGTGGTTTGTTGCTTGCAGGTGCTGCTGGACCAAGCGGTCAATAGCGGGCTAAAGCCCAAGTGCGAAGCCGGCCCTCGAAGGCCTAATTGGAAGTGTTTACTGTTTTATTCATGTATGACCGGCCTGCGTGTCGTGGTTTGTAAATCATGTAATATCAAGTGAAACATTTTGTAAGGCCTTAAGGCTTGTGTTGGTTTATGTATAACATTCCTATTTTTGGATTAGTGGACATTCATGCTTTAGTGCTGGGTTCTTTATTGCAACTTTTATAAAACTGCTTCCGCTAGAATGCTCTGTGTAGGACGTTGTGATTGGTTGGATGGTTTCCATGAGTAACCACCCGGTCTGTCTGTAGTATATGGCGTCGGGCCCCGGCAGGACCTACTGCTATATGTTATGCGACGGATAGGGGGTGTTACACGAAGGTCTCCATCAAATCTTGTATATGCTCCATGACGCTCTTGCTTTTTACCAGAAGGTCATCTACATACACCTCTAGATTCTTCCCCTTCTGTTCTTCGAAGACTTGGTCCATCATTCTCTGATATGTTGCGCCTACGTTCTTGAGCCCAAAGGGCATTATTTTGTAGCTGTAGCAGTCATCGCTGGTGATGAAGGAGACATTGCGGGAGTCGGAGGGTTGCATCCGGATCTGGTGATATCCTGAAAAAGCATCAAGAAAACTCATCACAGGAAACCCGACGACAGAATCAACCAGCGCGTCGATTTGATCCAAGGGGTAGCAATCCTTCAGGCAAGCTTTATTCAACATAGAAAAGTCGATACATAACCTCCAGCCCCCCCTCCCCCCGGGCTTCTTCACCATTACAACGTTGGAGACCCAGCCTGGATACTGGATCTCCGAGACGAACCCTGCCTTCAGCAACTTCTCTACCTCCTCCCTGATTGGACCAGCTAGCACGGTGGCACTCTTCCTTTAATTCTGACGAATATCGGCCACTGTGGGATCCAGGTTGAGGTGATGGCAGGCAACATCAGCAGCAATCCCTGGCATCTCGGCAGCGCTCCAAGCAAAGACGTCGACGTTCTCCTGCGGGCAAGCAGCCATCTCGATCTTTCCTTCCAGCAGCAAGGACCCTCCAACATTCAACAAGAATGGCTCCCCCTTCCAGGAGATTACCTCCAGTTCCTCCAACTCTTCAGCAGCACGCAGACCTTCTTCTTTCTCTAGTATCTTCTCTAACCTCTCTGCATCCTCCATCCAGCTGATGGTGCTGACGACATTCAGGTAGCATTCCCTGGCAGCCCTCGGATAGCCCCTGATTCTTACTTGGACGTATCCACGGCAGTACTTTAGGCATTGATGGTAGGAAGAAGGAACAACCTTAAAGTAGTTAATGAGGGGACGCACAAAGATGAAGCTATAGCAGCTTGGCACGTCGACGACGATAAAGCGACATCGGATTGAAGTTCCGTCCAGGGTGACCAAAAGGTCCACCCCTCCTTCTACCTCTTTCTTCTCTCCCGATAAACCAAAGAGGGGTTCATCCGCAGCTTGGACTCTGAAAGCTTTCACCTGAAGCCCGACGAAGCTTCTTTTGAATATCATCTTCACCGAACTCTCGTTATCCACCAGGATTCGGTTGACGGTGAAGTCCTCTATGGCATCTTGGATGACGAGGGCATCTTGGAAGGGGTTCTCATTCCCAAGCATGTCCTCTTCCGAGAAAGTGATCTCTTCCAATGGTGGCGGGTTCTGCGAGGTCGAGGCGACGCTTTAAGAGGCGGCGCTCTTCCGGTAAATTTGTTGGAGACTACCCTTGAGGGAAGCTCTTAGTCCGGCCCCACCATTGATCACTCCGACCTGCCCACCTCCTGGGTCGTGAATAACCTCTTCGAGACCTCCCAGGTCGACACGATCCTCATTTCTCCTCCTTGCTAGAGCTTGATATGCCACCTGCCCCACCGGGGCCTCCTGCCTCTGCTGCTTGTTGAAACCGAAATTCGGTCTCCTGTGGAGTTCGACCCTTGGGGAAGGGGTGACCGCGCACCTACTACCCTCAAGCAAATGATCTAGGCACAAGACTAGGAACACAAGGGACAGACCCAAGGTCTCAGCGTGGAGGACCCGCCGCATACCCGGAAGACTAACAAACTCTTCCCCTCCCAAGCCAAGGGCTGAGCTAAGGCACCTTCGGAGGGCTCTCTTGGCCGACCGGAACATCTAAGGAGGATCTCCAGATCCACTCCCAAACTAGAGGCGCCACCTCGGGTCTATGTAAAATGTTCCCCGCCCGCCTTACTATTGGCGCAAAACCGCCCAGCAGCCCTACTCTACGCAGCCCCAATTGGGCCGCTAATAGCGGAACTCTGCTACTCTGAAAGGATGGCAACGGGCCATCAAGGGCTTCCCGACATCTATACCTCGGGGCCCACACGGGGGGAGCGGTTCACGAACACGCCGCTCGCCCAAGACAGGAGGAGTAAACTATAATCGCAGAGCATCACAAATATGAAAAAATATTACAGGAATATAAATTCCATACTCGGCACGCAGGCCGGAAATATAAACAAAAAGGCCTTCGAGGGCCAGCACAAGTTTGGGCTTAAGCCCGCTACTCCCCGCCTGGTACTGCAACACCTGTACGCCAACGTCTCGACGAGCGGCGGCCAACTAGTCATCGGTCGGCTAACAGAAGCGAGCCAAACATATTGCGCACACCCCCTTTTTGGGGCTTGTGGCGCGCATTCCCTACAAGCGGCTAAATAAACAACTTCCTCGGAGTCTTCTCCGGGAACCCCAGAACATCACCAATCCGGCTCACACGTCCGGATGGGCTTCACACAGCATGCCTAAACCTGTACTCTCGCTTCCGGGCACTAATGCAATTAACTGCGGGGACATACACGTCAACCCGTCGGAAAGCTCACTTCCCCCCACCCGTTGGTGGAGAGGGGCTTCCGTGCGAATATGGAAACTGAAGGCTTCACATGCCCAAGTTGAAACATCGTTACCCTTGTCGCGTGTTTGACGGCGGGGACGGGAGAGGAGCTCCGAGTCGATCCTACTGCATGCGGTCGCGTCGGCGTTCGATCTCCACTCCAGGCCGAGCCTCGCTCCAGGCCGAGCCTCGCTCCAGGCCGAGCCTCGCTCCAGACCGAGCCTCGCTCCAGGCCGAGCCTCGCTCCAGGACGAGCCTCGCTCCAGGCCGAGCTTGCCGCCGGGAGAAGGGGAGGTCGAGGTGTGCTGCTCCAGGTCGGGAAAAATAGTGGATCGGTCGGGGTGCTCCAGGCGACTGGAAAAAGATGGAGATCAGTGGCGGTCGGGCTGCTGCCTTGCCGGTGACGGAAGAGAGCGGGAATGGGGCGGCCGGGCTGCTGCTTCGCTGGCAACGGGAGAGAACGAAGGAGGCCGTGCCCTAGCCTCGCCGGCGACGGGAGAGAGAGAGAGAGGAAGGGGGCGGTGGGGCTCGGCTTTGCCGGCGACGGGAGAGAGGGGGAGAGGAAGGGGTGGTCGTGCTGTTCCTGGCCGACGAGAGAGAGAGAGAGACGCGGGGGCGGGCGGCTCCTTGCTGAGGCGGCGGCCGGAGAGGAGAAGGGGAGGCGGCGCGCTGCTGGTGCTTCGGCCGAACCCTAGCCGGGGACTCCAGGAGAAAACCCGCCGTTCCTTTTCTTTTTTCCCTCTGTCCCGACCCCCCTCTCTCTTTTTTATGTTTTTTCTTCTTTATTTCTCCTGCCCCCCTCTGTCTATATCCCCTCCTCCCCCTCCATCCTTATATCTTATACATATAATATATATATATAATAATATATATTATATAATATAATATAATATATATATTATATAATATATATATATATATATATATATATATATATACATATATAAATTCTAAGTCTGGGAGCATAAGACCTCCGCACGCACGCACGAGGACCCACACGTCCTCGAACGGGACGACACCAAAACGTCGCCCACAACACGCCCCTAGGCTGCTTTTTGGGGAGGGTCCCACTCGCCCGGCTACGGGGTTGTACACAATCCCCGCTCTTTTCGAGCTTGGCATAAGCTCGAAAAGAATCATCCAACCCAACGTATCCGGCGAGTGGGAGCCGACCCAAAAAAAAGTTTGAGAGAAACTGGAATCTGCGCTTGGAGCACCGATCTCTCCACGACCTTTCTGATCTTTTGAATCGCTCGATACCCGTTGGCTCACTGTTATCGAATTGCCCTTATATCATTACTTACAACAGGTATATAATTTCTCGCGATATCGTGAAACAACAAAACCGTATCCTCTGTATCCTCTTGTACACGCTGAGCTAATCCTTTCCCCCAGGTGTGCCTACAACCCTGCCAGCTAATGAGAGCCTGAGCAGCGAGTCTACCCGGGGCCGAGCAGCACTCGGGGTCCCTTACCCCCCAGGCGAGCCTACGGCCCTGCCAGCTAGCGGGAGCCTGACAGCGAGTCTACCCGGGGCCGAGCATCACTCGGGGTCCTGCAAAATATCCAAACTCTCTTTCCAAACTCCAAACTCTCTTTCCAAACTCCAAACTCTCTCCCTTACCCCACAGGTGTGCCTACAGCCCTGTCAGCTAGTGGGAGCCTGACAGCGAGTCTACCCGGGGCCGAGCACCACTCGGGGTCCTGCAAAATATCCAAACTCGGTCTCCTATGGAGTTCGACCCTTGGGGAAGGGGTGACCGCGCACCTACTACCCTCAAGCAAACGATCTAGGCACAAGACTAGGAACACAAGGGACAGACCCATAGTCTCAGCGTGGAGGACCCGCCGCATACCCGGAAGACTAACAAACTCTTCCCCTCCCAAGCCAAGGGCTGAGCTAAGGCACCTTCGGAGGGCTCTCTTGGCAGACCGGAACATCTAAGGAGGATCTCCAGATCCACTCCCAAACTAGAGGTGCCACCTCGGGTCTATGTAAAATGTTCCCCGCCCGCCTTACTATTGGCGCAAAACCGCCCAGCAGCCCTACTCTATGCAGCCCCAATTGGGCCGCTAATAGCGGAACTCTGCTACTCTGAAAGGATGGCAACGGGCCATCAGGGGCTTCCCGGCATCTATACCTCGGGGCCCACACGGGGGGAGCGGTTCACGAACACGCCGCTCGCCCAAGACAGGAGGAGTAAACTATAATCGCAGAGCATCACAGATATGAAAAAATATTACAGGAATATAAATTCCATACTCGGCACGCAGGCCGAAAATATAAACAAAAACGCCTTCGAGGGCCAGCACAAGTTTGGGCTTAAGCCCGCTACTCCCTGCCTGGTACTGCAACACCTGTACGCCAACGTCTCAACGAGCGGCGGCCATCTAGTCATCGGTCGGCTAACAGAAGCGGGCCAAACATATTGCATACACCCCCTTTTTGGGGCTTGTGGCGCGCATTCCCTGCAAGCGGCTAAATAAACAACTTCCTCGGAGTTTTCTCCGGGAACCCCAGAACATCACCAATCCGGCTCACACGTCCGGATGAGCTTCACACAGCATGCCTAAACTCGTACTCTCGCTTCCGGGCACTAATGCAATTAACTGCGGGGACATACACGTCAACCCGTCGGAAAGCTCACTTCCCCCCACCCGTTGGGGAGAGGGGCTTCCGTGCGAATATGGAAACTGAAGGCTTCACATGCCCAAGTTGAAACATCGTTACCCTTGTCGCGTGTTTGGAGGCAGGGACGGGAGTGGAGCTCCGAGTCGATCCTACTGCATGCGGTCGCGTCGGCGTTCGATCTCCACTCCAGGCCGAGCCTCGCTCCAGGCCGAGCCTCGCTCCAGGCCGAGCCTCGCTCCAGGCCGAGCCTCGCTCCAGGCCGAGCCTCGCTCCAGGCCGAGCTTGCCGCCGGGAGAAGGGGAGGTCGAGGTGTGCTGCTCCAGGTCGGGAAAAATAGTGGATCTGTCGGGGTTCTCCAGGCGACTGGAAAAAGATGGAGATCAGTGGCGGCCGGGCTGCTGCCTTGCCGGCGACGGAAGAGAGCGGGAATGGGGCGGCGGGCTGCTGCTTCGCCGGCGACGGGAGAGAACGAAGGAGGCCGTACCCTAGCCTCGCCGGCGACGGGAGAGAGAGAGAGAGGAAGGGGGCGGTGGGGCTCGGCTTTGCAGGCGACGGGAGAGAGGGGGAGACGAAGGGGTGGCCGTGCTGTTCCTGGCCGACGAGAGAGAGAGAGAGAGAGAGCGGGGGCGGGCGGCTCCTTGCTGAGGCGTCGGCCGGAGAGGAGAAGGGGAGGCGGCGCGCTGCTGGTGCTTCGGCCGAACCCTAGCCGGGGACTCCAGGAGAAAACCCGTCGTTCCTTTTCTTTTTTCCCTCTGTCCCGACCCCCCTCTCTCTTTTTTATGTTTTTTTCTTCTTTATTTCTCCTGCCCCCCTCTGTCTATATCCCCTCCTCCCCCTCCATCCTTATATCTTATACATATAATATATATATATATATATATATATATATATATATATATATATATATATATATATATAATATAATATATATATTATATTATATTATGTAATATATATATATATATATGTATATATACATATATAAATTCTAAGTCTGGGAGCATAAGACTTCCGCACACACGCACGAGGACCCACACGTTCTCGAACGGGAAGACACCAAAACGTCGCCCACAACACGCCCCTAGGCTGCTTTTTGGGGAGGGTCCCACTCGCCCGGCTACGGGGTTGTACACAATCCCCGCTCTTTGCGAGCTTGGCACAAGCTCGGAAAGAATCATCCAACCCAACGTATCCGGCGAGCGGGAGCCGACCCAAAAAAAAAGTTTGAGAGAAACTGGAATCTGCGCTTGGAGCACCGATCTCTCCACGACCTTTCTGATCTTTTGAATCGCTCGATACCCTTTGGCTCACTGTTATCGAATTGCCATTATATCATTACTTACAACAAGTACATAATTTCTCGCGATATCGTGAAACAACAAAGCCGTATCCTCTGTATCCTCTTGTACACGCTGAGCTAATCCTTTTCCCCCAGGTGTGCCTACAGCCCTGCCAGCTAATGAGAGCCTGAGCAGCGAGTCTACCCGGGGGCGAGCAGCACTCGGGGTCCCTTACCCCCCAGGCGAGCCTACGGACCTGCCAGCTAGCGGGAGCCTGACAGCGAGTCTACCCGGGGCCGAGCATCACTCGGGGTCCTGCAAAATATGCAAACTCTCTTTCCAAACTCCAAACTCTCTCCCTTACCCCCCAGGTGTGCCTACATCCCTGCCAGCTAGTGGGAGCCTGACAGCGAGTCTACCCGGGGCCGAGCATCACTCGGGGTCCTGCAAAATATCCAAACTCTCTTTCCAAACTCCAAACTCTCTCCCTTGCCCCCAGGTGTGCCTACAGCCCTGCCAGCTAGTGGGAGCCTGACAGCGAGTCTACCCGGGGCCGAGCACCACTCGGGGTCCTGCAAAATATCCAAACTCTCTTTCCAAACTCCAAACTCTCTTTACAAACTCCAAACTCTCTTTACAAACTCCAAACTCTCTCCCTTACCCCCCAGGTGTGCCTACAGCCCTGTCAGCTAGTGGGAGCCTGACAGCGAGTCTACCCGGGGCCCACTACTACCGCCATCGAGTGACTTCCGGCCCTGCCAGCTAGGTGAGAGCCTGACAGCGGGATCTGCTCGAGGCCCACGGATGACACCGAGTGACTTCCGGCCCTGCCAGCTAGGTGAGAGCCTGGCAGCGGGATCTGCTCGGGGTCCAAAACAACCGCCATCGAGTGACTTCCGGCCCTGCCAGCTAGGTGAGAGTCTGACAGCGGGATCTGCTCGAGGCCCACGGATGACACCGAGTGACCTCCGGCCCTGCCAGCTAGATGAGAGCCTGACAGCGGGATCTGATCGGGGTCCAAAACTACCCGACTTGACTTTGCTCGAGATGGAGACATCTTGTTTACTTAAGAGGTGTTGGAAGTTAACTGCACCGATGCTTTTACAAACGGAGGACGCATTCTATTCATAAGAGAGATGATCTGGAAGTCGCCAAATCAGGAAGCTGGCGTCCGAGCCTGTTCCTAATAATTCCTCCAATCAGAAGAGAGATGCAATCGGGGGGACATAGGCCGACGTGCAAGGGGGGAGCTGATCTCGGCCGTCAGTGCAGAGGCTCGGTCTTACAATAGTGCTTAGAGTCCCGAGGTATCGTCCCATCATCCGAACTGGGCTATTTAGAAGGAACAGGTTGGATGTTTCGTATCCTGATCTAATGACAAAGATCACTTTCCGCCATGTCACATGTGATTGCTTGGAGAGATCGGCCCTTTATCAAATCTGGGAGGTTAGCGTCTAGGCTCGTTCCTGATAATTCCTCTAGTCCAAGGAGAGGTGCGATCGGGAGGACATAGGCCGGCGTGCAAGGGGGGAGCTGATCTCGGCCGTCAGTGCAGAGGCTCGGTCTTACAATAGCGCTTAAAGTCCCGCGGCACCGTCCCATCGTCCGAACTAGGCTATTTAAAAGGAACGGGTTGGACGCTAGGCTTCCGGAGTCGATCGCGAGGCTAACCCTTGAAGCCCTCAGAAGCTCGAGGTGAATTGGTAATAAAGAGAAAACTTGACCGCTACTGAATTACAAGGAAGAGATAACATATTACCGCAAGGGAGGGAACCCTTTCAGGTCACCCCGGCTTCTAATACCTCTCAGCTGCTCTCTTACTCGATCTTGAAGATTAGAACCTCCAGGTTTCTCGTTGACGTAATAAGTGGGGATACATGAGTTTCCACAGGTAGAAGCGCTTCAAATAGGTGCAAATCCTACTCCAAATGCTATGGGATTCAAACAACAGCTATGGGAGGGGACAACTCTGAGTATGAGGACCTTACACACAAAGTGTCAGCGCATGACCCTGGTCGTCACCTGGTTCCACTTCTATAGTCATGATGTTCGCCTGAGTTCTTCTGTGCTGGTCACTCTCCACGCTCACCGCACCAAAATGTTGAAACCAAAATTCGGTCTCCTGTGGATTTCGACCCTTGGGGAAGGGGTGACCGCGCACCTACTACCCTCAAGCAAACGATCTAGGCACAAGACTAGGAATACAAGGGACAGACCCAAGGTCTCAGTGTGGAGGACCCGCCGCATACCCGGAAGACTAACAAACTCTTCCCCTCCCAAGCCAAGGGCTGAGCTAAGGCACCTTCGGAGGGCTCTCTTGGCCGACCGGAACATCTAAGGAGGATCTCCAGATCCACTCCCAAACTAGAGGTGCCACCTCGGGTCTATGTAAAATGTTCCCCGCCCGCCTTACTATTGGCGCAAAACCGCCCAGCAGCCCTACTCTACGCAGCCCCAATTGGGCCGCTAATAGCGGAACTCTGCTACTCTGAAAGGATGGCAACGGGCCATCAGGGGCTTCCCGACATCTATACCTTGGGGCCCACACGGGGGGAGCGGTTCACGAACATGCCGCTCGCCCAAGACAGGAGGAGTAAACTATAATCGCAGAGCATCACAGATATGAAAAAATATTACAGGAATATAAATTCCATACTCGGCACGCAGGCCGGAAATATAAACAAAAAGGCCTTCGAGGGCCAGCACAAGTTTGGGCTTAAGCCTGCTACTCCCTGTCTGGTACTGCAACACCTGTACGCCAACGTCTCGACGAGCGGCGACCAACTAGTCATCGGTCGGCTAACAGAAGCGGGCCAAACATATTGCGCACACCCCCTTTTTGGGGCTTGTGGCGCGCATTCCCTGCAAGCGGCTAAATAAACAACTTCCTCGGAGTCTTCTCCGGGAACCCCAGAACATCACCAATCCGGCTCACACATCCGGATGGGCTTCACACATCATGCCTAAACCAGTACTCTCGCTTCCGGGCACTAATGCAATTAACTGTGGGGACATACACGTCAACCCGTCGGAAAGCTCACTTCCCCCCACCCGTTGGTGGAGAGGGGCTTCCGTGCGAATATGGAAACTGAAGGCTTCACATGCCCAAGTTGAAATATCGTTACCCTTGTCGCGTGTTTGGCGGCGGGGACGGGAGAGGAGCTCCGAGTCGATCCTACTGCATGCGGTCGCGTCGGCGTTCGATCTCCACTCCAGGCCGAGCCTCGCTCCAGGCCGAGCCTCGCTCCAGGCCGAGCCTCGCTCCAGGCCGAGCCTCGCTCCAGGCCGAGCCTCGCTCCAGGCCGAGCCTCGCTCCAGGCCGAGCTTGCCGCCGGGAGAAGGGGAGGTCGAGGTGTGCTGCTCCAGGTCGGGAAAAATAGTGGATCGGTCGGGGTGCTCCAGGCGACTGGAAAAAGATGGAGATCAGTGGCGGCCGGGCTGCTGCCTTGCCGGCGACGGAAGAGAGCGGGAATGGGGCGGCCGGGCTGCTGCTTCGCCGGCGACGGGAGAGAACGAAGGAGGCCGTGCCCTAGCCTCGCCGGCAATGGGAGAGAGAGAGAGAGAGAGAGAGAGAGAGAGAGAGAGGAAGGGGGCGGTGGGGCTCGACTTTGCAGGCGACGGGAGAGAGGGGGAGAGGAAGGGGTGGCCGTGCTGTTCCTGGCCGACGAGAGAGAGAGAGAGAGATGCGGGGGCGGGCGGCTCCTTGCTGAGGCGGCGGCCGGAGAGGAGAAGGGGAGGCGGCGCGCTGCTGGTGCTTCGGCCGAACCCTAGCCGGGGACTCCAAGAGAAAACCCGACGTTCCTTTTCTTTTTTCCCTCTGTCCCGACCCCCCTCTCTCTTTTTTATGTTTTTTTCTTCTTTGTTTCTCCTGCCCCCCTCTGTCTATATCCCCTCCTCCCCCTCCATCCTTATATCTTATACATATAATATATATATATATATATATATATATATATATAATATATATTATATAATATAATATAATATAATATATATATATATGTATATATACATATATAAATTCTAAGTCTGGGAGCATAAGACCTCCGCACGCACGCACGAGGACCCACACGTCCTCGAACGGGACGACACCAAAACGTCGCCCACAACACGCCCCTAGGCTGCTTTTTGGGGAGGGTCCCACTCGCCCGGCTACGGGGTTGTACACTGCTCTTTTTCTGCCACACCAACCTCCAACCTCCTTCTGGCTTCCCAGAACTCCGGATAGGCCAATGTCCCATGCCCCTCTACCTGATGAATATCGCAGTAGAGGGGAATCTTTATCTCCTAACGCATCGCTCGTTGCTCCCTACGGCGACACTTGTTTCCCTGACGGGCGTTGGTCATTGCTTCTCTTCTTCCTCCTCCTCAACCTTCCTCCTACCGGTTGTCGTTCCTCCTCTCCTCTGGATGGAAACATGGCTGAACCGGTGGCCTCCATTGGGGACAATTCTCGGGATATTGGAATCACCTTTCGTCTCCTCTCCTTGTCGGAGCCTCTACAGGCCTTCTTTCTTCATCTCTCAGAGGCTTTTCCTGCCTCCTCCGCTCCTCTGCCCCCCTGGGCTCTTCCCTCCTCAGTTCCTCTCTCCTTGACTCTGTTCTCCTTGGGTCCTCCTTCCTTGGTTCCTCCTTTCTCCTCTCATCCTGTCTTTCCAACAACCTTCTACCTCTTGCCTCTGAAGGTATTCCTCTTCCTTTTCCCAACGGCTCATCCCCATCCAGCCGCGCCAAGAATTCCTTGTTCTTCTCTTCTCCCTGTACGGATGTATTCACCCTCTCCACCATTTCACTAAAGGATCTCGGGGGGTTTGTTCCTCATCTCCATGCTGAATAGTCCTTGCTTCAAACCGAACTTGAGGGCCAACATCAAAGTGAAACCATCCACCTCCTCCACCTCTAAGACCTCCTCCTGAAAGCAATCGATATAATGGCCCAAAATCTCATGTTGTCCCTGGGTAATCTAGAAGAGGGTCGTTTCCTCCTTCCTCTTCTTAGATGTCGCAAACCTCATCATGAGGCCCCGACGCAGATCGGCGAAGCAGTAAATGGAACCTACTGGCAACTGGTGGAACCAGTCCCTTGCATTGCCCTTGAAGGTGATGGAGAAGAATCTACATTTAAAGGTGTCAAACATGTTATAGACTGACACCACGTCCTCAAACTATTGGAGATGCATGACCAGGTCATCTTTGCCAGAGTAGTAGATGAGGACGGGCTCTCTGAACCCCTCAAGAACTGGGGTTGCGAGGATTTCATCAGAGAAAGGGCTCCTCCCTCCCTAGCGAAGACGAGTTTCATCCTCGCTAGACTCATCATACTCGCTCCATTGGCGAGCACCGTGATATCTCGTCGGCGGCTCTAGACCTCAGAATCTAATCCCCTGGCTACCTGTCGGATAAAGTTGTGACTGCACTGGTCGCTCCTCTCTCGCCAACGCGGGCTCCTTCCCCGCTCGCCTTTGAGGAGCTTCCTCGTTTGGCGGTGTCACGCGACGGGGAGAGGTCGTCGTGACATCGAGGTGATGAGAAAGCCCAGCGAGTAAGGTCCTCTCAATCCTCTGGGCGAAGTCCTCAAATGCCACTACAATTATGAACTTCCTACCTCGTGCGGGATTACCAGCACCCGCAGAGTTACCGACTAACTCTTCATGCTCACCACCACTTGTCATCTTGCCAAACCACAGAACTTTCTTCCTTAACCGCTATCCACGCTCACCGCAACCCCTCCACAAACAAAATTGGTTGAGCTGGGTACAAGTGAGACTAGCTAGTAACAAAGTCGCGAGGTTGCGACCTGGTCTCTAAGGAAATAGAATCCAAAAGCTCAGTTGGTATCCAAGAAGTAGAGCACGTGAGATTCTTATAGAGATTTTTAGTGTCTCACCTCATACCCCTGGGGTCCTATTTATAGGGAAATCTAAGACAACCCCTCATTGCCATGAAGAGGGATGGTTTCAATGAGCTAGTGGAGGCTGCCAGAACTTTAGAAAGTGATCTAGAGCGAAGACAACGTCGTAAGGGCTTTGCTCCCAAGCAAGGAGAAGGGAGACCTTCTCAATCCCAAGGAAAGTCGGAAGGGAATATATGGAGGAAGAAGCCTCACCCATACAAGTCCGGTGAGAAAATCAAATGAACGTCCGGAGGGTCTCACTCCAAGGGGCCACCGACGTGTTTCAACTGCGGAAAGGTGGGACACATTGCTCGCTTTTGTAATCAAGGAGGTGCAGAGCAGGAGCCAAGGTACGAGCAGACTGTGCGCTCTGGCCCCAGTTCCGCAGAAAAAGGAAAGATGGCGGAGTCGAGCGCTTCTCGGTTCCAACCGGTGCAACCAAGGGCTTACAATCTTGGACAGCAGGAAGCGATCCGCCAACCCGACGTGGTGACATGTATGAGGAAGTTTAAGTTTAACTTTGTGCTTCATACTTTTAGACCTTTACATGTGATGTCTATATTTTAGGCTTCATGTTAGTTTCCGGATACCCCGCTAGGGTATTGTTTGATACGGGAGCGTCGCACTCCTTTCTTGCGGAAAGCTTCATCCGGAGGATTGGAGTTGAGCCTTTTTCGGCGGACGCGGAGCTGAAAGTGCGCATGCCCATTGGGTCATCCATGACCACCGGAAAGAAAGGGCGCATCTGTTGGGAGCTAGATGGTGTTGACTTTGTGGTGATAGCAGCGGTCTTACCGTTGGCGGAATTTGATGTGATATTGGGAATGGATTGGCTTACCGAACAACATGCCAGTATTGATTGCCTATCCAAGATAGTGACCCTAAGGAGCAAAGGGCAGACGGAAGTCAAATTTGAGGGCCTTTGTGGAGTGGCCTATTCCCTGATTTCGGCCATGCAGTTGATGCGAGCGGTTAACCAGGGTGGTGTAGCGCTTGTAGCATTATTGGAGGTTCGCCTCTCCCAGTTGTCTATTGAGGAAGTGCCCGTAGTGGCAGAGTTCAAGGATGTGTTTCCGGATGAATTTCCTGCAGCGCCTCCTCGGCCGGAGATCGACTTCTCGATCGAGTTAGTGCCGGAGGCTAGGCTGGTGTCACGTCCTCCGTTTAGGATGGCACCAAAGGAGTTGGCTGAACTCAAAGTACAGTTGCAGAAACTGTTGGAGCAAGGGTATATCAGGCCCAGTTCTTCACCGTGGAGCGATCCAATGTTGTTTGTAAAGAAGAAAGACGGTAGTATGCGGCTGTGCATAGACTACCGAGAGCTGAATAAATTGACCGTTAAGAATAAGTATCTGATTCCTCGGATAGACGACCTGTTCGACCAGTTGGTGGGGTTGGTGGTGTATTCAAAGTTGGACTTAAAGTCGGGATACTACCAATTGCGAATTCGGGACGAGGACATACCCAAGACAGCGTTTGGTACGAGGTATGGTCACTTCGAGTTCTCAGTGATGTCGTTCGGGTTGACGAACGCGCCATCTGTGTTCATGGATCTTATGAATCGAGTATTTCGGGAATACTTGGATTCTTTTGTGGTTGTCTTCATTGACGACATCTTGGTGTATTCTAAATCGAAAGTGGAGCATGAGACCCGCTTGAGAGTGGTCTTGCAGGTGTTGAGAGAGAATCAGTTGTATGCAAAGTTCTCAAAGTGCGGGTTCTGGTTAGCGAAGGTGACATTTTTGGGCCACATGATTAGTGGGGATGGGGTGGCAGTGGATCCAACAAAAGTGGAAGCCATCAAAGATTGGCCAGTTTTGAGGACCGTGATGGAATTCCGAAGTTTTCTTGGACTAGCCGGGTACTATAGGAGATTCGTGGAGAACTTTTCGCGGATAGCTCTACCTCTCATGTCACTCACTCGTAAAGATCATAAGTTTATATGGACTCATGAGTGCAGTCAAGCATTTGAGGCACTGAAGGAGAGATTAATGACGGCGCCAATCCTAAGTCTACCGAAAGGTACCAGAGGATTTAAAATCTTTAGTGATGCACCGGGATGCGGTTTGGGTTGCGTGTTTGGTGCAACATGGCAGTGTGATAGCCTTTGGGTCTAGACAGATGAAGCCCCATGAGAGGAATTACCCCGTCCATGACTTGGAATTGGCGGCGATAATTTTCGCGTTGAAAATATGGCGACACTATGTCTACGGTGCAAGGGTGGAGATCTTCACAGATCATAAAAGCCTAAAGTACCTCTTGGTTCAAAAAGACTTGAACATGCGGCAGCGCAGGTGGGTCGAGTTCCTTGGAGACTATGAGGTGGCGATTCAGTACACTCCAGGCAAAGCCAATATGGTGGCAGATGCCTTGAGTAGAAAATACTCTGGGCAAGGGAATTGGGTAGAAGCCCATGATGAGCGGTTGGTGCTAGAATGGGAGTCCCTTGGTTTGGAATGTGTGGCGAGAGGCAAGTCCAGCGTGGCTCGGTTGAACTGGATTGAAATATAGAACGACTTGTCCGATCGTATTCGGAAGCGACCCGTTTGGATGTGGAGTTTCAACCATATGTGGTGGCGGCTCAAAAGGGCGAGAGCAGCTCCTGGGAGATGATTGATGGGATTCTGAGGAAGGACGGAAGGATTTGTGTACAGCAGTTCGGCAAGCTCCGTGAGGAGTTGATGTTTGAGGCTCACTTCATAAAGTACTTCATTCACCCGGGCAGTACAAAGATGTACTTGGATATGAAGAAATCCTTTTGGTGGCCGGGGTTGAAGCGGGACGTAGCGTTGTATGTGAATCGATGCCAAACTTGTGCCTTGGTGAAGGCCAAGTGTCAGAAGCCGGGCGGGTTCCTGAAGCCTCTTCCAATCCCTGAGTGGAAATTTGACGACATATCCATGAATTTTGTATATGGTTTGCCTAGATCGCAGCAGGGCAATGATGCTATTTGGGTGATCGTGGATCGCTTAACCAAAGTGGTTCACTTCATCCCAAATCAGAAGGAGGACAGCGTAGAGAAGCTGGTGGAGTTGTATGTTCGCAACATTGTGCGACTGCATGGGATTCCTAAAAGTATAGTCAGCGATCGTGACGGACGTTTCACGTCCAAGGACTGGAGGTTGGTTCAGAAGAGTTTGGGCACGAAGCTAAAGTTTAGTACGGCGTTCCATCCTCAAACTGACGGGCAAACCGAAGGAACGAACTGTACTATGGAGGATATGCTGAGAATGTGCATTCTTGACTTCAGCAAGAAGTGAGAGGAACACCACTTCATGGTGGAGTTCGCGTACTATAACAGTTATCAAGCAAGTATAAAAATGGCGCCATACGAGGCATTGTATGGGAGACGGTGTCGAACACCGATGTCTTGGACAGAGGCGGGAGACACCAAAATTTTGGGAAAGGAGGTGGTAGTTGACGCTTGTGAGTTGGTACAGACCATTCAAGAGCGTATGAAGATGGCGCAAGACTGGCAAGCAAAATACTTTAATGCTCGTCACAGGAAGTTGGAGTTTGCGGTAGGTGATTGGGTCTATTTGAAGATCAAGCCGTTTAAAGGCGTCTCACGGATTCGCCGACTCAAGAAGTTGTGTCCAAGGTTTTTGGGACCTTTTGAAGTTGTTGAACGGGTGGGAGAAGCAGCCTATCGGTTGGCGTTGTCCGCGGAGCTGAGTGGATTGCACGACATCTTCCATGCCTCCGTCTTGAGAAAAACCTTGGTGGATGCTAGTGTGGTGATCGAGCCGGCTTCGATGCCGATAGAGGAAGACTTGAGGACGCGATTCCATCCAATTACTATAGAGGATTTGGAGATTCGGCAGTTGCGGAATAAAGATGTCAAACTCGTGAAAGTCCGATGGGACAACTGCGGTCGTGAGGAGCTCTCTTGGGAGCGAGAACAAACCATGCTAGGAAGAGGCGTCGGAAGGTAACGACACTTCTCCTCTTGGTTTTATGATGCATGTTTTAACATCTTTTATTTTCTAGTTTTTGGGCACCAAACTCTCAAATGAGAGGGGTTTGGGTCGCCAAGGTTCAAGAGGAAGCTCCGGGTCGATTGAGTCCGTCCCCAGCATGTTTTTGCATTGGAGATCCGCTTCGTTAGTGGATTAGGCATGGTGGGTGAAGCCGTAGTCTCGACCGTTAGTCCGACTCGGTGATGTTGCATACGAGGTTTAAGGATTCGTAGAGATCCGTTGCGGCAAGAGACCGTTTGTGATGTTTGTCATGATTGTGATGTTCTTCCCTTTATCTTGCATGAGTACGGGTGGCCGGTACCGGACAAGGTTAGCTCCTCATTGGCGGCAGATGGTTTCCTTGGTGGACAAGGTTAGCTCCGCATGAGTGGTAAATGGTTTCCTTAGTGCACGGGAATGCTGCAGTACGAATGAGGGATTCAGGTGGAATTGTCTTGGATTGTGATGTGCCAAGGCGTGGCTGTGTCTCCATGGTAGGCTGGCTATCCCGTGACGTGCACGTCATGTGTGAAGAGTGTCCCGGTGAGACTAGTCCCCTTCTGTGAGACTGACGAGAATGCCAAGCTTGGGGCAAGCCCGGGCAATGAGGCCATGAGCGGATGATAAGTAGCTATTTATAGTACTTTTTATATAGTTTTTATTCAATAAAAAGTTATGTTTTATCTTGTTTTTATTAATTTATTGAATTAATCTCTTTGTTTTCTCATTTCAGGTTAATTTGGGCTGATAATAACAAATTGGAGCATGCTAGGCTAATCAGAAGATCAGACAGAGCAATCCTGAAAAAATTAACATTTCACGGCAATGTCACGGGCGTGACCTACAGGTCATGGGCGTGACACAGGCCCGTGACCTATAGCGGAGCTCCAGAGAACAGACCACGGCAGTTTAAATCTACACGCCCAGGGCACGGGCGTGACATATGGGTCACGGGCGTGACATATGGGTCACGGGCGTGACACCCAGGCGTGACCACCAGGCGTGACACGAATGTGCTCAAAATCGTCGAACGCAAATCGAAGATCGTCGAACGCAAATCGCAGATCGTCGAATGTATATCGTCGAACGTAAGTCGAAGATCGTCGATCGCAAAACGAAGATCGTCGAACGAAGGTCGTCAAAAAGCCAAGTACACGCCACGCCCTTGGTCACGGGCGTGACCCTAGGCGTGACACCAGCGGGCTCAGATCGTCGAACGAAGATCGTTGAACAGCCAATTACACGACCGTGATCCATCGGTCACGGGCGTGGCCAGGGCGTGTCAAGTGCGTTTCCAGCATTAAATCAAGTTGTTCCTGCAGTTGCTTCCAGATTGCCGTTTCAGCCTGACACGCCCCTGGTCACGGGCGTGACCAGGGGGCGTGACCCCTCCATCAATAGGGATTTACTCCCGCCGTTTTCAGCTTCCCACGGTTTTCCAGAAACAAAAGTGACACCCCCTAGGTCACGGGCGTGACCTTGGGGAGTGACCAGCCATTTAATAGATTTTGGCGGTTTCTCCTCCAACGTTCCCGAGCTTTCAAGACGGCGGTTCCGAGGCTGACACGCCCTAGGTCACGGGCGTGACCCAGGGCGTGACCTTGCAGAAATTTTTCCTATAAATTGCAGATGAGTTCAGAAGCATAGGGAGGAGACTATGAGCCAATTTTAGGAATATTATGTAGTTTAGTTTACTGTTTTAGCTTTTCTTTCTTGTAATAGTTTAGTTTTACCTTGCAATTTCAATTCAAGCACTTTTGTTTTCATCATGTCTCCCTAGTTAATTTTAGTAGCACTTGATTTTTACAAGTTTTAAAATAAAATAATCTCCTTTTGTCAAACTCTTTATTTATCGCTTACGATTTATCTTTGATTTATATTATGTCGAATTCATACTTCGCGGATATGCTCTTCGATTTTATATTCGTATCTTAAATGACCAAGATGTTACGGATACGAGTAGATCACTCAAAGATAAAAGGAGTTGCATGCACTCCTCGAGAGAGGACGACATAAATCTTCCGAATTGGAGTCAAATCCAATAGAGGGGTTCACCGCCTAAAACAAGCTCAGGGGTTTCGACTGGCCGAGGGGTCTTAATCGATCAATCTAAGGTTAGTCAAAAACATGAGCTCGAGAGAGACGCTTTTGTACTTAAGGAACCTCCACGGTCGAAGTTGTTAATTTAAAGCTTGGTTTTCATAAAGAGTTTGTTTTAATTCAAGGCGAGTTCAGATCAAGTGCTAGTTTTCAGTTTAGTTTCTTGATTTTAGTTTAATTTAATCTCCTTTTAAATTTAGATAAAATAATATTAATTTGCGTGAGTAGGAGTACTCAACAGGCCCCGAGTCTAATACGACATTTCCTATACTATATTTCGATAGGTACGCTTGCCTATTTGAGAATATAGTTTGGATATACTTTTTAAAAACTATAAAATTCCTCATCATGTTTTTGGCGCCGTTGCGATAGAACATTTTTGTTAATATTTTGAAAGCGCGAATTGTATTAATTTTATCATTCTCCTTCTCTACCCCAATTCACTTTTTTATTTTCTTTTTTGAATCTCATTCTATTAAGTAACGGTTGTTTTATTTTCTTTCTTTTTACAAAGAAAATATTATCGCAATTGGCCGTCCAAATTGTCGAGCTTCAAAATCAACTCGATATTTTGAAAGCCGCAAGACAACGCCAAATTTCTTGTTCGTATTGTGGTGCCCCTCATCGGAGTGAGGAATGTTATTATTCTTATCATCAAAATTATTCTTTTAATTTTGATAATAATTATGAAAATCATTCTTCCTACTTTAATTAAAACTCTTTATCTAATTTTCATGAAAATCACTTTTCCAATAATTTTTCCAAATTTAATGAAATTAATTTTTCAAATTTTCATGAAAATACTTTTTCAAGCTTCACTGCGAATAATTTTTCTGATTTTTGTAATTTTTCCTCTTCCTCGCATGTTGATTTCAGGCATGATCACCCGGAAAGATTCCCGAGTAATGAGAATTTTTATTTAGATTCGAATTTTTGTTCTTCTTTTTTTGCACCGCAAGATTTCTCTCCTAATTTTGGGGATTCTTTTACATTTTTGTTTGATTCTTCTCCCCAAAATTTGGATGATAATTTTATTACTTTTAGGGCCCGTTCGTTTCGCAAGAATTGAGCTGCAGGAATTGGAATTGAATTCAATTCTCATTCCCGCAGGAATTGGAATTGAATTCAATTCCAATTCTGCTGTTCGGCTGAATGCAGGAATTCTGTCACAGGAATTGGAATTAGCAATTTCGATGTTCGGCTGTAGCCTGGAATTCAAAGTACAGAATTCAAATTTGTAATTTTTATTATAAACTGAATTGAAATTGCTACACAAAAATCATACTTCACCAGAATTAAAATGAATAGTCCACGAACCGAACATTAAAAAAATTCAAATAGTCCACAACATTATAATAGTCCGCACATGATGCCAAAAGTCCTTAACATAATCTAATAAATCGCGTAGATGTAAGCGGAGCCAGGTCCTCCTAATTGGCATCGGTAAAGCCATGAACACGTCGGCCTTCTTGTCGTCATCACTCAGCATATCGATAGTCTGTATGACCTCAGTCTCAGTCAAATCTGCAATAGCTGCAATGGCGGCATATATCCTGTCTGCCCTTGAGATCGGAGGCGGTGGCGGTGACGTCTGAGAAGTCACGCTGCTATCATGCTCCATGTTCCTCGCTATCGCAGAAACAGCATCAGCAATAATATCTACCGCGGATGTTTTCTCCTTCCTCTTCTTGCTCTTTGGCTCAACCTCCTCCATGTCGTTTTCGTCCACTGAGTCTTCAATGTGGATCTCGTTCATTTGCTCAGTCGCAGTAGCAGCATTAGCTCTAGAGGCCCGATCAACCTCACAAATCATAGCTAAGTCGCCCCAATTGACGTTCACCTTGCTCCGATAATGTCTCACTGTCAGATGTGCCTACAAGTTTAGTTTAAATTAGAATCAAAATTTAATATAATCTCTACACAGTTAAATATTTGTTCAACTAAAATATTACCTGTACGTAGTTAGCCCAGACCTCTTCGCTGTCAACCTTCACCACATTACGCTCCCAATCCCATCCGAAACCACTGGTATCCAGCATAGTCGATATTTCCTGGTAGTATTTGTTCCATGTTTTAATCCTGGTCATTATCTTCTCCTTACTAATATAAACGTGGCAATCATCCTTCAATGCCTGTATTGCTGCCATTATCTTCCCCTTCTTCGGATAATGTTGCTAATGTGGAACATGAATTTTCATGTCCCCCCGTAGTTGCTTATACCGAAAAAGAAGAAAAACTTTTATTTCAAGAACATGTTAGGTGTATGGACACATTGGGAGCAGAAGACAAATATGTTTCTCCTCCCACTTCTCCCACTTTTCCTCCTATTAATGAATCTTCATGCATAATTTATGACTTTTTCGGAGCGAAAATTTATGAGTCTGATGCGTCTAATGATTTGATTTTAAATCATTTTACTGAGAATACATTAATTTTAGAACATAAACAACCGAAGCTTGATCAATTTCTTTCACACGACCCTCCTCCTGTGAAATTGTCACTAACACGTTTATTTTTTTTTTCTTATTCTAATGATTTTCATATAGAAGATGGGCCGTTGCAATCAAATGTTGTCCCCGACCCTTTTGCCGCTCATCTAGAAAGATTCAAATCACCTTAGGTATGCATAGGTGATTTGAATCTACATTTTCAAGTCAACTGCAAGAAGGAAAATCAAGAAGCAAGCGGAGGAGTAGCCGGACAAGCGACTTTGGCATCTTCGCCAAAGCGCGAATTAAGGGAGTTGCCCATTCATTTTAAATTTTATTTTTCCTTCTCCTAACCCAAACTGTCTAGCTTAAAGACGGGAAAAAAGCGCTTTTGGGAGACACCCCTTGCTTATCTTTTAATTTCTATGCATTTTTTTCTAAATTTTTACAAACTGTTTTTCTTTCCCCCCTCCTACTTGACTTATAAACATTGGAGACAATGTTTATTTTTAAGTATGAGGGTGAATTCTTATTTATTGTTTTTATTTAAAAAACCAAAAAAAATGAAAAATCTCTAAAATCAAAAAAAAATCAAAATGAAAAAAAACTTTAAATTAAAAAAAAATTTCTTATCAAGGAAAAAACAAAAAAATATAGAAAAAGAGAAAATAAAAAAAAACAAAAATAATAAACCCCTACTTAATTTTTGTGTTTTTTTAGAAATTTACTTTGAGTTTGTTTATAAGAATTTTTATAATTTTTGATTTTCTAATCTTTTATTTTATTAAAGTTAGTTAAATTTAATTTTTATGTGATTTTATTTTAAGAAATAAATTTATGAAATAAATTTGTTTAGAGAAATCTATTTAGCCTTTTTTCTCTTTTATTGTAATTAGTTTCAATTTCATAGTGCTTAGTTTAACAATTTTTTGATTTCAATTATCTCCACTTTAAAACTTTAAGATTCTTAGGAAATTTTAATTTACTATAATTGCTCTCTTTTAATTTTAATTTAATCTAAATATTGTTTAGTCTTCTCTTGTTTTAATTTTTCTTGTTAGATCATATGTCACGGGGATAAGAGGGTAAAATTTATTACATATGTATTTTTTTTTCTTTTTTTGGTTAGATTATATGTCATGGGAATCAAGTATTCCTTGGTACACATATGTAACCCCCCAAAAAGGAGTAAGAGGATAAAATTCATTACTACTAAGCAATTTTATTTGAAGAGAAAAAAAGAAGAAAAAAAACATCAAAAAAAAATTGTGTGGGGTGGGAGGATAAAATTCATCACCCCCAATATAAGATCTCTTCAATTCCCTTTTTGCAAACCCAAAACCCAATATAATTGTTTAGTTTTAAATTAAAATTGTAAGAGAGCATAAGTAGTAGTTTGAATTTTCCTCGAAGTCACTTTTTAGTGAAAAAGTGTTTATAATTTCTAATCTAACTTTGTTTACTAATTACTTAATTTTGAGATCTAATTATTTTATTAGGGAAAATTTGCTGAATATTTATCTTTTCTCATTTTATTTTCATATTTTAGGACTTAAAATTTTGAATCCCTTAAGTTAATTTTTAACTTTCTTTTGATTTAATATATTTTTAGTTTAATTTAAAATTTATATTAATTTCTTATAAGTACTCTCATAGTTTTGCTCTGTTATAGCAAAAGATTAAGTATGTGGGTATTTGATAAGTAGCTATTTATAGTACTTTTTATATAGTTTTTATTCAATAAAAGTTATTTTTATCTTGTTTTTATTAATTTATTGAATTATTCTCTTTGTTTTCTCATTTCAGGTTTATTTGGGCTGCTAATAACAAATTGGAGCATGTTAGGCTAATCAGAAGATCAGACAGAGCAATCCTGAAAAAATTAACTTTTCACGACAATGTCACGGGTGTGACCTACAGGTCACGGGCGTGACACATGCCCGTGACCTATAGCAGAGCTCCAGAGAACAGACCACGGCAGTTTAAATCTACACGCCCAAGGCACGGGCGTGACATATGGGTCACGGGCGTGACACCAAGGCGTGACCACCAGGCATGACACGAATGTGCACAAAATCGTCGAACGCAAATCGAAGATCGTCGAACCCAAATCGCAGATCGTCGAACGTAAATCGTCGAACGCAAGTCAAAGATCGTCGAACGCAAAACGAAGATCGTCGAACGAAGATCGTCGAACAGCCAAGTACACGCCACGCCCTTGGTCACGGGCGTGACCCTAGGCGTGACACCAGTGGGCTCAGATCGTCGAACGAAGATCGTTGAACAGCCAATTACACGACCGTGATCCATCGGTCACAGGCGTGGCCAGGGCATGTCAAGTGCGTTTCCAACATTAAATCAAATCGTTCCTGCCGTTGCTTCCAGATTGCCGTTTCAGCCTGACACGCCCCTGGTCACGGGCGTGACCAGGGGGCGTGACTCCTCCATCAACAGGGATTTACTCCCGCCATTTTCAGCTTCCCGCAGTTTTCCAGATACAGAAGCGACACGCCCTAGGTCACGGGCGTGACCTTGGGGCGTGACCAGCCATTTAACAGATTTTGACGGTTTCTCCTCCAACGTTCCCGAGCTTTCAAGATAGCGGTTCCGAGGCTGACACGCCCTCGGTCACGGGCGTGACCCAGGGCGTGACCTTGCAGAAATCTTTCCTATAAATTGCAGATGAGTTCAGAAGCATAGGGAGGAGACTAGGAGCCAATTTTAGGAATATTATGTAGTTTAGTTTACTGTTTTAGCTTTTCTTTCTTGTAATAGTTTAGTTTTACCTTGCAATTTCAATTCAAGCATTTTTGTTTTCCATCATGTCTCCCTAGTTAATTTTAGTAGCACTTGATTTTGACAAGTTTTAGAATTAAATAATCTCCTTTTGTCAAACTCTTTATTTATCGCTTACGATTTATCTTTGATTTATATTGTGTTGAATTCATACTTCGCGGATATGCTCTTTGATTTTAGATCCGTATCTTAAATGACCGAGAGGTTGCGGATACGAGTAGATCACTCAAAGATAAAAGGATTTGCATGCACTCCTCGAGAGAGGATGACATAAATCTTCCGGATTGGAGTCAAATCCAATAGAGCGGTTCACCGCCTAAAGCAAACTTAGGGGTTTCGACTGGCATAGGGGTCTTAATCGATCAACCTAAGGTTAGTCAAAAGCATGAGCTCGAGAGAGACGCTTTTGTACTTAAGGAACTTCCACGGTCGAAGTTGTTAATTTAGAGCTTGGTTTTCATAAAGAGTTTGTTTTAATTCAAGGCGAGTTCAGATCAAGTGCTAATTTTCAGTTTACTTTCTTGATTTTAGTTTAATTTAATCTCCTTTTAAATTTAGATAAAATAATATTAATTTGTGTGAGTAGGAGTAGTCAACAGGCCCCGAGTCTAATACGACATTTTTTATACTATATTTCGATAGGTACGCTTGCCTATTTGAGAATATAGTTTGGATATACTTTTTAAAAACTATAAAATTCCTTATCATCGGGTGGGGTCCAGCAAGGCTTCTTAGAATCGGTGTGTGTGTTTGTTGGAATTCTGACATGAGAAGTCAGAGCTTGTAGGCAAGCCCAGGTTTAAGACCTTGAGGGGGTGGGGCCTTGGCAAGAGTTCCGTGTGGCGGCTTGTGTGCCGTTGAGGGAATGTTGGTAAACCCCCTTTGTTTGTTGTTTTATGCCAATGGGGAAATGATGAGTACCCATATGATGTGATGATGTGCTAGATGCATATGCGATAGAGTGCCTTGGGTGAAGCCCGGGTTGTTGCATACATGCTGCATAAGTAGGCCCTTTTTATTATATGCTCAACAATAGAGAACATGTATGTTGTTTGAGACATCTAAGCCTGTTCTTAGTGCATTACTTGTTTATATATATATATTGCATACGAAGTGCTGACTTGCAGGTTGGAGGGTTTCCCGGGATCCGTTAGGGGCGGCCGGGAGGAGATATGTTGGTTACACAGTTTGAGGTCAGCCTTTGCTGACCCACGTTACTAATAATTTTTACAGGGCAAGGATCGCAAGCATGAGCTATCTCGCCGGCCAGAAAGGCCTAAGCCTCATGAAGTCTTACCTTTTTGTTGTAGCTCTACTTTTATGACATTGTATGTTTGATGCTCATGTTGACCGGCTTGCATGCTGAGGTAGACTATGAGTGCTTATGCACTTTTAAGACTGATGTATTATTTGAGTTTGGACTCACTTTTGTTGTAAGGCCATAAGACCATTTTGTTACTCTTGTAGGTGTGGATAACTTCTAGTCTTGCTTGTTGTTTCCGCTGTGTTGTGTTATGAGTTTTGAGATTGGGTAGCTATATCATCTTATAATACTGAAGCTGTGGTGTCCGTATGTTATGGGGCCCCGACCGGACCCATATTATACGGTCATTACATGAGAGGTGTTACATATGAGAAGTTTAACTATAGTGTAAAGAACATGAGATTCATGTCGAGTCTCTCGGATAAATGTCTTTACATACGTCATAGATCTAATAAAGTCGCTATAATATGCTTGTATGTTCAATGATATGTTGATTCTTAGTTCTGATCAATCCGAGTTGGATGATGTTAAGTCAGGACTAATGAAAGAGTTTACCATCGAAGACCTTGACGTAGCTGAAACTATACTAGACATGCAAGTAAGCTTTGGGAAAAATAACATTTCCCTAAGTCAAAGCCACTACATAAAATCCATATTGGATATGTAGGGATATAGTGAAAGTAGAGTATTAAAGACACCATACGATTATAATAACCTTTTAAAGACCAATGAAGGAGTTGTGGTTAGACAGTTAGATTATGCTAAACTGATTGGTAGTCTCATGTATTCTATGGTCTGCACTAGACCTGACATAGCATTCACGGTCGGCATGTTAAATATATTCACTAGTAATCCTAGCCAAGACCATTGGGATGCCCTCAATAGGTTGATGCGATACCTAAAGCACACCCAAAAGTATGTTTTATGTTATCATGATCATCCTCCAGTTCTGAAAGGATATTCTGATGCATCATGATGCTCAGAATTAAACGACAACAAGTCCACTAGTGGATTTATATTCACAATAGGAGGAGTAGTTGTAGCATGGAAGTCTAGGAGACAATCATGTATTGTACCATCTTTTATGGAATCTGAACTCTACGCTCTAACTTCAGCGGGAGAAGAAGCAGAGTAGATAAAAGATTTGGTGATGGACATTCCACCGCCGAGCCTAAAATTGTGTTATGTTGTAGTTTACTGCGACAATCAGGCTACTAAAATGATTGCTACGTATACTTTATTCAACAGTAAAAGAAGACAACTACAAATGAAACAAGCCTGGTTGACATCCCTTACGAGTCAAGGGATTGTGAACCTTGTTGATGTGAGGTCAAAAGATAGTGTTGCAGACGCCTTGACAAAAGGATTAAATAGAGCTCGAGAGGCGACGACGACATTTTATGAGCTCAACGCTTATACTAAAGATGTTTGATTTTCGCTAAGTCCACAAATGGTGACGTTAGCAAAATCAACAAGTCAATAGAATTTGAATTTGTTGCGGGAAAGCTACAGTGCATGACAAATATCGCCCCTTTCCTACAGTACAACCATTATTTCAAACGCTGGTAGCAGCCAACAAATTCAAAGCGGGGCACAATGTTCAAAGAGTCGTTGATTGACTAATAATAAGAGGCAGAGATCGAGGAAGAAGAAGTAGCTTTTGGAAAATTAATGTTGGACTTCATCTTCCTGCTCGGCATTGTTGCAGAGCTTGGAGGACCAGTTCAAAGTGCTGATCTAAGAGCAGAAGCAAGTTAGTATGTGACTCACAGACAGTTAGCTAATGAAGAAGCATTTCTCTGAAGAATAAAATCATCTTCAACAACAAGATCAAAAAGTCCTCTTTCTGAGTAAGAAGAAGAATCTGAGTCATCTGGTTTCAGCAATCTGCATGACAAGGCCGAGTTTATCTCAGCTTGAGAAGCTATTAAAGGAAAAGCCCTAGCAGTAATTACTTCACAGATCTAGCAGAACATTTCCTGAAGATAAATTTCTGGAGCTGTGTAAAAGAGATAGTTGAGCTTCTAGTTCAGTTCAGTAAGATGCAGAGTAGTAGATCTGTAAAGTTTCTTCCAACACAAGATTCTTGTTGCTCAAGAAGAAGAAGGCTCAGAGAAATTTCTCTGCTGTCATAGTCGAACCACCCACACTCACACCCTGTAGGATCTTAACAGATCTAAGTTGTAAGCCTAAATATATAAAGGCTGAGAGTACGATTCAAGTGTGAATCTGAGTTGTAGGATCCTATTTGTATCTAAGGTAGGTGATCAATTGATCACTGAGTTGTAGGGCTTTTGAGTTTGAGGTAGGAGAGTCATTCTATCTGAGTGATAGAGAACTTGTGCCTGAGATGTAGGATCCATTTGGATCTGAGGTAGGGCCTTTGTGCCTGAGAAGCAGGAGAGTCATTCTCTCTGAAGTAGGATCTATTGTGGATCTGAGGTAAGGTTGTCCTCCCAGCCTGAGTGGTAGGGCTTTTGGCCTGAGGTAGGTGATCAGTTGATCACTGAGTTGTAGGGCTTAGTGCCTGAGTTGTAAGTCTTGGAGGAGACTGAGAGATCCCGAGGGATCTGATGTATAAGATTTTAAGAGCTGAGATTGGAGAAATGTCTTGTCTAATTAGAAGATAGAAATGTGAGAGAGAAAGTGGATGTACCCATAATTTGGGGAACCACTATAAATTTGCTGTGTTATCTGTGTGATTGTCTTGGAAGCTTTATAAATCTAATCACATAACTCATATAAGTAGTTAATCTTAAAATATAGCAAAAGAGACCAATAACAAATTCACCCCCTCTAGGTGATTTAGTTATCCTTGAAATTAAAGACTTTTAGGGCATTCCAATGGTCTTGGTCAGGATTACTAGTGAATCTGCTTAACATGCATACCGTGAAGGCTATGTTAGGTCTGGTGCAAACATAACATATATGAGGATACCAATCCGTTTAGAATAATCTAACTGTCTAACAGTAGCTCCTTCGTTAGGCTTTAAATAATTATTGTAATCAAATGGTGTCTCTAATACTTTACTTTCGCTGTATCCCCAAGTATTCAACATGGATTTTATGTTGTGGCTTTGATTTATGAAAATGTCATTTTTTAAAGCTCACTTGCATGTTTATTATAATTTCATCTTCACCTAGGACTTTAATGCAAAATTTTTTTATTAAACCCTACTTTACTTCATCCACTTCATATTGATCAGATCCTAAAATTAGCATATCATCAACATATGAGCTATGACGTATGCAAATATATTTATCAAAGAGACTCAACATGATTCTCATGACCATTACACTACAGTGAAATTTTGCATGTCATAGTTTGGGTGCTTGTTTTAGTCTATATAGTGATTTAATTAATTTACAGACCTTATTTCATGACCTTCTACAATGAAACTTTCAGGTTGATTCATGTATATCACCTCAGTCAGATCTCCATTCAAAAACAAAGTCATAACATCTATTTGATGAACAACAATGTACTCAATGGATGTAATAACAATGAAGATCCTAATGATTGCTAGGTGATATACTGGTGAGCATACATCGAAATAATCCACTCCACTAACTTGTATGAAACATTTAGTCATCAGACATGCTTTATACTTAACTACGTCACCATAAAATTTTTTTTCCAGAACCCACTTAAACCCTATATTTTTAACCCTATTTGGCTTATCAACTATCATCCAGGTGTTGTTCAGCAGAAAAGAGTTCATCTCTTCATCAATTGCTTCTTTTTAGAGAAGTCAATCTGTTAATCTCATCACTCCCTTATAGATAGATGAATCAGTCTCAAGGTGGTAAGTGACAAAATCATTACCAAAGATTCTGGGAGTTCTCTCTCTTACAGAAGTCCTCCTAGACTCTAGAGCATTAATATCTACAAGAACTGAATAGGAGGTGCTCGATACTGATTTGTATTCGTCCTCAATAATAACTATTTGCATACCTGAGAGTAACATGTTCTTATCTTTGAAAAATTTATCTTCAAATAACACATCGTCCCTAGATTCTATAATGATATTATTGAAAATATCTAAAAATTTATTTACAACACTATCTTTATCACAATCAAGATAGACACAAGTGTTGGTATTAGGTCTAATTTTTGACCTTCTAGGGTCAGGAACCCTAACATAAGCTATACAACCGCATGTCTTAAGTCTAGTTATGTTTGAGTATCTCTTAAATCAAAGCTTGTAGAGTGTAACATCTAACTTAGCAAGAGGAACTTTGTTTAGTATGTGATTTGCAGTTAAGACGGCTTCTCCCCAAAGCAATAGGCATGCCAGTAGTCAGTAGCATAGAATTCAACATTTCTGTTACAGTTCTATTTTTTCTCTCATCTATACTATTTGATTGGGGTGAGTAAGAAACAATGGTTTCAACTATAATTCCTTGATTGGTAAGAAAATAATTAAATACACTCGACATGTATTCTCCTCCTCTATTACTTCTAAATCTTTTGATCTTCATGTTTAGTTAGTTTTTTGTCCTGGTTTTGAAAAAAATAAAATTTTTCAAATACTTCATCTTTAGTCTTAAAAAGGTGCATGTAATATAACATTGAGTAGACATCTATAAAAGTGATCATATACTTCCTACCACATCTAGTGACAAAATATTTAAAGTAACAAATGTAAGAATGTATCAGTTCTATAGGTGTTGTGCTTCTTGTAACCGTATTAAAAGATTTCCTAGTGACCTTAGCCTGAGCATAGACTTCACATTTTTCAATTTGATTTGTAGTGCTTAAGGTGATCTGGTGTATTCTGGCAAGTTGGAACATTTTCCTATAATTTACTTGTCTCAGTCTCTCATGTAGAGTCTTAGAGCTAACTAAGTCTGATTGAACTTGTTGAACTATATCATTTGCTAGACTTTGTCGGTACATTTTATTTTGGGTGTATGCACACCAAAATAATATTAGTTAACTAACATTGTTACACTACCGCAGCAAAAATTAAAAACATGCCAACATCACAGAGTAAATTAATAGACACTAAATTTATAGCTAATAAAGAAATAAATTTAACATTTTTAAAAATTAAATTTTTACCTGAGGATAACACCAAGGTAGCATTCCCAATCTTCAACACTTCAGCCGCGTCACTGTTTGCAACAATGACAGATTCCTTTGAATTAGTGAGTCTTGTCAACAAATTATGGTTGTTGCATACATGATATGTTGCTCCTGAATTTAAGTATCACTCAGTATGGGTCTTCATATTTCCAACAATAACAATAAAGTTGTATAGCTCAGCATGACAAACAATATTGGCCCAGTTGTCTTCTTATGGTCCTTTGGACATTTCCTTCTTAGGAAGTCTGCAATCAGATGCATTGTTCCCTCACTTATTATAATTAAAATATTTGCCCTTAAATTTTTTGATCTTTTGGTTAGGACCTACAACTTGGGGAGTACTCTGAGAAGATTTGGTCTTCTTAGGGTTAGACATGCGTTTAAAGTTATAAATCATATTAGTAGCAGCTTTCTGTTTGCTAAGAGCTTCTAACACATGTCTAGTCCTGTTTTTGTCTTCGATGAGTATAAAATACTTGAGATTATTCAGATCAACCTGCATCTTTTTGCGGTACATTTCAGTTCTTAAAATTTACCATGCGGAAGGCAACTTATAAATAATTATGCCAACAACAAAACCATCTAGTAGAGAAATATTTTAACTATGCAAGGAATCTACTAAATGTTTAAATTCTGATACCTGAGGCAAAATCTCTTTCTCCTTGTCGAACGTGAAGGAATGACACTTGTCCACCCGGTGAGCTTTGAACAGTTCCCCCTCCTGCTTGAAATGCCCATGTAGTTCATCCCAAATCTCCTTGGCAGTCCTCATTTTGATGTACGTATTTGCCAATATGGATGATAGGTAGTTCAGTAGGTAGTCTTTGTAGAAGTCCCCATCACTGATTTACTGTGTTTTTTCGTCAATCCCGATAACATTAACACGATCAGACTGAATGGTGTATAACACATTTAGGTACTTCTTACCGAACTGAGTGTTAAACTTTCAGTATTGAATTCTGTTGTCATGAATTTTTCCAATTTTATCATTGAAATAAGAGAAAAAAATGGTTTTCCTTCAACATTATAAGTCCCTTTCCAAATTCTTTTCATGCTGAATTATGCTCTGAGAACTAAAAGAACATAGTAAACTGATTTCCCTCAACTGGAGAATGATTTTGCTCCTTGCAATGCAAAAATTTTGAAGAACTGGATCTGATTCAGAAGATCCAGCAAGATGAGATCCCAATATGGATCTAGCAGTGATTTTCTTTTGGAGGTCAAGGACCCAACACAGGTGGCGATTCAAAAAACCTTCCATTGACTAAAAGAGATCGGCAAGAGGCTTTCCTCCAAGCAATTCCTTCATAATGATCGACTACGACAACCAGCTTCTCTAATGACATCGGCGCTAGATCCATGACGGCACAACCCCCAGCGACGACGAGATCTGTGTGGCGCATGGCTTCTGCCTTTTCGAGCTACAACAGGGAGGAAAACTTCTCTTTACAGCGACAGTAAGGTGTGATGGGAACTCCTTTTCGGGCGACGATAGGATCTTGCAGCGACTGTGGAAGGTGGAAAACGCGAGAGAGAGCGACGACGGGGAAGAATCCTTGCGGTCAGCGACAAATATTGCGAGTGCGGAGGATTCCTTCCTCGATCGTGCCCAAGATCCGACAGAATCAGGAGAAAAACACGAAAACGAGAGGCCTACAAAAATCCAAAAACTGAAGCACCAGAATGGGGCTTGCAAGCGGCTAGGGTGCTCGTCGAGATTGTTAACTCGCTTGAAGCATTCCGGGTGGTTGTCAAATTGGAACCCCCTCTCTGTTGTCTCTAGCTAGGATTTTATAGGCAAAACCTAGAATTAGAACGAGTATTTAGGATTTATGATTTAGGGTATCAAATATCCAAATATCCGAACTATACTCATTAAGCATCTAAACTACTTATATATTAGTTACATGAACAATGACCAAAAGGTGAAATTTTAAATCTAAATGAGGGGGATTATTAATGCAATAGAAACAACGAGAAGCATCTCACTAAGTAAAGGAGGCGCTCTTAACAAGTAAATATTACAACAACACAACACTCAAGTTTTTATCCCACTATAGTGGGGTCGGCTGTTTAATGATAAATTAAGGGTGACTAAATTTTACGCTGACCGTCAACCTAACATAACACTCACCATTTCTCAACAAGTAAATATCTAAAATTTAATTTCTTAATTTAAATTTTACATGCTGAAAAGCAAAAGATATACGTATGTTTTTGTATAAATACATGAGATTATATTTAAGTATTTTTGGGGTGCAAATATACATATTAGAAATACAATTATATTTAGATAATTTTCGTTTTGATGATACTGAAAATTGATATTGGATTGAGATCTAATTCCAATTATAGTGTTCGCCCAAATGAAAAATGCTCACCGGGCGAAAAAAAGCATGTCCGAGCACGCGGGCAAAATGCATGTGGCCAGACAAAAAATCGCATGCCCAAGTGAAATAGAGTGTGTCAGGGCGAAACCGTGCTCCTGGGAGAAAAATGGAGGTCAGAGCGAAAAACGCACGCATGGGCGAAATATGATGCTCGAGCGAAATACATGTGCCCGGGTGGAGTATACGCGCCCGAGCTGAATACGTGTGCTCGAGCAAAAAATGAGCACTGTGGATAAAAAGCGTGCCCGAGCGAAAAACGCGTACCAGGATGAAAACACGTGCCCAAGTGAAAAATGCTCCTCAGGGCGAAAAATGACTGTCAGGGGGAAAAATCGCGAGTTAAAGAAAAAATCACTTTCCGGTGAAAAAATATGCACCCGAACGAAAAATACACACACAAAGGAGAAATGCGCTCCCCGACGAAATACACTCACCCCGGCAAAAAAGTGCATTGTGGAGAAAAAAGCGTGACCGCGCGTAAAGCGCGTGCCCATACGAAAAACGCTCGCACTTGCGAAAAATTTCGCTCGTTCGAAAAATGCCCGACGAGGCAAAAATACGAGCCTTGGTTGAAAATTGCATGCTCAACCGAAAAATCCGCAAGTCAAGGCGAAATGCACGCACATGTGAAAAATATGCGTCAGTGTGAAAAAAACACGCCTAAACGAAAAAAGCGCACTCGGGCCAAAAAATGCACGCAATGGCGAAAACGCGTGTCTGAATGAAAAATGATCGTTTGTGTGAAAAATACTCTCCCTGGTGAAAAAATGGGCTCCCGGGCCTGTTGATAAACGCACATCGGTCGGAATTATCCAAATCTTATATAAATAAGAAAGAATTAGTTTTAGTTCAAAATGAATTCCATAGAATTTATAAAAAGTCCAATTCCAATGTTCAAGGACAAAGGAACGACAAAGTTAGAATTAGATCTTCCATTTCAATTTCATGAGCTCAGTTCCGTCCAAACAAACTAACTTATAGCTCGTTCGACAACAAGGAATTAGAATTCTAACTTGAAATTGAGTACATCGCAATACCTACATTAAGGATTCATTTGATTTCGCGTTTTTGCTCCGCGTTTAGGGGAAATGCTGCTGGGCGGAGGCAATACAAACGGTTCTCCATCTCCATTTGCCGCATTTGGACCCTCTGCAAGGAGAAAATGCCCCAAAATTTGGCTTTCCCAACCCCACCTTCCTCCCTCCAGTTTCAACTCCCCGTTTCCACCCACCGAATGGACCGCCACCGCCAAACCAAACATAGCCTACGACCGCTTGTAACATGTAAGCATAGATTCATCTCAACAATAATGTAAAGTAATATGCCGTTGCCGGCTAACAAATTTTGATCCACCACAAGTAATAGCCAGATCGAAGGATCCATGTTCTCTGGAGTTCGTCCGGAAGCTTCAGGGTGGAGTCAATCTAACGCCGCGAAAACCTTCCACTTCATCAATCCAACAACAGGACTTCTCGCACGCTAAAAGACAAAAAAGAAAAGAAAAAGTTAAAATATTAAAAAATATAAAATACTCGCCCCATTAAATTTCAATGAAAAGCAAAATTACGCGAACTCCAGAGATCCGGATACCAGATCGAATCCCGCTCGTTTTTGCTCCCGCGTTTCTAGTTAGCCCGGGGTCGTCGGATTCTCAACATCACGGAATACGGACCGTTCAATTTCGATTTTTTTTAATATTATATTATCCACTGCCGACTTATCTGCAATTTTTAAAGTTTTATCCCAATTTCTTAGGGTTGTTACGATCTTCTCCCTTCCAAAAAGGAAAAAAAAACGGAGAATCGCATCCGTGTAAAAGGCTTTGAATTTCGATTCCTCTACCCGCGACAATGGTGGCGCACCAGATTACCGCCTCCGGCGATCACCGGCTTTTGGTGTTCGCATATTACATCACCGGGCATGGATTCGGTCACGCCACCCGTGTTGTCGACGTAAGTTCGAGCCTTCTACCAATTTCCTTTTCCCTCTCAGTTTTCTCCGAACATTGACAGATTCCCGAATCATCTGGCTGTCTCTTTCAAGTAATATTCTCCCGAGCATGTTGGGAAGTTGTTATTTTAAGTGTTGCGCCGGCAGAATCAAAGTGGCATCCCAGATGCTCAGTGGGAATGATCCTGTTTGGTTATAAATACCCGCGATCTAGTGTTGCATTTTGAAATTAGGGGGTCTGTTTCGCTTCGTCTCACTGTCTTTGCTCTTTCTCTTCCTCCATTTTTCTTGTCTTTCTCATGGGGAAGCGTGCATTACTGATTTGGACGAAGTGATTCTGCTTAAGCCGGAACCCGCCATCCTCGCGTATTACGTGACCGGCCATTTTTCTTGTCTTTCTCATCTGGTTTGAGTTCCGTTTAAGAAGGAGAGAGTTTTGTGCTGGTAGTATAATTTGAGCTAGGTTATTCTGCAAAAAGGGCCGACTTATGACCAGCATGGCATTAAAGTTAAAATTTTTATTGAGAAGTGCAACTTATCTTAGCTCACGGTGTTGTTGAACATATGTTTATTTTGTTAGATTGTGCGGCATCTGGTTGAATCTGGGCATGTTGTGCATGTGGTCACGGCAGCTCCAGAGTTTGTATTCACAACCGATATTCAATCTCCTAATCTACATATTCGGAAGGTAACACAGCGGGCATTGTTTAACTGTTTGATTCAGTGTTTTGCTGACTATTTTATTAAAAAAAAATCAGGTTTTGTTGGACTGTGGAGCTGTTCAAGCTGATGCATTGACAGTGGATCGTCTGGCTTCTTTGGAGAAGGTGACATGTTCTCATTCTTTGTGATCAAGAACTTGGATTAGGAGTGATGTTTTAGAGATGATTTTCTTAGAAAGTTTGTTTTGATTAAGTTTATATTGGTCTCTATGAAGTATCTCGAGACAGCTGTGATTCCTCGAGCCTCCATTTTGGCAGCAGAAGTTGAGTGGCTCAAGTCTGTGAAGGCTGATTTAGTGGTAACTGCATTATTTATCCACTTAATGTGGTTAAATCTTTTGAATAATCTGTTGAATTTATTTATTTGTGTTGTCTTTATTGTGCTGTTGCAACAGATTTCAGACGTTGTCCCTGTAGCATGCAGGGCAGCAGCTGATGCAGGGATAAGATCTGTTTGTGTTACAAATTTCAGGTAGATATATCTATTATTATTTATACCATGTATTATTATTTAGTAATGCTATGCGATTTTTTTTTCCTTGATGTTTGCTAGGACCAGGTCAAATATGCATTATAAAATCCATTTATATAATATATATTATTTCTGTTTTACAGTTGGGACTTCATATATGCCGAATATGTTATGGCTACCGGAAAGCATCTCCGATCTATTGTTTGGCAGGTGAGGAAATAAAAAAAAACTTTTAAAAAAACAACTTGTAACGTTCTTGTCCAACTTTTTTGGAGAGTGGTCTTGTGTATCTTCTTGAACGATTTGGAACGAAGGACCTTCAATGGTATCGAGGAAGATGCTCTTGGTTTTAAAGGATTTAAACTTCTTAGAGCTCAAACATTCTTAAAGAATAATTTTGGATAGTACAATATGACGTGGACGACCCAATGTGAAACGTGAAAGTGCTGACACGCTAATGCAAGGCTAAGTGAGTGCGCTGAATGAATGCGATTAAGCCCAAACTAAATGATAGTGCAAATTGTTTTAAAATTAATTATCCGGAAAATAAATTTTAGCAAATTAAATTATATAAGTTTTGCAAATTTACACCAGTTGAGCGTTGAAATTTTCGGAGCGCAACCAAAATCATACTTGTCTTTGCACGAGGCTCTATCCACCACAAATTTCACGAATAAATTTTATAGACTTATAAGAACTGGAACAAAAGCACATTCAAGATGTGAGTTCACAAACAAATAAAGATATCATCAACGACTTAATACAAAATAGCATAACACATTCAATTAAAACTCACAAGGCACAAGGAATCCGATGGCAGTGGGCCGGCGATTTGGAGACTTAAAGGCTAAGATGAAGAGCAGTGGACCAGCGATTTGGAGACTTAAAGGCTTCCACGAGGAAGATGAACAGTGGGGAAGGGAAGAGGGATCGTGCGGCTAGGGTCGAGGAAGTACGCAGGAGGGTTGGCGCTTCTTTCGTCGGCGAGGACAGAGTGGTGCGATACAGGGAATACTGTGGAGGACTGCAGTAGGGTGGAGCTTGTTTGAGGGAGCAATGGAAAACATGTGATTTCCAACGGGTAAGATGAACAGGAGAAGAAGAGCGGTTATCTCCTTCAGACGATGAAGAGTAAAGGAGAAACCACTGATTGGGGGAAAATAGATAAAATAACTGAAATTAAAAAGATAATTGTATTTCATCGAGGCTTCGCACCCCGGGTTTGCGGCGTCGCAGCACAAATGATTGCCAAAATCTAGAATCTTTCACAAAACCCAGCAATGACTGAAAATCTGATCATCCACCCCTATTTATAATAAGAGGGGGCGGTTTGGCACCCGGCGTGAACGTCTATGATCGTCCGTTACGCCCAGTGTGCTAACAAATATAAATACAACTCCAAAAATATAAAAAAATACATATATAATTAAAAAGGGCGCTCCGGACTCGCTCGCGGTCTCGGATCGCCGATCCGATCAACGAATCTCTGGCAAATCTTCAAAATCAGGTCCCGCCACGTGGTGGCCCGATCTCCTTCAATCACGAACATGCGGTCGATCCACATCACAATAGTTTCATTTGTATTCCCTTATGTGTAATCTACCCAATAAAAATTACAGAGTAAAAATAAATCCTAATAAAATCACATATAAGGTTTATGAATAAACATGTTCCATACATGAATTGGATACAAAGTAATTGTTATAGATAGAAATAATTCTACACGTAAAAATAGTAAAAAATCTTCGACAAATAAAAATGGTAAATTTCAAATAAGCACTGAAGGGGAAATAAAACCAGCTTTAACACTTTCCATTTGCACCAAATATCCAATTATAAAAAAGGAGAGTCATATATCCAGTAATTCAACACTTTATCTCGAGCTGGTGGATAGATTTCTTCTATTCCCACTGTCTAGCGTCTTTTATGAAATGGCTATCTCAGTATTTTTAATTCGGTTGTGTTGGGCCATATCACTGTATTATGAGTGATATTTGTGGACTTACAATATAATTTTATGGTTCCCTAACTTTATCTCTAGGTTACTAAGAGTACAAATTAAGCACAAGAGATATCAAATGTCTGGATCAAAATTCAAGTTCAACGCTAGTTTCTGTCAGCACACTTTGTTTCTTGTTCCTCCTACCATAAGGTTGCCTCCTAGAAAGACAAAATATACGGATCTTTATCTTCAATCGACTTGTGAACCTACAAAATCAACATTATTATGTTCTTTGAAGTTGAGATACTTTCCTTTTTGTAAAAAAGTACACTTTCATAGCATGAAGTCTTAGATAATGGAGGATTCTGTAACTATATGTGAGTGTTCTACCTTTATCAGTGTATTCGATTCCCAAATGCATTTACACAGCGCCAATTCTTCCCGTCTTTTCCTCCCCCTCTTATTGTCCCCCCACTTATTCAACATTGAAAGAAGTCAGTTGTCCAATCTCGATGGTTATTGCATCATTACAAGGACATGAAGTTTCCTATTATTACTAAAATGCTGATCCAATAAAAATGTAGAAATTAAAATTTTTTTTGATTTTGATGGACAAATTTAGTTGCTAGCATTTCATTTTACGGAAAATGCTTTAGATGAGAAAGGCATGCGAGATTGGTCAAAGATAAAAAATTTCAGGATGTTTGAGAAATTTGAAAGGATTGGTAATTTCTTATTTTTTTTTCCTTTTTTTCAATTTTCTCTTTATTTTCTCATCTCACTTCAACTAAAGATACAGTAGATCATTAATGAAGGAAACTACTTAATCATGTGCTCTATACAGAAGGAATGCTATCACCAGCCAATCATCATATTTAAATAGTTGCTAGAGAAGAACCTGAGACTATAACAAGATAAGATTAGAATGAGGGCACTATGGTCATAACATTATAAAGCTAATAGTAGTCAAATTTAAATATCAAATTATGCCACTTAAAGATGTTTGTTGACCTGTAAGGACCAGAAAATAAGGTAGTGGTTGCCTTGTGAAAGTTTGAAAGGTTGTACGGACTTGAGTGTTATATACCCATTTTTATATCATTTGAAGCGTAATTCTGTAAACTAGTCCAATGGTGATTGTTAAGTCCATTCAATTTTTCTTAGTGGGCGAGTTTTATTGTTCCCAAAGCCCCTATCAAAATTAGATGGCGGCTCCATAAAAGATTCTTCCAATAAATAAACTTTGCAAACGCTTGTTAAACGTAATTATCTTTGAATAAGAATTTTCTAACAATATTCATCTTTATTAGTTGGTAAAATTTCATGATTGTCAACTGACAAGTTGAGGCATAACAATTTACTACTAATTTTGTTTTGTATATTTCAAGAGACTTATTCACCTTATACTTCAAACTATATACTCATCACACTATAAGTTGTTTCCCTTTTGCTGTAACAACAATCTTGCGGGGCATTTATTTCTCCTTTGTACATATATTACATCTTTCATAGTTTGTGTCTAATTCCTGTCATCTAGTGTCTCTTGGCTAAATTTATGGAAATCAATTGAACTCAAGACTGCAAGAAAATTGTGATGTTGTGGAGCGATCTATGGAATGACACATTGCGAAATTGGATGAAGTGAATTTTGGGTACCATTTTCTTATTAGAATTTACACAAATGATAGAAACCCAATGACGACGATGTTTATCTAATTGAAAAAAATATCATGATTGTGAAAATGGTATATGAAGATGGAAGATCAAAATTTATATTTTAGTTTGATGATGAAAAAACAAAAGTTTTGACCAAGTTGCATGCTTGAAATTTATTATGACATCTCAAACTGCTTCAATTTTTTTTTTATGCCACTTTCTTATTTTTAAGTGATGATTAATATGTAATAAATTTAGTTAAGCAATGCATTCATATGAACTGTAGTTTTTGAGTCTAAAATGTGTTTTGGTGAATCAAAAGGGTAATTGAGTAATCAAAAGTAACATGCCAACAAAATTGACCTAGTATGTAACTACACATGTGCTAGATGAATTAGATAGGATATTGTTATGCTGCCATTACACTTCTCGGGGAGTCAATATGTTCGTAGGCGCAAGAAGTCGACAAGCAACAACGGGGCTGAACCATCGGGTTCAGCCCCCACTTAGTGAACCAGCCGGCCCCTCCTTGGCTCGGGTATTTATACCCGGGCTGCCCTCTTGTGGGGGCATGCAAGATATCTGAAGGTATTTCCCTCTTCCTTCCTCCTCAACCATAATTCTCTAGTTTTCCCCTTTAGATCTCTTTCTCCCCCTTCTTCTTCCTATCATTTGGTATCAGAGGAACGTTTCTCCACCATGACCCGCACGCAAGAGGAAATCAACCGCTTGTAAATCCTAGAAGAAAATTTTGTTGGATTGACGGATTCGGTGGCCGCCATAGAGGAAAACATGAGGACGTCAACGCAATGACTTGAAGAACGGATCGACGCTCGGATGGAGGAGATCAAGGCATTAATAGCCCAAAATCTGAAAGGGAAGGGCCCAGCGAGCGAAGAGAACGGCAGATCTCCAAACCCCAAACTCGAAACGACGGGATCTCACCCGGCGGGTCTGATCTTAGGCGAGGCGGCAACGGGGGCGGCGCTAGGGTGCGGGATCGGCGCGAACCCTAGCGCGTGGATGGCGGCCGCTGGCGAGCGACATCGCCCGAACCCGTTGGGCACGGGTTCGTACTTGGGCGGCATAGGCGACTTGGGTGCAGGCCGCGCCCCCTGGTGGCGGGTCGAGGAGGAGCAGGGCGGGATCGGGAGGCCTGCGGGTCAGGCCGGACCACCTTCGCTGGGCGCGGGAGGGATTCTTCCTCAACCGGGGGCTTCAGACCAGTAGGAGGCTTCAGACCGAGCATTCCTTGGGCCGGCCAACCTCCTCCAGTGGGAGCAATGTATCAGCAGGGATATCCGGGCGGATTTCCTGACCCGAGGGAGCAAAGGAGACCAGCCGGCTACGAGCACAATCATGGTTGGCAAGGACAGGGCGCACCGCGGGCGTACATGCCCCCAAAATTAACCCACATGAATTTCCCCAAATTCAACGGAGGAGACGCGTTGGAGTGGATACACAAAGCAGAGCTCTTCTTCAGTTATCAGGAGGTGTCGGAAGGGCAATGAGTTCAACTTGTATCCTTCCATTTGGAGGATGATGCCTTCCAGTGGACACAATGGTTTTTACGGGGCCGGGACTACGTTCCCTGGGCAGTGTTTGTGGAGGGCTTTACGACCCGGTTTGGACCCCTGGAGTACGAGGATTTTGAGGTCATTCTCCAGAAGTTGCAGCAGAAGGGGACGGTGATGGAATACCGCACTGAGTTTGAAAAATTGACAAATCGAGTGCAGTGGGAAGAAAAGACGCTACTCAGCTGCTTCGTCTCAGGACTCAAGGAGCACCTTCGTGATGAGGTGCACGCACACATGCCCTGCACGCTGAATCATGCTATCACGTTGGCCCGCATCCAGGAGGAACGCTTCCACAGGCGGCAGACTCGTATCATGGGGAGGCGGCCAACAGTCCCCGCAGTTTTGCACGACGGGATCCCTCAGCGGTTGGCAAGCCAACAGTGACACGACTTTCATGGATCGAACTTCAAGCCAGGAAAGAGAAGGGCTTATGCTTTAACTGCGATGACAAGTTCACGTCGGGACACAAATGCCAGAAGATACATGTCTTTATGCTACGTGAGAACACGGAGGACGGGAGCCCACCCGAATCAGAGTGGGATGGGGACTTGGATTTGACTGAGTTCGGTGTGTCACTTCAGGCGATGGAGGGGTGCAATCCACCGCTCACAATTATTGTAGCCGGGAGAGTCCGCCAAGAAAGGGTGACTATCCTGGTAGACAGCGGGAGCACGCATAGCTTCATCCACCCAAAAGTGGCGCAGCGGGTGGGACACGAGGTTGACCGAGCAGCTGCTTTTCATGTTATGGTGGCCGACGGGTGCAAGCTCCAGTGCGAGGCGGTTATGAAAGGCGTGGAACTACGGATACATGGGTACTCAGGACACATACGTCTACCTCCTACCCATCAGAGGGTCGGACATGGTGCTTGGGGTGCAGTGACAACAACAATTACGGAGTGTTACCTTCGATTGAGAACAAATGACGATGAAGTTTCTCCAACAGGGGAGGCAGTACTGCCTAGGTGGCCTAAAATCTTCTCCACTAAAGGAGATATCCCTCCGCAGTCTGGAGCGGCTGGGGGAGCAGGGCAGCACGATGACGATGATCATGGCAGTTACGGAGTCCCCCGTGGCACCTCCGGCAGTACCCGAGCAGATGAGGGCGTTGCTCGCTCAGTATGCAGATATATTCCAGACACCCGGGACGCTCCCACCACCGCAGTTCCGCGATCACCAGATTCAGCTGAAGATCGGGACAGAGCCCATCAATATTCGACCATACCGGTACCCGTATAGCCAGAAGGCCGAGATCGAGCGTTGCGTTCGGGAAATGATCACAGTGGGACTCATTCGCCCTAGTACCAGTGCATTCTCATCCCCTATAATCTTAGTCAAGAAGAAGGACGGATCGTGACGCTTCTGCATGGACTACCCCGCCCTAAACAGTTCCACCATAAAAGACAAGTTCCCGATACCGCTGATTGAAGAACTACTGGATGAACTACACGGTGCTTCCCGTTTCACCAAACTCGACCTCTGGTCGGGTTATCACCAAATTCACAGGCATGAAGAAGATGTCCACAAGACCGCATTCCGCACCCATGACGGACATTATGAGTTCCCCGTGATGCCGCTTGGGCTCACCAACGCCCCATCCACATTCCAGACCATCATGAACAAGATTTTCAGGCCCCTTCTCCGCCAGTCCGTGCTGATATTCTTTGATGATATTCTGATCTACAGTGCCAGCTGGGAGGAACATTTGCACCATGTGGAGCAGGTCTTCGTCATCCTTCGCCAGTACCAACTGTACGCCAAGCAGTCCAAATTCTCTTTCAGGCAGGAGGAGGTAGAGTACTTGGGTCATTTGGTCTCGACTGACGGCGTCAAGGAGGACCCTCAAAAGATCGCAAGCATGTTATCCTGGCCGCGCCCCCAGACTATACGAGCATTAAGGGGCTTCTTGGGCCTCACAGGCTACTACCGCTGCTTTGTGAAAGACTATGACAAGATTGCCCGACCTCTCACCCGGTTGTTACAGAAAGATGCCTTCGTTTGGTAGGACGAGGCAGAGGCAGCATTTCAAGCACTTAAGGGGGCCATGACGTCTACTCCAGTCCTGGCGCTCCCAAATTTCACCAAGGAGTTTGTGGTTGAATCCGACGCTTTCGGGGTGGGCATTGGTGCGGTATTGATACAGGAGGGCCGACCCTTAGCCTTCTACAGCAAGGCACTAGCTCCTCGCACGCCGGGCTTGTCCACCTATGAGAAAGAAATGCTGACCTTCATTCACGCGGTGACTGTGTGGCGGCCATATCTGCTAGGCCGACATTTTAAAATTCGCACCGACCACCAGAGCTTGAAACATTTCCTGGATCAACGGGTCTCTTCTCCTCTTCAACAAAAGTGGGTCACCAAGGTTTTGGGTTATGATTATGAGATTACCTATCAGAGAGGCAAAAACAACGTGGTGGCTGCCACTCTCTCTCGCCTTCCTGAGGGTACTGTTGCTCACATCACAGGGCCACTAGTGGATTCCCTGGATGATATACAGGAGGAAGTGATGCGCACTTCCGCTTTACGCACCATGGTTGAGGCTTTGCAGCGCAGTGAGACCGTGGACTCCAACTATCACCTTCAGAATGGCCGCCTCTACCATCATGGCCGAGTGGTTATTCCTCCGGACTCGGCATGGAAAACCGTTATGATGCACGAGTTTCATTCTTCACCGACCGGCGGCCACGCGGGAGTGCTTCGTACCCTTCAGCGGGCGCGAGCAAATGTTTTTTGACCCGGCATGCGCCGCGACATACAACAGTTTGTGCAGCAATGTGAGATCTGCCAGCGTCAGAAGTAAGGGACGACCTCGCCGGCAGGACTGCTTGTGCCTCTCGAGATTCCGCAACATATTTGGGATACGGTGTTGATGGATTTCATTGACGGGTTGCCCAAGCCCCAAGGGAAATCCATGATTCTGGTGGTGGTTGACAAACTCTCGAAGTACGACCACTTCCTTGCTTTGAGCCATCCATATACCGGCGGATCTGTCGCTGCTCTTTTTGCTCGGGACATTGTCCGCTTGCATGGCCTGCCTCGTGCTATCATCTCTGACCGGGACCCCACCTTTGTGAGCACTTTTTGGCAACAACTATTCCGGCTGCAGGGGACATGTCTACGTTTCAGCACATCACATCAACCCCAGATGGACGGCCAGACGGAGGTCTTAAATCGGGGCGTGGAGACCTATCTCCGTTGTTTTGTTTTGGACGAGCCCCGGATTTGGCCGGGGTGGTTGCATTGGGCCGAGTATTGCTACAACACTTCCTACCACTCCGCCAGCAGGATGACCCCGTTTGAGGTTGTTTACGACCACCCTCCTCCTACTCTGAGCCGCTATGAATCGGGCAGCACGACCATGCAGGAGGTTGATCGGGCTCTTCGTGACAGGGATCGCATTGTTAGCAACCCTGCGCAAGAACCTTCTCCTTGCCCATGATCGCATGAAGGTTCAGGCGGACAAGCATCGCCAAGAGAGGGAGTTCAAAGTGTTTCTCAGGCTCCGACCGTACCAACAGTTGTCAGTCGCTCGTCATCTGAATCAGAAGTTATCTCCCTGGTATTACGACCCCTTTCGTATACTTAGCAGGGTGGGGCCGGTGGCTTACAAGTTGGCACTACCTATGGGTTCCCGCATTCACCCAACTTTTCATGTGTCTTTGTTCAAGCGGAAGGTTGGTGCCAATGTCCAACCGAGTGTTGTTCTGCCAGAGACTACCAGTGCGGGCGAGCTCCACCCACTTCCGGAGGATGTTGTGTTGCTCAAGTGGTAACAGTTAGGTGCTGAGTACCGCCCTGAGATCTTGGTCAAGTGGAAGGACCTCTTGGCGGCGCACAATTCCTGGGTGGATTTGCTGGACTTCAAAGAGCTCTACCCCGACTACCACCTTGGGGATAAGCTGGTTCTTGATGGGGAGGGAAATGTTACGCCGCCATTACGCTTCTCGGGGCGTCAATATGTTCGCAGGCGCAAAAAGTCGGCAAGCAACAACGGGGCTGAAACATCTTGTTCAGCCCTCACTCAGTGAACCGGCCGACCGGGGCTGAACCAACGGGTTCAGCCCCTTTTGGAGGGGCCGTCCGCCCCCTCCTTGGCCCGAGTATTTATACCCGGGCTGCTCTCTTGTGGAGGCATCTAGGAAGCACCGGTACGGGTACGGGTACGGGTACCAGGTACGATACGTATCCGGTACGGCGGTACGGCAAATTTTAAAAAACAAGGATACGGGTACGGTAGGATACGTTGTATTAAATATAATAATTATATATTTATATATCACAAATGCAATTATATAACATGAACATTTAAAATTTAACATGAAGTTCTAGCTAGATGAAATGACAAACCACCAGAATAAAACATCCTAGCTATGTGGCTCCTCAACTCATCTCTAGCTTTATTTTGAAAAACCATATCAATAGGTGCACATCTTCTTTTTTTGGTTTCCCCAACTAATTGAGAAGATGGACTTGCATTGGAAAATGTCATGATCTTGGAAGCTGGTTTGCATTTTTCTTCTGAAATAGAAACAACTCTTTGAAGCTCTTTTAAATACTCTGGGGTCACCTTTGCACATACCCTAATCCCGGTCCCAGATATTTTTAGCAAGTGACTTTTTACCCTAGAATACGAGCCGCTGAAATCAACCTCACAAAAATTACATTTCCACTTTCTATTTCCCCCACCAACTTCTCTACTATGTATAAGAGACACATAAGCCCAGAGTGGGGCATTATCATCCTTGTTTGCGTCATCAGAAATAAATCTACTCGTTACTGATGTAGACGTTGAACCAGTGACACTATTGAGAGTGTGTGATTGGGACATAACTGGCATAATAAAAAGTGTAGTTATTAGAGCATTCCTCCCCTTTCCATAGCATCTGGGAACTCTGGACTGAATCAGTCCAGGAATTCTGGACTGATTCAGTCCAGGATTCTGGACTGAATCAGTCCAGATTAATCTGGACTGATTCAGTCCAGGAACTCTGGACTGATCAGTCCAGGAACTCTGGACTGAATCAGTCCAGGAACTCTGGACTGAATCAGTCCAGGAACTCTGGACTGAATCAGTCCAGATTTCTGGACTGATTCAGTCCAGAAATCTGGACTGATCAGTCCAGAAATCTGGACTGATCAGTCCAGAAATCTGGACTGATTCAGTCCAGAAATCTGGACTGATTCAGTCCAGGATCCTGGACTGGAATGTCCAGGATTCTGGACTGAATCCTGGACATTCCAGTCCAGGATTCAGTCCTGGACATTTCAGTCCAGGATGATGATTTAGGGCCTTAGGGGTTAATGATGTACAGCAGAAGAAGAAGAAGAAGAAGAAGAAGGAGGAGGAGGAGGAGGAGGAGGAGGAGGAGGAGGACGAGGAGGAGAAGAAGAAGAAGGAGAAGGAGGAGGAGGAGGAGGAGGAGGAGGAGGAGAAGAAGAAGAAGAGGTACTCGGTACGGGTACGACTCTATTTTTGGCGTATCCGTGCTTCGTAGGGAGGCATGCAAGATATCTCAAGGTATTTCCCTCTTCTTTCCTCCTCAACCCTAATTCTCTAGTTTTCCCCTTTAAATCTCTTTCTCCCCCTTCTTCTTCCTATCAGATATTGAGCAAACTTCTTTATTTTTATCTCATTATTATGAACCTTAGATAAGCATCCAGCCAAGGGGTGGTTGATGCAACTATGCATGTGTTAGATGAATTAGATAGGATATTGAGTACTTTTTTTTTCTAACTCCTTATTGTTATGAACATTAGGTAAGCATCCGGCCAAGGGGTGGTGGTTGATAGAGGAAGAATATAAACTTGAATTTGTCTTGTTCCTCGATATCCTTGACCATTACAAATAGTAAAAAGGATGGTGCTTTGATCTAGGTAGCTTAGAGATGTGCCCAGTGGAGTAACGAAGGATTGATGGATAGAGGTGGAAGATTTGTGGGATAATGAAGGTCGACAACCTACAATTTTGAATTGGTGTCTTGTGGCTGTTGGAGGAGCAGTAGCCTACAACAACATAGTACTAAGGGTCTACGGCTGCTAGAGCGGTTGCTTGCAGCAAAGATGAACTGGCAGTCTGCAAATGTTTGAGCAGCTGCTTAAGCAGAGAACAGTCACACCTGCAGAAGATGCGAGGGAGGCGGAATATGGGAGAGAGTATACAAATTTCAAGAAAATTAATCAATCCATTGTTTAAACAGTCCAATCAGTTCATTGAGGTTTATATAGTCATAAACCCTTACAAAATAATTAACTTGAAACATGTAACTTACTTGATGGCGGATTAAAAACTAAAATAAAAAAAAAATGAAATTAGTCAACATAAAAAACTGAAATTGAACTAAAACAAAATTGAAACAAAAACTAAAATTGCTCCCTCATTCTACGTCGTTTCAATTTCTTCGCTTCTTTCGGTAGGCCTTGCCTTAGAGTGCATCTGTACCAATATTCCTTTCCACAGCGAGCTCGTTTTCAAAGTCAAGTGATGGATAAGCTTTCTTGAAAGCATCCACAGGTTCCCAAGTTGTCTCTTCTTTTGAAAGTTTCTACCAATGAATAAGAACTTCAGATTCCCCATGTTGAAGATGCAAGCCAATGGCCATTTAGCAACTTGACCGTCAACAATTTGTGGCATGGTGGTTTACTGATATATTGTAGTTTCAATAAACCTTTTGAGGAATGAAATTTGAAAGATGTTGAAGTTCTTAGTGTCATTCTATAACTTTAACTTGTATGCTACATCACCAATTTTGTTAATACATTGGAGTCCCCGTAAAATTTGTCTGATAATTTAAGATTCAAATGTCTCACACTATCATTTGCTTATCTGGACGTAATTTAGGTCACACACAATCACCTGATATTAAGGAAATGTCTCGATGATGCACATTATATTGTTTATGCATGCGGTCCTGAGTTTGTTGAAGATGCATCCATGCGGTCTCTAAGATTTAGATGTGACGTTGGGGAGCTTAATCTTCACCTTCAACAGAGGTGGAATTCATAATATAAGACAAAAGACTGGGAGGGTTCAGTCATAAACCACTCAAAAAAAGTGTAGTTTACAATGTCGGACGATAAAAAAATATTGTAATAAAAATACGCCTATGACATCGAAGATGCACATCTCAAGGATTATCCCCTCATCAAGCAACACAAATACATTTCATTAGTATGATTGGCCACCTCAGTTTGCCCATTCGACTGATTTGGATTATTCCCCATCAAAGAATTGCTAAATAGGTTGCTGAAAGATTCTATGGAAATGGAAAAATGTCCCCTAGAGTGTTGATCTGTAGTGTGTGATGTTTTTTGTATATTGAGGAAATTTACTACTGATTGAATGGAATAACTTGAAAATGGGTTTTTGTCATAGCATATAGATTTTCCTAAATTATCAAACTCATTTCTTCATATGATTCCTTATTTTCCAATTATTATGTGTTATATTATATTATGAGAACTATTACTTTAATGCTGCGAGAAGTCTGAGAATTCAACTCTTGAATCCTCTCCACATCTTCTTCCCCAAGTCTCTGACATTTATATATCTTGTTTTCTCATAACATTTTCAGATAGCTGAAGATTACTCTCACTGTGAATTCCTACTTCGGCTTCCTGGATATTGTCCAAGTATGCTATCTAACAAGCCAATTTTATGTGTTTCTTTTTAAATTTTTATAGAATGTCTACTTAGCCTTTTCCCTTCTCCATCTGAACTTTTCAGTGCCGGCTTTTCGAGATGTTATTGATGTGCCTCTAGTTGTCAGAAGATTACATAAATCTAGATCAGAGGTCTGGATATATCAATGAAAAAATAGTTTTCCGTTCTAATTTTTTTTCTTTTATATGTTATTGCAATTTTCTTGCTGTACAGGTGAGGAAGGAACTAGGCTTTTATGAAGATATGAAATTGGTGATTTTTAATTTCGGAGGCCAGGTGGGCCCAGCGAAATTGTTAATTTTTTTCCCATTCTATTAGGATGTGTCTTCTTATAAAGAAAGAGTACAAATGATTGCTTCAGCTAGCATTGCAAATATTATGCTTGTTGCATGCTCTTTTAATTTTCGGCGTTACTATCTTGAAATATGCTCCTCACGCACTTTTGAACATAATGCTGTCTCTATGTGTTGATTCATGATTCAAATGCAAATTTGGTACTTGAAACATCTACTTGTTAAACTTGGGAGATGGTCCATTTTAAGTGCATGATGCATAGGCAGGCTTTCCTATTATATTTTGCATGTACTGTGCATGAAATATGAACCTCAACGATTTATGCATCTGTACATGCAGTTATAATTTTGAAAATAAGCTGTGTTTTTTTTAGTAAAACTCCAATTAGCAAATCTTTTATGGATCCGTGAAAACGTTGAGATAGATGCATGACAAATTTTATAAGGATAAACTAATGAATGCTTGTATGGAAGAATGGTTTGAGTGATATCTATCTAAGTGTAATTGAAGGATTATGAGGGAGAAGGGATAGACTTGAGTAACCTAGATAAAAAGTTTATTCTAAATGATTTACAAGATTTAGTTTTGTAGAGAAAAATATGAAACCTTGTATATACTTGTTCAATGTACAATTTCAAATATGAATACATAGAAAAGAGAAGTCTCAATTTCAAGATGTGAGACTATTACATAAAGAGGAAGAAGGCCTATAATGGGTCACAATATGGGCCTTTACGTTATCATTTTCTAACCCCCCCTCCCCGCAAGCTGGATCGTACAAGTCGTAGGCACCCAGTTTGGACAAGAACTGATAAAACAGAGTACTCTGTAGTGCCTTAGTGAGGATATCAACAATTTGATTAGTAGCTGAAACATGTTACAATTCCAGCTTCTTCACTTGAACTTTTTCCCGAATGAAATGACAGTCAACTTCAATGTATTTCGTCATTTCATGGAAGACAAGATTCTTTGCTATGTGTATAGCAGCTTGATTGTCACAAAGTAAGGTAGTTGGAGAGGAAATTTTTACTCCCATATCTCGTAGAAGACCTTCAAGCCATATGAGCTCAGATATAACAGAAGTCATCAAACAGTACTCAACTTCGGCTGAAGATCGAGCTACCACAGACTGTTTCTTACTGCGCCAGATAGCAAGGTAACCTCCGAAGTATGTACATAATCATGAGGCAACGAGCAACATCAAGATGTCTATTTTTGCACTCAGCCACACCATTTTGTTGAGGAGTATAAGCACACGAAGTTTGCTGAATAATCCCAAATTCAGAGCAGAGATTATCGAATGCATGACTCATGTATTCACGAGCATTATCCGTCCGGAACGTTTTGATTTTATCAGCAAACTGCGTGCGAGTCTCCAGAACGAAAGCACGGAATACACGAGAAAGCGCAGAGCGATCACAAAGTAAGTACAAACAAGTCATTCAAGAATAATCATCAATAAGCGTGATAAAATAACAAAAACCAGACACTTGCTATTTTATACGGGCCCCAGACACACTTGCTATTTTACATCATCATTTTCTAACACCCCCCGCAAGCTGGAGCGTACAAGTCGTAGGCACTCAGCTTGGACAAGAACTGATAGAACAGAGTACTCTGTAGTTCCTTAGTGAGAATATCAGCAACTTGATCAGTAGCTGAAACATGTTTCAATTTCAGCTTCTTCATTTGAACGTTTTCCCAAATGAAATGATAGTCAACTTCAATATATTTCGTCATTTCATGGAAGACAGGATTCTTCGCTATGCGTATAACAGCTTGATTGTGACAAAGTAAGGTAGCCGGAGAGGAAATTTTTACTCCCATATCTCGTAGAAGACCTTCAAGCCATGTGAGCTCAAATACAACAGAAGTCATCAAACGGTACTCAACTTCGGCTGAAGATCGAGCAACCACAGACTGTTTCTTACTGCGCCAGATAACAAGGTAATCTCCGAAGTATGTACATAATCATGAGGCAGCGAGCAACATCAAGAAGATGTCTATTTTTGGGCTCAACCACACCATTTTATTGACGAGTATAAGCACACGAAGTCTGCTGAATAATCCCAAATTCAGAGCAGAGATTATCGTATGCATGACTCATGTATTCACGAGCATTATCTGTCCGGAACGTTTTGATTTTATCAGCAAACTGTGTGCTAGTCTCCAGAACGAAAGCACATAATACACGAGGAAGCTCAGAACGATCACGAAGTAAGTACAAACAGGTCATTTGAGATTAATCATCAATAAACGTGATAAAATAACAAAAATCAGACACACTTGCTATTTTATATGAGCCCCAAACATCAGAATGGACTAACATAAACGGAGCAGAGCTCCGAGTACAATGAAGAGAAAAAGAGGAACGATGTTGTTTCCCCAAAATACAGGAATCACAAGTAAAAGCAGGAAGCGAAACATTGGGAAGAGCCTTCTGGAGAACTGGAAAAGGAGCATACCCAAGACGCCGATGTCAGTCAACCAAGGATACGAAGGGGAGAATGGTAGGAGAGACATCAAGAAGGTAGAGCCCGTTGTGCAGTCGTCCTTTACCAATGATACTCTACGTCCTGCGATCCTGCATTAAAAAAGAAGAAGAAGTGAATGTGATAGAGCAATCTAAATCAACAGTGAGACGACTAACATAGAGTAAATTAAAAGGAGAGCCCGAGACATGGAGAGCCGAGCGAAGGGAAATAAATAGATTGGGAGGTATATTAGTAGAGTCGGAGATAGGAGCAGTGTTGTCATTGGCTGCAGTGATAAAGTTTGGATGCGAAGAATCCAAGTATCAGGGTGGCTTCAGGGAGGTAATTTGGTGAGTAACACCAGAATCCACTATCCATCACAGACTAGTGGAGAGAGAAGCGATACCTTCATTAGATACCGAGGCAACAAAGGCAGACGAGTTTTGGAGCAACCCTTGAAGTTGTTGAAGCTGGAGACGGACTTCATCAAGATTAGCACGAGTGGCGGAGAGGATGTGGGTAGCAGTAGCAACAGTTGGACAAGGAGGAAGACCATGTTTACGATAACAGGTCGCATCAAGGTGGCCATCCTTGCCACAGCAAGAACACTTAGGTCGGGGCCAGCCACCGTGACCTCTCCCCTGGGAGCCTGTACGTCCTCCATGAGTAGGGGTAGGTAGCGAAGGTGCAGGAGTTTGGTGGAGAAGGTCCGGTGATGGAGGGACGATAGCATCCGGAGGCGGTGAAACCTTTAACAGCATGGAGCACACATCAAAGAAGGAGGGAATAGTAGGAGAGGAGAGGACATGTGCCCAAATACTATGAAGATGAGGCGGAACACGAGCCATCATCATGGAAATACCAACAACTTTCTTTTGAGCACGTTGTGCAACTAGATCGGTAGTCGGGGCTGATGTTGAATCCATGCTTCAACCAATGTCTTGGACCAAGCTACAAAAGAGGTTAAGTCTGCAGCGCTGCTAGAGTCAAGGGACTGAAGATCAGTGATGATGTCATGCAGGTGCTGGAGACTGTCCTTGCCTGAGTAAAGAGAATGAAGCTCATCCCACGTCGCCTTGGCCGTCTCGTGGTACATGGTCATGCTGTAAGGTTCTCCATCAAGGGAGTTGAGGAGCCACGTCTGAACACGACCATCGTTACGAAGCCAGTCATCAGTAGGAGTAGAGGGCACAACCTGAGTTAAATGATGCAAGAGTCCTTTGGACTGAAGAACACAACGAACAGAATGGACCCACTCAACAAAGTTCTTCTTCCCAGTAAGAGAAATGGCGGTGATTATCAACTCGTCGCGAAGTTCAGAAACAGGGACAACAACCCCATCTAGAAGAGAAGAGACAGTAGATGAATCCATACCAAGTGGACAGGCGGTTAAGGAAGCAGACCGCACCACAGAAGAAAACCGGCAAGTAGAAGAGTCTGGGCAAACACAGTGAGCACACCGCGCGGTCAAGAGAAGTGAACCAGCAACAAAGCATGCAGGAGGAGATCACACGGTAAGAGCAGAGGCCGGCAACAGGAGCAACAAGAGCAAGCTGCGGACTAGATAAGGAGAAAAGCAAGCTGTCCGCGGCAGACAGTCGATGGACAGGCCGCAACGGCCTGAATAAAAGGTCTGCAGACCACAGGAGCGGATAGACCGAAAGATTACCGCAAGGACAAAACAACACAGACAAGCTAAACAGGCCGCAACTAGAAGAGGCGCTGTTGAGCAAGGAGATCGCGCCGAAAAAAAGGTGCGCCTATAGAGGACAACCACGACGGCAAGAGCAAAACCACACCAAGCAGGAAGAGCAGACCGCTGCGAGCAAAGAGCAGACCACACGGAGATATAGTAGCGGCTAGAGAGAATAACCGCGACGACAAGAGCAAAACCGCCAAGCAGGGGAAGCAGACTGCTGCGGGCAAAGAGCAGACCGCGTGACTTGATCGCGCGAGTAGGAGGGACGCCAGACTAGGTAGACCGCTGTGAGACACAGGCCGCAACAGGACAGGATGGTGGGACCCAGTGGCCAAAAACTATAAACCAAGAGGAGAGAGCCAAGAAAACAGAGGGGGCATCTTTTTGAGAAGCCCGCGGACTCAAGCAAGCAGTTCTCGTAAACCGAGTAGAGGAAGACCGCTGGAGAGATGCAATCAGCCAATACTGCTAATCGCTGAACACAGGAGACCGGAAGGGGTTGGGCGGTTAGAAAACAACATGCCACATAGTCGGATCTTGAGGCTTTGACACCATGTAGAGAAAAATCTGAAACCTTGTATATACTTCTTCAATGTACAATTTCAAGTATGAATGCATATATATAGGGAGAGAAGAGAGAGAGAGAGGTCCCAATTTCAAGATGTGGGACTGTTACATAAAGAGGAAGAAAACCTATAATGGGCCACAATATGGGCCTTTACATCATCATTTTCTAACAGGTTTAACACCTCAAAAAACACAGCATAAATAAATGAAAAATAAAGATTCAGAGTTGACCTGAATTAGCAGGATATGGATTATAATGGTGAATTTTTGGTTTTACATTTTCAAGTATAATTGTATTCTGATTCTCAAGTTTTTAAATTGCAGCCAGCTGGATGGTCTCTGAAGAAAGAATGGTTACCCTCGAAGTGGCTATGCCTGGTATTCTCATTATAGAGTTATTTAGCTTTTTTTCTGCACATGTTAGTACTCTCTAATAAACCATTGCAACCTTGATTAGGTCTGTGGTGCATCAGACAAACAGGAGCTTCCTCCGAACTTTATAAAGCTTGCAAAGGATGCATATACTCCGGATTTGATAGCGGCATCTGATTGCATGCTTGGTACTATGTGTTTTCATTAGTAGATGCAATTTTTTGTAATGATTTTAAGAGGATATAAGGACTTGATATTTGATTGTCATTTGTGACATGCATCAGGCAAAATTGGATATGGTACTTTCAGTGAAGCTTTAGCCTATAAGTTACCTTTTGTCTTTGTAAGGAGGGATTATTTTAATGAGGAGCCTTTTCTAAGAAATATGCTTGAGGTTTGTTGAATTCTCCTTTTTATGTCACATTTTGAAGAATGTATTGTGCATGCTAAGAACATTACATCCCTCCCGTTAAACAGTATTATCAGGGTGGTGTTGAGATGATAAGGAGGGATTTCCTTACTGGACATTGGCAGCCTTATCTTGAGCGTGCACTAACCATTAGGCCGTGTTATGATGGTGGTATTAATGGCGGCGAGGTTCTCTTTTTTATCCTTGTACCTCTTGTTGTTATTTTCTTACCAATATCTTTTATTGCCAGTTTCAGCATGAACTTTATTACTAAAAGAAATTGTAAAAGCTTTCTTTGTAGATGTTGGGCGCCGTTGTTACAGATCTAGCACATGTCAATGATTTATAGAGGAAGAAAGAGAGTTGGAATTGGAATTATTCTTGCTATTTCTATATCCTTGGTGAAGACGGTGGTGAAAAGGTGGAAGTTTGATCTAGGCTGTGTAGAGAGGTGCTTTGGATAAGGGGTACTAAGATTTGATGGAGGAGGGAAGTCACGGAGAAGGAAGAGGCTCGGTGGATAGTTTGTAAGGGACGAGAGAGGTTGGTTGTGGCATTGGAAGGAGATTTGGGTTATTAAATAGGGTAGAGGTCCACGAAAGGATTAGGAGTTATCCTTGGGGGCATATTAGGGTGGAGGAGAGGTGCACCAATTTGGAAATAAATGAAAAATTAATTCATTGCTGGCCTTAGCCAATGAATCAAGGACGTAAATTCAAAGTTTTGAGTGAAAAGTCAATGAACCTAATTACAATCGTAATGAAGCAAAAACTGAAATATAGACCCACTATTGTTGAAAATAAACCGAACCACTAATAAAAAACAAGGAAATAACATGAAAATAATTAAATGGCATTTGCAACTCATTCAATAGTGTTGCACTGTTGCTTCCTTTTGTATGATTTGCTACAAATAGCATCTCTAACAGCTGGATATTAGATAAGTAGTTGAGAAAAGAGACATTCCATTGACAGTTTGACTGTTGATTTTGCATATATTACATTGTGCTGAAATTGGTTCATGATTATTATAAATAATAAATGGAATATTTCTCTTTAAATAGAATTGAATTTGTTATGCCCCCACATCCGCTTGGGTTCTCGGGGCATAAATACTCGCGGCGGGTCAAGGAGCGCGCGCAAGACAACGGGGCTGAACCATCCGGTTCAGCCCCCATTCATTAAATCGGCCAGAAGGGGGCTGAACCACTCCGGTTCAGCCCCACTTGGGGGGGGGGGGGGCAGCCGGCCCCCTCCTTTCCCCGGGTATTTATAACCCGGGGCTGCTTTGGGAAGGATTATTGAAGATCTCTCAGGTTTTTCTCTTCTCTTTCCCTCAACCCTAACCCTAGTTCTCTCTCTCTCTTTCTCTCTAGAATCTCCATCTCTCCTCTTTTTCTCTTGCTAGTTCATATCATTTGGTATCAGAGCATCCTTCCTGCGACCATGGTGACACGTTCGGAGGCGGAGACCGCACGATTGGCTACCCTAGAGGAGAACTACGTGGGGTTGGCGGATTCGGTGACGGCCATGGAAGGCCGCTTGGACACGACCACAAAAAACATGGAGGAACGCATGGATGAGATCAAGGCGCTGTTGATGCAATCGTTGAAGGGCAAGGCGGTTCAAGGAAGCGATTCTGAAGCCGAAGCACCACAAAATGCCCGATTTACGGGCAACGGAGGAAGCACGGGGTCGGGACACTACGGTCCCGACGGAATCGGGACCGATCCAGGCCGCACGGAACCAGCGGGCACCAGATCGGCCCCCGCCTGGATGGGAGCACCGCACGCGCACCGCCGTGGCCACGGCTGGTCGACCGTGGCCGACGGGACCGGCGGAAGCCGGCCAGGGGGCGCCTACGCCGCACGCCCGCCTGCGACCTGGATCGGCCAGCCAACGCCGATCTCGGGCGTTCCGGCCGGAAACGGGGCAGGCGGCCCGTCCGCTGCCCAGGAAGGGGTCGGGGCCGACCTATGGAGGAACCAGGAGGCACCAGCGGCTCCCTTGCGACCACCGGGGGCTGTTGACGCCAATTTCGGAGGGAGAACGGGCCTTCTACCGACGCCGCAGCACATGGGAGGTCCAATGAGGTTTGGAAACGGCGAGACATGGGCCGAGCAGCCACGCCGTCAGGGATTTCACGGTGGGGGACAACAATGGGGCGGCGGCCAAGGGGAGCTAATTTCCACGACCCATTCGGCCGACCACAACATGGACCGGAGTACAACGGGAGGCATGGAGATATGCAACAACGGCCCTACATGCCTCCGAAGAGAACTCGCATGAATTTTCCGAAATTCCGCGGCGGGGATGCCTTGGAATGGGTGCAAAAGGCGGAGTTATTTTTCACTTACCAGGAGATACCGAATGATCAGTGGGTGCAGCTGGCTTCTTTCCATCTGGAGGAAGATGCATATCAGTGGGCTCAGTGGTTCATACGGGCCTATGGGTACGCAACATGGGCGAATTTTGTGGAAGGGTTTGTGGCTCGTTTCGGACCGTTGGAGTACGAGGATGTGGAGGCTACGCTACAGAAACTCCGTCAGAAGGGCACAGTAATGGAGTACCGAGCGGATTTCGAGAAGCTCGCAAACCGGGTTAATTGGGAGGAGAAAACGCTCCTCAGTTGTTTCATATCCGGACTGCGGGACCATTTGAGGGATGAGGTCCACGCGTATATGCCCCGCAGTTTAAGCCATGCTATCAGTCTGGCCCGCATCCAGGAGGAGCGCTTCAACCGCCAAAGAACTCGAGCCCCACCAAGGGCTCCACCCGCCCCTGCAACGGGCCGACGGGAACAGGCACCAGCAGCGCGGCCGACGGTGACACGACTTACGTGGCCTGAGCTGCAGGCCAGGAAGGAGAAAGGATTGTGCTTCAACTGCGATGAGAAATACGCACCGGGGCATCGATGCCAGAAGGTGCAGGTCTTCATGCTGCGGGAGGAGGACGAGGAGGAGGACACCCGAGCCTCGAGGCAGAGGAGGAGTTGGATCTGGCTGAGTTTGGTGTTTCGATTCAGGCTATGGAGGGGTGTGTGGCACCCACCACCATGCGGATCAAGGGCAGGATTGGCAAGGAACGGGTCACCATTCTCATTGATAGTGGGAGTACCCACAATTTCATAAACCCTGAGGTGGCACTGAGGACAGGACACCCAGTTGACAGGAACGCGACGTTTCAGGTGATGGTCGCGGATGGCAGCAAACTGCGGTGCGAAGGGGCATTGAAGGGCATGGAGATACAACTTACAGGTTATGTGTGCCGCACCGACGTCTACCTCCTTCCGATTAAAGGGTCTGATATGGTACTGGGGGTACAGTGGCTCCGCCAACTGAGGCGGGTAACTACGGACTGGGACCGCATGACACTGGAGTTCACACAGCAGGGGACGGATTACTGTTTGCAGGGTATCCGATCCTCCCCTCTCAAGGAGATCTCCCTACGGAGCCTGCAGAGGTTGGAGGAGCAGGGTAGTATGATGGCCGTGATACTCGGGATGGCGGCGGAGGGGGCCGACACGCAGAGGGCGCCGGACCCGATACAGTTTCTTTTAGCCCAGTATGAGGACGTCTTTCAGGAGCCGCACACTTTGCCTCCCTCACGCTTCCGGGATCATCAGATACAGTTAAAGACAGGGACGGACCCTACCAATATACGTCCCTACCGCTACCCGTACGTGCAAAAGGCAGAGATCGAACGTAGCGTCCGGGAGATGCTAGTGACGGGCATTATTCGGCCCAGCACCAGTGCGTTCTCTTCTCCGATCATCTTGGTCAAGAAGAAGGACGGCTCCTGGCGCTTCTGCGTCGATTACCGGGGGCTGAATAGCTCCACCATCAAGGACAAGTTTCCCATTCCTATGATTGAGGAGTTGCTGGATGAGCTGCATGGAGCGAGTTTGTTCACCAAACTGGATCTCCGGTCCGGTTATCATCAAATTCGGATGAAGGAGGAGGATGTCCACAAGACGGCGTTCCGGACCCACGACGGTCACTACGAGTTCTTGGTGATGCCGTTTGGGTTGGCCAACGCTCCCTCCACCTTCCAGGCTGTTATGAACGAGATCTTTCGCCCACTTCTTCGCCGGTATGTCCTGGTATTTTTTGATGATATACTAATTTATAGCAGGACTTGGGACGACCACTTGGAGCACGTGCGACATGTCCTTACTATACTGCGGGAGAACCAGTTATTCGCCAAAAAGTCCAAGTGCTCCTTCGGCCAGAGTCAGGTCGAGTACCTGGGGCACCTCGTGTCCGCCCGGGGGGTCCAGGCAGACCCACAAAAGATTGAGAGTATGGTGTCGTGGCCCCAGCCCACGACGGTTCGAGCCTTGCGTGGCTTCCTCGGGCTAACGGGGTACTACCGCCGTTTTGTCAAAGACTACGGCAAGATTGCTCGACCTCTGACACAGTTGCTGCAGAAGGATGCGTTCCAGTGGAGTATTGAGGCGGACGAGGCCTTCAGGGCCTTAAAGCAGGCCATGACCACTACACCGGTGTTGGCGCTACCGGATTTTAGCAAGGACTTTGTGGTGGAGACTGACGCCTCCGGCGTCGGCCTTGGGGCAGTCTTGATGCAGGAGGGCCGCCCGCTCGCTTATTTCAGCAAGGCTTTGGCCCCACGGACGTTGGGGCTTTCCACGTACGAGAAGGAGATGTTGGCTATTATACATGCAGTCGAGATGTGGCGACCCTATCTCTTGGGCCAGCACTTCCAGGTCCGTACGGATCACCAGAGTTTGAAGCACTTCCTCGAGCAGCGCTTGGCGTCTCCACTGCAGCAGAAGTGGTTGACCAAGCTGATGGGGTACGATTACGAGATTGTGTACAAGCAGGGCAGAGAAAATGTGGTCGCCGATGCTCTCTCCCGCCTCCCTGAGAGCTCTCTCTCTCACGTATCGGGACCAGTGGTTACCACATTGGACGAGATGCAGACAGCGGTACTCCAGGACCCCGAGTTACGCACCATTATCGAGACACTACAGCAGGGTCAAGCTACAGAGCCGGGTTACCATCTTCTGGGTCAGCGGCTGTACTTTCAAGGCAGAGTGGTCATCCCTTCCGCGTCGCCGTGGCGGACGGCGATGATGCAGGAGTTTCACGCTTCACCCACAGGAGGCCATGCAGGGATTCTACGAACGCTTCAGCGGCTCCGAGCAAATGCATTCTGGAAGGGGATGCGACGAGATGTCCAACAATTTGTGCGGGAGTGTGACATTTGTCAGCGGCAGAAGTATGAGACTACATCACCGGCGGGGCTTCTTACACCGCTCGAGATTCCGAACCAGGTCTGGGACACCGTTTCCATGGATTTCATTGACGGATTGCCCAAGTCCCAAGGCAAATCCGTCATACTGGTGGTGGTCGACAAGCTTTCCAAGTATGGTCATTTCCTTCCGTTGAGCCATCCGTACACGGGGGAGACAGTCGCAGAGTTATTTGCGCGAGAGATTGTGCGCCTCCATGGTCTCCCACGCTCCATCATTTCCGACAGGGACCCGGTCTTTATCAGCAGTTTTTGGCGGGAGCTTTTTCGACTCCAGGGCACGACACTGCGCATGAGCACCGCCCACCATCCCCAGACGGACGGACAGACTGAGGTCCTCAACAGGGGGGTGGAGACCTATTTACGGTGTTTTGTGATGGACGAGCCGCGCACGTGGACGCGTTGGTTGCATTGGGCGGAGTACTATTACAATACGTCCTTCCACACAGCCAGCAAGCTCACCCCCTTCGAGGTGGTCTACGGCCGCCCTCCTCCTACTTTGAGTTCGTATGAACCCTCCAGCACCGCTCTTCCAGCTGTAGAACGGACACTTCAGGACAGAGATCGCACTTTAGCTTTGCTCCGGGACAACCTGCGGGTCGCGCAGGACCGCATGAAAGCACAGGCCGACAAGCACCGGACAGAGCGCGAGTTTGCCGTGGGCGATGAAGTTTTCCTCAAGCTCCAACCTTACCGCCAGCTGTCAGTCTCTCGGCGGACGAATCAGAAACTAGCCCCACGTTACTACGGGCCATTCCGCATTCTTCGTCGCGTGGGCCCCGTGGCCTACACCTTGGATCTCCCCGCGGGGTCTCGCATCCACCCGACATTCCATGTATCTGTTTTGAAGAAGAAGCTTGGGGCTTCCGTTCAGGCCAGCCCTTCACTTCCCGAGGCGACCAGCATGGGTGAGTTGCGTCCGTCACCGGAGGCCATTTTGCTCACCAAATGGAAGAAGTCCGGCACGGAATATCGGCCGGCAGTGCTCGTCAAATGGAAGCAGATGGACACAGTGCATAACTCCTGGGTTGACTTGTTGGACTTCCGCGAGCGGTTTCCGGACTTCCACCTTGAGGACAAGCTGGCGCTTGATGGGGAGGGGAATGTTATGCCCCCACATCCGCTTGGGTTCTCGGGGCATAAATACTCGCGGCGGGTCAAGGAGCGCGCGCAAGACAACGGGGCTGAACCATCCGGTTCAGCCCCCATTCATTAAATTGGCCAGAAGGGGGCTGAACCACTCCGGTTCAGCCCCACTTGGGGGGGGGGGGGCAGCCGGCCCCCTCCTTTCCCCGGGTATTTATAACCCGGGGCTGCTTTGGGAAGGATTATTGAAGATCTCTCAGGTTTTTCTCTTCTCTTTCCCTCAACCCTAACCCTAGTTCTCTCTTTCTCTCTTTCTCTCTAGAATCTCCATCTCTCCTCTTTTTCTCTTGCTAGTTCATATCAGAATTATATGGGCATTATTGCACTAGCCATCATCCCATCACAAGGAAAATCAGTTTAATCTAACATATAATAATGCGTAGTCCAGAGTGGACGATTTATATGCCGTCGTTTCAAGTCTCATGTGTTGAATTATTTCAAAGGAAATTCATATTGTAGAAAGATTGAGAATAAATGATGGTGCATCTGCAAATAATTCCTATTATGCCGCTTTTAAACAACTACAAGTGTGGATCTGGTTTAGATGTTTCCCGCGGCAGTTTTTTTCTTTATTCTTGTTAGAAAAGTCCATGTAAAAAGGCCCATGTTTGTGGCCCATTTAGGCTCCGTTTGGGGGGACTTATTTTCACCGGTCAAGCGGTTACGACCGGATGAACCAGACTTTAATTATGGTCCGGTTCATGCGGTCGTAACCGCTTGACCGGTGAAAATAAGTCCCTCCAAACGGAGACTTAGTCTTTTATTTTCTCTCTTTATACATTAGTCTCACACCTTGTGTAGGGGACTCGTCTTTCTTTCTTTCTCCTATATATGTGTATTCATACATTGTATTTGATAACAAAGAAGTATAGATAAGGTTCTGCTTTTCTCTATATGGTATCAAAGCCAGGTTTCATCCTCTTAGAGGACTCCTTCTTCCGGACCGCTGCTATCTGATTAACCTGCACTCCTCTGAGCGGGTAACCTGTGTGCTCGCTGCTATCCACTCGGACATCTATCCGCGCGGCTTCCACCTGCCTATCCGCGTCTGCGGGTCTCTCTCGTGGCTTCCACTTCTACTCTCTCTCCTTCCCCCCTTTTTATAGCCTTCTTCTCTCTGACAAGTGGACCCCACTCCCGTGCCTCTGCCCGCCTTCCCGCAGGCTCTTCTCGCCGCGGGTTGATCGTGTAGCCGCTGCTCCGGTCTGCTCTTCTTAGTCGCTGCGGGTTATTCCCTTAACCGTTGCGGGTTATTCCCTTAACCGCTGCGGGTTATTCCCTTAACCGATGCGAGTTTCTTTCTTAACCGCTGCATGCATTCTTCTTAACCGCGACGGTTTGTCTCTGACCGCTGCGGGTTACTTTCTTACTCGCTGCAGGGTTCCTTCTTAGCTGCTGCCCGTTCTTGTCGCCGCGGTCTGCCTCGACTACCCTTCCTTGCCGAGTGGTCTGCTCTTCCTTGCCTCGGCGGTCTCTAGTATCTGATCGTTGCGGTCAGTTTTTCCTTGCTGCTGCGACCTGCTTTTCTTCTCGCCGGGGACTTGTCTTGTCTTCGCGCTCTCGGCTAGTCGCCTCTATCTTGCCGCGCGGTCTGTTCTTGTTCTCCGCGGGCTGTTCTTTCTGTTGTAGGTTGTTCTTGCTGTGCTGTCTGATTCTTTCCGCGCGGTTCTTTCTCCCTCGCTACAACTGTTTGCCACTAAGCCCGCTGTGACCTTGCCAATGTGAACTTGCCGCGCAGTCTGTCTGGTATTCTTGACCTTGCTGTCGTTCTAGCCGATGTCTTGCCGACCTAGCCGCTGTGACCTCATGGGGTCCTCGATTGATTCTTCAGAGCAGCCCATACCTCCTCCTCCAGCCCGATTCCTCCCTTCTCCGGAGCTGCGTGATGAATTGAGAATCACCACCATTTCCCTCACTGGGAAGAAGAGCTTCATTGAATGGATGCATTCTGTCAGACGGGTTCTTCAGTCTAAGGGCCTTCTGCAGCATCTCACTATGGATCCTCCTTCTCCACCCACCGATGACTGGCTTTTTTATGATGGACGTGTTCAAACGTGGATCCTCAACTCCCTTGCTGATGAACCATACTGCATGACCATGTATCATGAGACGGCCAAGGCGATGTGGGACGAACTTCATTCTCTATACAACATCATCACAGATCTTCAGACTTTAGATAAGGGTGGTGCTGCTGACTTGACCTCATTTGTGGCTCAGGACAAAACGCTGGTTGAAGCCTGGATCCGCCATCAGCCCCCTACCATGGATCTAGCTGCCCATCGTGCTCAAAAGGAAGCCGTCTATATTGCCATGATGATAACTCGTGTCCCACCTCATCTTCACAGCATTCGGGCTCAGATTCTCTCGTCAGCTGCTATCCTCTCTCTCTCTGATGTGTGTTCCATGCTGCTCAAAGTATCACCACCTCCTGATACTACTGAACCACCCTCGCCGGCCCTCCTTCAACGGACTGCTGCGCCCTTACTACCTCTCCCTCCTCCTGCTCGTGCATGACGTTTAGGCTTTCGAGGGAGGGGTCGTGGTGGTCGGCCACGTTCGAAGTGTTCCTTCTGCAGAAGGGACAGACACCTTGAGGCAACCTGCTGTCGTAAAAATTGTCTTCCTCCTCGTCCGGCTGCATCTGTTGTGATCGACAGTGCCTCTGCCACCCGTGCTGACCTTGAAGAAGTCCGCCTTCAATTCCAGCAATTTCACGACATGATCAGCTGTCCGCCTGCCTCCGTTACCTCCGCTACTTCTATCTCCAATGAAGGTATCTCTTGTCTCTCCACTAGTCCGCGATGGATAGTGGATTTAGGTGCTACTCACCATATCACCTCGCTAAATCCACCATAATACTTGTGGTCTCCGCATCCTAAGTGTATCACAGTAGCCAATTGTGACCGTTCCTGTCTCCGGCTCCGCTGATATCCTCTTCAATTCCTCTCTCACTCTCCGCTCGGTTATTCATGTTCTGGGCTCCCCGTTTAATTTACTTTCTGTCAGTCGCCTTGCTTCTGATTTGGATTGTTCTGTCACATTCACACCTACGTCTTTTTTGATGTAGGATCGACAAACGCAAAATATCATTGGTAAATGACAACTGTAAAATGTACTATACCTTCTTGATGCCCCTCCTACCATCCTCTCATCCATCGCCTCCGTTGATTGGAATCGGTGCCTTGGACATGCCCTCTTCCCGTACTCCAGAAGGCTCTTCCAGAGCTCTATCTACCTGTGTTTAAGTGTGATTCATGTATTTTGGGAAAACAATACCGTTCTTCATTTCCTCCTCACTGTACTCGGAGCTCTGCTCCGTTTGTTTTGGTACATTCTGATGTTTGTGGTCCATACAAAATTACTAGTGTTTCTGGTTATCAATATTTTATCATCTTTATTGATGGTTGTTCTCGCATGACATGACTCTATTTACTTCGTGATCGCTGCGAGCTTCCCTGTGTGTTTCGGGCTTTCGTTCTTGAAACTCGCATATAGTTTTCCACACCAATCAAAACTCTCCGGACGGATAATGCTCGCGAGTACACGAGCCATGAATTTGCCACTTTATGTTCTGAATTTGGCATTATTCACCAAACGTCGTGTGCATATACCCCCAACAGAATGACGTCGTTGAACGTAAAAATCGACATCTTCTCGACGTTGCTCGCTCCCTCATGCTTCACATGCAGGTCCCCAAGGCTTACTGGAACTTTGCGTTGTCAATGACATACTATCTCATTAACCGTCTTCCTTCTTCTGTTCTTCAAAATGCGACTCCGTTCAGTCTTCTCTTCCCCTCTATCCCGTCATTTTCCCTCACCCCTCACAACTTTGGTTGCACCTGCTTTGTTCATCTACTTGGACCGTCTACGAACAAGTTGGATCCTCGTGCAGCCAAATACATGTTCATCGGCTATTTCCGTACTCAGAAAGGGTATGACTGTTATTCCCCTACTACCCGCAAAATAACAGTTTCTGCAGATGTGACCTTCTGGGAGGATCACCCGTTCTTCGGCACCCCAAACCCACATATTCCACCAGAATCCGTCCCAAGACCTGTCATTCCCGTTACCTCTCCTCAACCACCGCTTCTCCCTTACCCGGCTCCCGTTCTCCACAGACCTCTTATCCGTGTCTATACTCGTCGCCCTCCTCGCTCCGCCGCCCCGATGCAGTCGGCTTCGACCTCTGACATTCTGCGACCTGCTGATCCGACGACAACCTCTACCGCTCATCCAATGGCGAACTATGTATTGTTACATCGCCTGTCCCCGCCACTTCACATCCTTGCAACTTCTCTGTCCTCTATTTCTGTTCCTAACTCAGTGCAGGAGGTTTTACAACATCCAGACTTGCGGGCAACCATGGACGAAGAAATGTCAGCCCTCTGGGCAAACCAGACATGGGATCTGGTTCCCCTTCCTCCGGGCAACACGACTGTTGGGTGTAAATGAGTCTGTCATCAGGAATGCTGCTAATGGTACAATTGACCGTCTTAAAGCCCAGCTGGTGGCTCGTGGCTTTACTCAACAACATGGTCTCGACTATGAGGAAACATTCTCCCTAGTGGCCAAGCTCAACACTGTTCGTGTCCTTCTCTCTGTGGCTATGCATCACAATTGGCCATTACATAAGCTGGATATCAAGAATGCATTTCTCAATGGTGACCTGCAAGAAATGGTTTACATGCAACAACCGTCCGGGTTTGAGAGCACGGGGAGTCTCGAGTTTGTCACCTTAAGAATTTTATTTATGATCTCAAACAATCCCCTCGGGCGTGGTTTGACAAGTTTAGTAAGGCGGTTCGGGAAGTTGATTTTACTCGAAGCTCAGCAAGCTTCTCTCTATTTACTCGACATCGGACGACAGGGTCGGTTCTTCTTTTGGTATATGTCGATGACATTCTAATTACAGGAGACGATTCAAAGGGAATACAGACGGTCAAACAACATTTTAGTTCTGTTTTTCAAATAAAAGATCCGGGGAACCTTCGATACTTCCTTGGTCTTGAGATCGCAAGACGTCCTGATGAATTTGTCCTCTCTCAACGGAAATACCATCTTGATGTTCTTCAGGATGCTGGCTATTCTGGATGTAAGCCGATTAACACCCCGATGGACGTAAATCATAAACTGTGCGCGCATGCTTCTGATGCAGATCGTCTTCTTTCCAAATCCAGAATACTATTGTTGACTAGTTGAAAAACTTATTTATCTAACGGTCACAAGACCAGACATTTCCTTTGCTGTTGGGGTGGTCAACAGGTTTATGCGTGCTCCTCGGATGTCTCATCTACAGGCCGTCGAGCGCATCTTGAGATATCTAAAATCAACCCCTGGTCAAGGGCTGGTGTACAAAACTTCTTCTACTCCCACATTGGTGGCATATTCAGACGCAAATTATGCTGGTTCCCTGGACGATCGACGGTCCACCAGTGGATTCTGTTCTGTACCTACTTTGGAGGTCACCTTGTGACCTGGCGCAGTAAGAAACAAACCATGGTTGCTAGATCTTCAGCTGAAGCTGAATACCGGGCGATGACATCAGTTGTCTCTGAGTTTACGTGGCTTGAAAGTCTTCTTGAGGATCTAGGAGTAAAACTCCCTTCACCTGCTACCTTACTATTTGACAGTCAAGCTGCCATACACTTAGCAAAGAATCATGTTTTCCACGAAAGAACGAAACACATTGAAGTGGACTGCCACTTTGTTATGGAGAAAATTCAAATGAATAAGTTAGAATTGAAGCATGTTCCGGACACTGAACAAGTTGCTGATCTTTTCACGAAAGCTCTACCGAGTACTCTATTCTTCCAGTTCCTATCCAAGCTGGGTGCCTACGATTTGTACGCTCCAGCTTGCAGGAGAGTGTTAGAAAAGTCCATGTAAAAAGGCCCATGTTTGTGGCCCATTTAGTCTTTTATTTTCTCTCTTTATACATTAGTCTCACACCTTGTATAGGGAACTCGCCTCTCTTTCTTTCTCCTATAGATGTGTCTTCATACATTGTATTTGATAACAAAGAAGTATATACAAGGTTCTGCTTTTCTCTACAATTCTGTTAGCTTATTTAATAATTTTCTTTTCTCCCATGGTAACTTTAAAATATTGTTACCGTCTAATTTTGTCATCAGGTTGCTGCCAGAATATTACAGGATACTGCCATTGGGAAAAAATTTAGTTCAGGAAAGGTATATCTTAGGATAATTTGTATGTACCATGTTTTCTCCGTAAATTAGAAATTAATAATTTTCTTTTGAAGACTTCTTTTGATACAATGTGCAAGTTAATTTTCTCGTATTCTCATGGTTATCTAACAAATTAACTGTATTTACTTATTTTATTTTGCTAACTTATGGCACAGCTTGTGTTGTAATTTGCTCACCTTGTTATGGTTATCTAACAAATTTACTGAATCTAATTTTTTAAATTAAGTTATGCGGCAGCTTGTGTTTTAATTTTTTCTTTTCTCTGGATTCTCCAATGGTCTGTCAAAGTATTTGTAGGTCCGTGTTGTAAACTGTTCATATTGAACTGAAAAAAAGATGCTGTAACAAAATCATTTGGCAAATGTATTGATAGCACTAATGAATTCTAAAACGTAAACTTTCTGCTCTAGTCAATTTGTCTTGTAAAGTACCTCTCCCAAATATTTCAGTAAGCAATCTCATCCTCACACTGAAGTTTGAGGATAGATCTCCTATGTTGAATAAATATTTTTTAATTTTCATTTTTCTCTCTTTTGTTCTCCAATCCGTTACAAGAATTATACTATGATAGTTCATATTTACAAGTAATCAGGCATACTACTTACATATTCATTATGACGTTTGTATGATTAGTTACTTACCTAATTATTATAATAACTATAGTTAAGTGGAGCAAGGCGATTGCGTGATGCTATAATACTTGGATATCAATTGCAAAGGTCTCCTGGTAGAGATGTCTCCATTCCAGAATGGTATACCCAAGCTGAAAATGAAGTTGGCCTTCGTTCTGTGACACCACATCTTGGAGTAAATGATGATGCGACTTTCGTAGAATCGTGTGTTTCCAATTTAAATAACTCCCCTTCTACTTTTTGTTGGAATTACATTACTAATCATCCATAACAATGTGCTTTTACATATGCTAGATACATAGAGAACTTTGAAATACTTCACGGAGATCCGCTTGGTTTATTGGATACTGTGTCATTTTTGAAGAGTTTGTCTGCACTTGATAGTGAATATGGATCGGGAAAGAACAACCTTAAGCGCCAACTAAGGGAGCAGAGTGCTGCTGCTGCACTCTTTAACTGGGAGGTGAGGACTATCCAACATATCCTTTGTTGTAGTTATTTCAAATGTTTTCCATCTTCATTATTTCTTGTGCCATTTGTCATTGTTGAATGAGCTCAAAGCTTGTATGTATTACTTCAGTATCAAAATACAAGGAGATAATACACATATATAGGAGAGAGAAGGAGAGGAAAAATCATATACAATGATGTGAGACTAATAGGAGGAGAAGGAAAAGAGAAAAAAGGGCCCAATATTAGGCTATTTACATGGGCCTTTCTAACACTCCCCGCAAGCTGGAGCGTACAAATCGTATGCACCAAGCTTGGACAAGAACTGATAGAATAGGGTACTAGAAAGAGCTTTAGTGAGTACATCCGCCACTTGTTCTGTCTCGAGAACATGCTTCAGGTCAATCTTCTTCATTTGAACCTTCTCTTGGATGAAGTGGCAATCAACTTCAATGTGTTTAGTTCTCTCGTGGAACACCGGGTTCCTGACAATATGTATCGCCGCTTGGCTATCACAAAGGAGAAGAGCTGGGGAAGGAAGTTTTATACCCAGATCGGTAAGAAGACTCTCCAACCATGTTAGTTCAGAAACAACAGAAGCCATTGCCCGGTATTCAGCCTCAGTAGATGATCGAGCCACAACAACTTGTTTCTTGCTCCGCCACGTAATCAAGTGCCCTCCAAAATAGGTGCAAAAGCCACTGGTTGACCGACGATCATCAAGAGAACCAGCATAGTCAGCATCAGAGTAAGCTATCAAAGTAGGAGCTGAAGATGAGGTCTTGTAAACCAATCCTTGACCAGGGGCTGTTTTGAGGTATCTGAGAATGCGTTCAACGACTTGAAGATGAGATTTCCGCGGGGAATGCATATATTGGCTGACAATACCAACTGCAAAAGATATATCTGGTCTAGTTATCGTGAGGTAGATCAATTTTCCAACTAAACGACGATAGTATTCAGGATTCTCAAGTAAAAGATCTGAGTCAGAAGCCTGAGCACATAACTTGTGATTCACATCCATCGGGGTATTGATCGGTTTACAACCCGAGTAACTTGCATCATGGAGAAGGTCGAGACAATACTTTCGCTGGGAAAGTACGAGACCATCAGGTCGTCTAGCGACCTCAAGGCCCAAAAAATACCGAAGGGGTCCCAGATCATTTGTTTGAAAAACTGTACCGAGATGTCGTTTGACCTCCTGTATTCCCTGTGAGTCATCTCTCGTAATTATGATATCATCAACATATACTAACAAAAGAACCGTCCCCGCTGTACGGTGGCGAGTGAACATCGAGAAGTCTGCAGTGATTCGAGAAAAAACAACCTCCCGAAGAGCTTTGTTGAACTTGTTGAACCATGCCCGTGGTGATTGTTTGAGGCCATACAAAGCTTTCTTATGACGACAAACCTGAGACTCCCCCGTGGCCTCAAACCAGGGAGGTTGTTGCATATAGACAGTTTCTTGCAAGTCGCCATTCAGAAAGGCATTCTTAATATCCAGTTGCAGTAAGGGCCACCGACATAGTAGTAGGGATGATGGGGCGGGGTATAGGGAGTGGTGGAGATGTCGTCGGGGAGGAAGGAGTAGGAGGCGGGGAAAAGAAAGGTTGATCTTCCCAAAAGGTGACATCGGCGGAGACGATGACCTTCCGAGTAACCAGAGAGTAGCACAGGTAGCCCTTCTGGGTGTGAGAATAGCTGACAAAAATGGATTTGGCGGCTCGAGGATCCAACTTATCCGAGGAGGGACCCTGTAGGTGAACGAAACAAGTGCAGCCAAAGACCCTTGGTGTAATAGGGAAGGCCGGAGTGGAGGGGAAGAGGAGATTGAATGGGGTGGCAGAGGTTAGAACCGAGGAAGGGAGGCGGTTGATGAGGAAACAGGCAGTGGAGACCGCGAAGTTCCAGTAAAGTTTGGGAACATTCATTTGAAGCATGAGTGAGCGGGCAACGTCGAGGAGGTGACGGTTCTTTCGTTCGCCAACAACATTCTGTTGGGGGGTGTAGGGACAAGAGGTTTGATGAAGAATACCAAATTCTGCACATAGATTGACAAATTCACGGCAGGTGTATTCGCGAGCGTTATCGGTGCACACAGTTTTAATAGGTTTGGAGAATTGCGTGCGAGTTTCGAGTATAAAAGTTCAAAATATGCGAGGGAGCTCAGAGCGATCACGAAGGAGGTAAAGTCATGTGGTGCGAGAGTAATCATCAATGAAGGTGATAAAATAACGGTATCCAGAGATACTGGAAACTTTAAAAGGACCCCAGATATCAGAATGTAGCAAATCAAATGTAGTAGCGCTCCTAGTACAATGAGCAGGAAAAGAAGTACGCGGCTGTTTGCCGTAAACACAAGATTCACATTTGAAAACAGGTAAAGAAACATCAGACAGCGCCTTTTGGAGAACAGGAAGAGAGGCATGCCCAAGACGACGATGTCAGTCAACAGCGGAAACAAATGAGAGAATAGTGGGAAAAGCATCCAAAAGGTAGGGCCCGTTCTGCAGTCGTCCCTTACCAATGGTAGTCCGCGTCCGCCGATCCTGTATCAAAAAAGAAGTGGGAGTAAATGTAATAGAGCAATCCATATCATGAGTGAGGCGGGCAACAAAAAACAAATTAAAAGGAGAGCTCAGAACATAAAGAGCCGAGCGAAGAGAGATGGAGGGGGCAAGTGTTATGCTACCGCTAGAGATCTAAGCAAGTGAAAACAAAAGACGGCTAGGGTTTAGTGCATGAAGAAGAAGATACCTGAAAATAGATCAATCATGCCCCAAAGAGGGGGGAAAAGGGGGTATTTATGGAGCCCCCCTTTTCCCAGGGCCGGCCGGCCCCAATTGAGGGCTGAACCGGTGTGGTTCAGCCCTCCCTCCTCTTAATGATTAATTGCGGGCTGAACCGGATGGTTCAGCCCGGTCTTGGTCCGGCGCTCCTTTAGGTCTTCTGGCGTACTTGAATCCTCGGAACCGCAGATCGTCTGGGGCCATAACATTCCCCTCCCCATCAAGAGGCAACTTGTCCCCAAGCTGGAAGTCGGGAAATAACTCCCGGAACTCCAAGAAATCCACCCACGTGTTGTGAGCCTCGGATAGATCCTGCCACTTGACCAGAAGCTCTGAACGGTACTCCGTGCCATGTTTCTTCCATCGGGACAGCAAGACAGCTTCGGGACTGGGGCGCAGCTCCCCCGTCGTAGTGGCTGCGGGTAGAGAGGGAAGCACTGTGGCGGCTGCTCCCAGCTTCTTCTTCAGCAGTGAGACATGGAAGGTGGGGTGGATGCGAGAGCCCTCAGGAAGGGCAAGCGTGTATGCGACCGGCCCCACCCGGCGAGTGATGCGAAATGACCCATAGAACTGTGGGGAGAGCTTCTGATTGGAGCGGCGAGCAACTGAAAGCTGTCTGTACGGCTGGAGACGGAGGAAGACCTCGTCGCCAACCTGGAAGGTCCGCTCCGTGCGGTGCTTATCGGCCCGCAACTTCATCCGGTCCTGAGCAACCCGAAGATTGTCCCGCAAGAGAGCCAAAGTCTGATCCCTGTCACGTAACGCACGATCCACGGCCGACAGAGCGGTGCTGCCCGGCTCATACGACCACAGGGTTGGTGGTGCGCGCCCGTAGACAACCTCGAACGGAGTAATCCGCCCGGCCGTGTGATACGAAGTGTTGTAGCAGTACTCCGCCCAGTGTAACCATCGAGTCCACGTCCGGGGCTCATCCATGACGAAGCAGCGAAGATACGTCTCGACATCCCGGTTCAGCACCTCTGTCTGGCCATCTGTCTGCGGGTGGTGCGCGGTGCTCATGCGCAACCTAGTGCCCTGCAACCGGAAAAGCTCTTGCCAGAATTTGCTGAGGAAGGTCGGATCGCGATCCGATATGATGGAGCTTGGGAGACCATGGAGGCGCACTACCTCCCGGGCAAAGAGATCCGCAACGGCTTCCGCGGTGTAAGGGTGGCTGAGAGCGAGAAAATGGCCGTATTTGGACAGCTTGTCCACTATGACCAAGATCGTGGACTTGCCCTGAGACCGGGGCAGACCTTCAATAAAATCCATCGAGACGAGACGTCTCCCATATCTGCTGAGGAATGTCCAAGGGCGTGAGCAACCCTGCCGGTGATGACGTCTCGTACTTCTGCCGCTGGCACATGTCGCACTGCTGCACAAAACGCTGCGCGTCCCTGCGCAACCCCCTCCAAAAGACATTGGCCCGCAACCGCTGTAACGTGCGAAGCACCCCGGCATGACCTCCGGTCGGGGATGAGTGGAACTCCTGTAACATGACCTCCTTCCAAGCGGACGAAGCGGGAATGACCACCCTCCTGTGGTAGTACAAATGTCCTCCAATCAGCTGGTACCCTGGAGTGGTGGGTTGGCCCTGAGACAAGGCCTCTACAATAGGCTGGAGCTCGGGATCCGCGGCTATCTCGCGCTGAATGTCATCCAAGGACTCAATCAATGGTACCGACAGGCGAAAGAGGGTGCCTTCCGGTAGGCGGGATAGGGCATCGACCGCTAAATTCTCCTTGCCCTGCTTGTACACGATCTCATAGTCATACCCGAGCAGCTTGGTCAACCACTTCTGCTGGAGAGGAGATGCTAACCGCTGATCCAAGAAATGTTTCAGGCTTTGGTGATCGGTGCGAACTTTAAAATGATGGCCTAGCAGGTATGGACGCCACAACGTCACTGCGTGAAGAATTGCTAGCATCTCCTTCTCGTACGTGGAGAGGCCCAAGGTGCGGGGTGCCAAAGCCTTGCTGAAGTAGGCCAACGGCCGCCCCTCCTGCATCAACACCGCCCCAATTCCTACTCCTGAATCGTCCGTCTCCACTACAAACTCCTTGGTGAAATCCGGTAGTGCGAGCACCGGTGTGGTCGTCATAGCCTCCTTGAGAGCGGAAAAGGCCCGCTCCGCCTCGTCATGCCACGTAAAGGACTCCTTGTGGAGGAGCTGTGTGAGTGGGCGTGCCAGCTTCCCATAATCCTTCACGAACCTCCTATAGTACCCAGTGAGGCCCAGGAAGCCTCGAAGTGCGCGTACGGTAGCCGGCCGCGGCCACTCCACCATGCTCTCAATCTTCTTTGGGTCTGCCCTGACCCCTTGTGCCGAAATCAGATGCCCCAAATATTCCACCTCTGACTGCCCAAACGAGCATTTCGACAGCTTGGCGTAGAACTGATGCTGCCGCAGAATTGTAAGAACCTGTGCCACGTGCTCAACATGCTCCTCCCATGACCGACTGTATATCAAGATATCGTCGAAGAATATGAGTACCGATCGCCGTAGGAGTGGCCGGAAGGTCTCATTCATCACTACCTGGAAGGTCGATGGGGCATTGGAAAGCCCAAAGGGTATCACCAAGAACTCGTAATGCCCGTCGTGTGTGCGAAACGCGGTCTTGTGGATGTCTTCCGTCTTCATCCGAATCTGGTGGTAGCCGGAACGGAGGTCCAGCTTGGTAAACAAACTCGCCCCATGCAGCTCGTCCAAGAGCTCTTCTATCATCGGTATCAGAAACTTGTCCTTGATCGTGGACTCATTCAGGTTGCGGTAATCCACGCAAAAACGCCAAGACCCGTCTTTCTTTTTCACCAGGATGATGGGTGAGGAAAAGGCGCTGGTGCCCGGCCGTATGATGCCGGTCGCCAGCATCTCTTTCACACTCTTCTCGATCTCGGCCTTCTGAATGTACGGGTATCGATAGGGTCTGACGTTCGGGGGCGCAACCCCCTCCTTCATCTGTATGCCGTGATCCCTGAACCTGGGCGGAGGAAGGCCCCGGGGCTCCTGGAACACATCTCTGAACTGGGACAAAAGTACCTGTATCTCCTCTGGAATGTCTGGTGGGTCGTGGGCCACGGCCTCTACCCCCACTACCATGACTATCGGGGATCCCTGCTCCTCTAACCGCTGCAAGCTCCTCACAGAAATCTCCTTCAGTGGTGAAGACCGAATGTCCTGTAGGCAAAAATCCTTCCCTTGCTGGGTGAATTCCATCGTCAAACGGACCCAGTCGGTAGTCACCCTCTGTAATTGCCGTAACCATTGGAACCCCAACACCATGTCCGAACCCCGAATCGGAAGTAAGTACATATCCGTGTGGCACAAATAGCCCTGCACGCGGATCTCCACCCCCTTCATCACCCCCTCGCATCTCAGCTAGCTCCCATCTGCCACCATAACCTGGAAGGCCGCCTCCCTGTCGATCGTCTGTCCCACCTTTGAAGCAACTGTCGGGTTGATGAAATTGTGGGTGCTCCCACTATCCACCAGGATGGTCACACGCTCCTTGCCCACCATGCCTGTGAAACGAAGCGTCACCGGGGCGGTGCACCCCTCCATGGCCTGCAAGGAAACCCCGAACTCTGCCAAATCCAGATCCTCCACGTCGGCTTCCTCCAGATGGTCCTCCTCGTCATCCTCCTCCCGCAGCATAAACAACTGGACCTTCTGGCAGCCGTGTCCCTTGGTGTACTTCTCATCGCAATTAAAGCACAACCCTTTCTCCCTCCTGGCCTGCATCTCTGGCCATGTCAACCTGGTCACTGTCGGCCGTATGGCCGGTGGCTGCTCGCGTCGTACCGCCGCGGAAGCCGCGGGTGGCTTGGTCGTCATCCGGCTCCGCTGCCAGTTGTACCCACTGAGCCTCGGGAATCTCCTGATATTTGAAAAACAGCTCTGCCTTTTGTATCCATTCCAGGGCGTCCCCTCCCCGGAACTTAGGAAAATTCATCCGTGTCCGCTTGGGTTGCATGTATGGTCTCTGATAAGCCCCTCCCAAACCGCCACCGTCTGGTCCCATCCCTCCGGGTTGCCCAAAATCTCCTTGGATTCCTCCCTGATTCCACCCCGGATTCCTTCCCGGTCCCATAGTGGCCGGACCGTATCCCCCGTTAGGAACAGTTGCGGGTGGGGGCGGGAAATTCCCCGTTGTGCCCCCGAGAGGAACCGCATTTGCTCCGGTGGGGCGAAACACCCTAAATCCTTGATGCTGTGGCCTCCATGCTTGTCCTGGATGCTGTCCAGGACCTCCTCCTTGCCGCAGCAGTCCGCCGTGAGCCGGCAGGGGCTGTTCGAACCCCCACGTAGCAGTCGCACCTCCGCCCGGCCCCCAGGGCCCTCCCGCAGCCTCCGCCGCCCGACTGGGCCCATTCTGGGGCTGTTCCGGCATCCAGAAGGAAGCCGCACCTCCGCCGAACCCCCCGCTGCCCCATCCGCCAGGATCGGGGTATCCGCCCGTCATGCCGCTGGAGCGGGAAGGAAGCGGAGGCCCGCGCGCGGTTTCTGGCGCGATTCCCGCGCCGAATCCGGGTCCCGACGCGCCCGTCGTCCCGCCTCCGTGACTCCCGCACCCCGAGCTTCCTCCGTTAGGGAGATTGGTCACCTCCGTGTCCGATCCCGCGCCGTTTACGGCTTTTCCCTTCAGATTTTGCAAGAGGAGGGATTTCAACTTCTCCATCTTCTCATCGAGTCGTTCCTCCAAGTGTTGTTGCGAGTCCTTCATGCTTGCTTCGATTGCCGCCACGGAATCCGTCAACGCAGCATAGTTCTCCTCGATGGCGGCCAAACACGCCGTCTCTGCCTCCGTACGCGTCACCATGGTCGCAGGAAGGATGCTCTGATACCAAATGTTATGCTACCGCTAGAGATCTAAGCAAGAGAAAACAAAAGACGGCTAGGGTTTAGTGCATGAAGAAGAAGATACCTGAAAATAGATCAATCATGCCCCAAAGAGGGGGAAAAGGGGTATTTATGGAGCCCCCTTTTCCCAGGGCGGCCGGCCCCAATTGAGGGCTGAACCGGTGTGGTTCAGCCCTCCCTCCTCTTAATGATTAATTGCGGGCTGAACCGGATGGTTCAGCCCGGTCTTGGTCCGGCGCTCCTTTAGGTCTTCTGGCGTACTTGAATCCTCGGAACCGCAGATCGTCCGGGGCCATAACAGCAAGAGAGATGTCGGCGCAACCGGAGACCGGAACAGTCGCACCATTAGCGACAGTGATAGATTTCGGATGAGGAACATCCGAGTACTGGAGGGGCCGCAGTGAGGTGATGTGATGAGTAGCCCCTGAATCCAAGATCCAACGCGGACTGGAGGAAAGACAAGTAATACCTGTAGTAGAGATGAAGACAACAGAAGCAGGAGGAGGGCTAAGAAGTCCCTGGAGGTGCTGTAGCTGGAGGCGAACTGCCGCGAGGTCGGTACCAGTGGAGGAGGAGCCATCAGCAGCAGTCGCAGTGGGGTAAGGAGGATAGCCATGTTTCTTGTAGCAAACATCATCCGTGTGGCCATCCCGGCCGCAGTAGGAACACTTGGAGCGGGCCCGACCCCCACGTCCCCTTCCGCGAGAGCCGGAACGTCCACCGCGAGCAGAAGGCGGTGGGGGAATTAAGGGGGGAAGGGCCTGCTGAAGGAGAGCCGGAGAGAAAGGTGCCGGAGGATCCAGGGGTGGTGATACTCGAAGGAGCATAGAGCAGACATCAGAGAGGGAGGGAGTAGAAGCCGAGGCCAACACTTGAGCCCGAATGCTCTGAAGGTGAGAAGGGACACGAGCCATTATCATGACAATGCAAACGGCCTCCTTTTGCGCACGCTGAGCAGCAAGGTCGGTGGTAGAAGGCTGATGCTGGATCCAGGCCTCTGCCAGAGTCTTGGCTCGAGCAACAAAGGAGGTCATGTCAGCCGCCCCGCCAGCATCAAGAGACTGAAGGTCGGTAATAATGTCATAGAGGTGCTGAAGACTATTCTTTCTAGAGTATAAGGAGTGAAGCTCCTCCCACATGGCTTTGGCGGTCTCATGGTACATGACCATTTGGTATGACTCACCCTACAACGAATTAAGGAGCCATGTTTGAACTCGGCCATCATTGCGTAGCCAATCCTCCGTATTAGGGGAAGGAGGAGCGTTAGTAAGGTGAAGCACAAGGCCCTTGGCCTGAAAAACACAACAGAGTGGACCCACGAAACAAAGTTCTTCTTCCCAGATAAGGAGATAGTGGTGATCCGCAACTCATCTCGAAGATCAGGAAGAGAAGTCGGGCGGTCAGCAGGAGGATGAGCCGCCTGTCCAGTAGAGTCAATGGAAGAACCCATGGAGCCGGGGAGGACCGCCCCGAATTAGAGAGCGTGCGGCTAGAAACGAGGCCGCAACTAGGTGTTGGAGAGAGAACGGACAACCCGCACGGTTACAGAGAGACCACCAGCGGCTAAGCAAAAGAGAGGAAAAGAGAGCAGGAGAAGTCGCAGCGGTTCGAAAGAAAGAGGCCGCGCGATCAGTAGAAGCAGAGACCGCGAGAAGAAACCGAGCGGCTAGAGAGAGAGACCGCGAGTACGAACTCGAGCAGCAAGACGAGAGGAAGACCATGAGTAAGAACTCGAGCGGCTAGAGGAGAGAGACCGCGAGGAAGAACTCGAGCGGCTAGAGGAGAGAGACCGCAAGGAGGAACTCGGGCGGCTAGAGGAGAGAGACCGTGAGTAAGAACTCGAGCGGTTAGAAGCGGACAAACCGCAAGCGGCAAAAGAAGCCGCGGAGAGAAGTGGAGCCCACGAGGTGAGATGAGAGGTTATAAAAATGACGGAGGGGTGGATCCACGGGAGGGAGAGAAGAAGAGGAGAGGGCAGCGGGTTAGCAAGTGAGAAGCCGAGAAGAGAGGAGACGGGTAGAGAAGGCCGCTACTCGGTGCGAGTAGAGGACCAGGCCGCAACACAAGAGCGGAGAGGAGAGGGATACAGGCCGGGCGGTTCGAGAAAGTGAAACCGCAAAGTCGGAATCGCTGGCTCTGATACCATGTTGAATGAGCTCAAAGCTTGTATGTATTACTTCAGTATCAAAATACAAGGAGAGAATACACATATATAGGAGAGAGAAGGAGAGGAGAAATCCTATACAATGATGTGAGACTAATAGGAGGAGAAGGAAAAGAGAAAAGAGGGCCCAATACTGGGCTATTTACATGGGCCTTTCTAACAGTCATTATAGTTTGTTCATTGCCCTATTTGACTCCTGCATTGAGAAAATTTGAATGCATTTTTAAGTTGATTGGGATTGAGGATTTCAATAAATTTTAATTTTTTCTTAAAATTTTACACTTCTTTACAGCTATTGCATGCTTCTTTGCTGCCCCTTGGACAATCATGTATATATTTTGCTCATAAACTATTATCGTCAGTCTTCCTCTCTACCACTCTCCGTCAATATTGCTTTACACAAGTAATTTTAGTTTACTTACTGGTATGCATGATGTTTTTTTATTTATATTGTATAATACATCTACAATATATTTTGTTTACATTCTTTTTACAATATATTTTTGTTTACATTCATTTTACAATATATTTTTGTTTGCATTATTTATATATATGTAATTCACACATTACGTATTTTAGGTCTGCCTTCACCCATATTTTTCAAGATACTTGGTATTACGATGTTTGAGTCTTGACAGTGTCCAGTTCTTAGATCAAAACTATTTTGATTAGATTGTCTCTGAAGGAGAATGTATTTCAGGAGGATATTTTTGTAGCAAGAGCACCAGGGAGATTGGATGTAATGGGTGGAATTGCAGATTATTCAGGAAGCCTTGTTTTGCAGGTCAGCTTCCTTAACATTTCCCTACTTAACTCATGTTATTTAAACGATCAAATAAAAAGTAGTTAGAATGTTGTTTTCTTTTAAGCCATGTTGATGAGTGCTTATCACCTTATATGAGTAACCTGAGGATTCTCTACAGAATTCCGTTTAGGTTTCTTCTTGCTCTTTGGAACAATTTGTATTAGGTAACATAATAACTTGAGAAAGAAATATCTATTAGAATGTAAGTATCTGGCATAATAATAATTAATTTTTTTGTGGACGGGCCCAAAATTTGTATTAATTGCACAAGACTGTAATTTTAGCAATGAGAGGCTAAATTCTCAACACACCCCGTCGTCTGGATTGCCTTTAGCCTCTAAGATGTGTTTTTTTAATTGTGTGACCTGAAAGTGAATCAATGAGTTTAGTTTGCTTTGATGCCATGTCAGATTCTAAACATCCAACCTAAACCAATTGGTTGTGTGTGGAGGGGGGCCTTATCTATATTTACTGCATGAGGCTAAGTGAGTTTCATGATGTGGGACTAAATTTTCAGCAATAGTATTCAGTTGATTGAAAAGGAAATAGGAAAAAAGGTTGACAACATCCTTTGTTGAGTTCGCAGGAAAAGGTTAAGGAGAATTTATGCCTTCTGTGCAATTTTCCAAAGTACAGTTTTCCTTGTAATTGCACATTATGTGAAATTGATTTAAACTTAGATCCTACTGAGACAGTAAATACCTTAAGTTTGATTACCTCATTCTCATTTACTAGAAGTTTTGAATATCATTCCTATTGTATATTGGATATCTGGTCATCCGTGCCTATTGACTAGAGGAGGGAGAACATGAGGAGAACTATCAGAGAACCACCAAAGTATGCTTAGCCTTTTGATGCTGGGTCGCCTTTTCATTTAAGATCCAAAATTATTAGGTCCCCTGATGCAGAAGTTACATGATCTTTTTTATATGAGGGCCAAACATAAATCATGAAAATAAAGAGAAATACATCATAAAGATAAAAATAGGGGCTGACTCCAGCCACTTGGTCCTCGAATGTCTGAAGCAGACATGTCTTGCGTGAATATGCTCGCATGAGTATTTCCTCTGGAATGTCATTGGCACCCATATCTGTATCATTATTGTTGAGAGAGCCCAAAGCGTGTATGTATTATTCAAGTATATAATTACAAGGAGAGAATACAAATATATAGGAGAGAGGAGAGAGGAATAAATCATATACAAGATGTGGGACTAAAGAAGGAGGAGAAAGAAAACAAGAAAGAAGGCCATTTAAATGGGCCTTTTACATGGGCTTTTCCAATACTCCCCCACAAGCTGGAGCGTACAAGTCGTATGCGCCAAGCTTGGATAGGCACTGATAGAAGAGGGTAATAGGTAGAGCTTTGGTGAGGATGTCCGCGACCTGTTCAGTACCCGGAACATGTTTGAGCTCGATCTTCTTCATGTGGACTTTCTCTCGGATGAAATGACAATCTACCTCAATATGCTTCGTTCTTTCGTGAAAGACCGGGTTCTTAGCAATATGTATGACAGCTTGACTGTCACATAGGAGGAGAGCTGGTGAAGATAGTTTAACTTCAAGGTCAGTAATGAGACTCTCAATCCATGTGAGTTCAGAGACCACAGCAGCCATTGCCCGATATTCTGCCTCTGCTGAGGATTGAGCAACCACTGCTTGTTTCTTGCTTTGCCAAGTAATCAGATGTCCTCCAAAATAGGTGCAAAACCCGCTAGTAGATCGTCGATCGTCGAGGGAGCCAGCGTAGTCGGCATCAGAGTATGCCACTAGTGTAGGAATGGAAGATGAGGTTTTGTATACAAGTCCTTGGCCAGGAGCTGTCTTAAGATATCTGAGAATGCGTTCCACAGCCTGGAGATGAGAGCTTCGAGGAGAGTGCATATAACGACTAACGAGTCCCACAGCGAAGGATATATCAGGTCTTGTAACTGTTAGGTAGATAAGTTTCTCAACTAGACGACGGTAATATTCTGGATTTTGTAGAAGAGAATCAGAATCTGAGCCCTGAGCACATAGTTTGTGATTTGCATCCATGGGAGTGTTAATAGGTTTGCAGTCAGAGTAGCCCGCATCATGAAGAAGATCCAGACAATATTTTCGCTGAGAGAGAACCAAACCATCTGACCGTCTGGCCACTTCCAGACCGAGGAAGTACCGAAGATGTCCCAGATCTTTAGTTTGGAAGACGGAGCTCAGATGTAGCTTAACGACCTTTATGCTGTCCAAGTCATTTCCAGTAATAATGATGTCGTCGACATATACCAATAGGAGAACCGTCGTTGCCCGGTGACGAGTAAACAATGAGAAGTCAGCCGAGCTTCGAGTGAAGCCAATGGCCCGGAGAGCTTTGCTGAACTTGTCGAACCATGCCCGAGGGGATTGTTTGAGACCATATAGTGATTTGAGAAGGTGACAGACACGGGACTCCCCCGTGGTCTCAAACCCGAGAGGTTGTTGCATGTAAACAGTTTCCTGAAGGTCGCCATTCAGGAAATCGTTCTTGACGTCGAGTTGAAATAAGGGCCATTGATGATGGACAACAACAGAAATGAGAATTCAGACCGTGTTGAGCTTAGCGACCGGAGAGAAAGTCTCGTCATAGTCGAGCCCCTGCTGCTGGGTGAAGCCACGAGCAACCAAACGAGCTTTGAGACGATCAATGGTCCCATCAGGAGCATGTTTGATGACGAAGACCCATTTGCACCCAACAGGTTTCTGGCCGGGAGGAAGGGCCACCAAGGTCCAAGTCTGCTTCGCCCACAGAGCAGCCATCTCTTCTTCCATGGCAGCACGCCACCTAGGATGTTGAAGAGCGTCCTGTACAGAAGTAGGAATAGAGACCGAGGATAGGGAAGTAGCCAAGGTCTGAAGAGGGGGAGAGAGGCGATGGAGAGAAACATAGTTCGCCATCGATGAGCTGTAGAGGCCGGTACCGGAGCAGCAGAACACGGAGAAGCCGAGGTCGAGGCCGACTGCATAGGAGCAACGGGAGGAAGAGGGCGACGAGTATAGACCCAAATAACGGGCGGTCGAGGAGGGTCAAGGGTGGGAGGAGGCAGAGGGATGTTTGGAGGGGAGTGGACGGGGATCACCGGCCGTGGGAGGGAGGGTGGTGGAGAAGGGGGTGGTAGAAGTGGTGGCAAAGGAAGAGGGAAGAAGGGTTGATCCTCCCGGAAAGTAACGTCAGTAGATACAGAGACCTTCCGGGTGACCGGGGAGTAGCAAACATAACCCTTTGGGTGCGGGAGTAGCCGACGAAAATATGTTTGGCCGCACGGGGATCCAGTTTGTCAAGAGTGGGGCCCAGGTTATGGACAAAGCAAGTACAACCAAAAACCCGGGGTGTGAGAGGGAAGGCGGGTGTGGAGGGAAAAATAAGGCTGAAGGGGGTAGCGTTCTGGAGAACCGGTGATGGGAGACGGTTGATAAGAAAACACGCGGTGGAAACCGCAAAGTTTCAGAATACTTTGGGAACGTGCATGTGAAGCATGAGGGAACGAGCAACATCAAGCAAGTGGCGGTTCTTGCGTTCGGCGACCCCGTTTTGCTGCGGGGTGTAGGGACAAGAAGTCTGATGAACAATACCGAAGTTTGCACAGAGAGTGACAAACTCATGGCTAGTGTATTCCCGGGCAGGCAACCGCAAACTCATGGCTAGTGCAACCGCATGGAAGTGATGTGGTGTGTGGCTCCCGAGTCCAGGATCCAGCGAGAGCCGGAGGAAAGGCAGGCAGTACCGGCAGTGTAGGTCGAGACAATACCTGCAGGGGAGGTGGAGGCAATGGAAGCAGATGGAGGGTTGAGGAGCCCCTGAAGTTGTTGCAGCTGAAGGCGAAGAGCCTCAAGATCCGTACCAGTCGAAGGAGAGCTATCGGTAACAGCAGCAGTAGGCGGGCGAGGAGGGTAGTCATGTTTCTTGTGACAGACCGCTTCAGTATGACCATCCCGGCCGCAGTAGGTGCACTTGGGCCGACCGCGGCCACCACGGCCCCGCCTACGGGAGCCCGTACGTCCACCCCGAGTAAAAGAGGGTGGGGGAAGTAAAAGAGGAAGGGCCTGCTGAAGAAGGGCCGGCGAGGGTGGTGCAGGTGCCTCCGGTGGAAGTGGTACGCGAAGTAACATCGAGCAGACATCGGAGAAGGAAGGGGTAGTGGGTGAGGCCAGAACCTGGGCCCGGATACTGTGACGGTGCGGCGGTACGCGAGCCATAATCATAGCAATACAAACAGCCTCCTTCTGGGCGCGTTGAGCAGCGAGATCAGTAGTCGCGGGCTGGTATTGAATCCAGGCCTCCGTTAGAGTTTTAGCACGGGCCACGAAGGAGGTCATGTCCAGAGCTTTGCCAACATCCAAGCTTGAAGATCAGTGATGAGGTCAAAAAGGTGCTGAAGGCTGTCCTTGCCCGAGTACAAAGAATGAAGTTCATCCCACACGGCTTTGGCGGTCTCATGATACATGATCATCTGGTACGGCTCACCCTCCACCGAGTTCAGGATCCAGGTCTGGACGCGACCGTCATTGCGTAGCCAATCATCAGTAGGAGGAGTTGGTGAGCCCTGGGTAAGGTGACGCGCAAGACCCTTGGCTTGTAAGACCCGGCGGACGGAGTGAACCCAGGGGATGAAGTTGGACTTGCCAGAGAGGGAAATAGTAGTAATCCGAAGCTCATCGCGGAGTTCGAGAGGAGGAGCCACGTGGTCTGCCGGGGGGTGAGCGGTAGTGGAGTCGCTGGAGGACATGGCGACTTGGAGAAGAGGCGGGCAGAACCAGCGGACTGAGGCACATCAGACAGCAGGGCGCGGCTAGTACAAACCGCGCTAGTTCGCAGCGGGCTAGAGGAGGCCGCGGCGAACTAGATGAGGTCGCGGCGAACTGGATGAGGTCGCGGCGAATTGGCGAACGGGCGAACTGGATGAGGTTGCGGCGAACTAGAAGAGGTCGCGGCGGTCAGGAGCAGACCGCGGCAGAGGCGGGCAGGGAGAAGCCGCCGCGGGAAGCGACAAGCCGCGAGCAGAGAGAGGCCGCAGCGGGTTGAAGTAGAAGGCAGAGAACGCAGCGGTCTGGAGCAGATCGCAGCGGACTGGAGCAGTCCGCAAGAGACTGCGGATAGGGAGCAGTCCGCGAGCAAAGAGGCTCGAGCGGAGAGGAGCAGTCCGCGAGCAAAGAGGCTCGAGCGGACAGAGGAAGTGCGTTCAGTGGACAGAAAAGAAAGTCCGCAGCGGATAGAAGAGGTGGGCCCCACGAGTCAGAGCAGAAGATGGCTATAAAAGCCTGAGGAGGGTGGAACCACGGAGAGAGGGAGAAGAGAGGCGGATGCAGAGGGGCAGGCCGCAGGAGATCGGAGCGGACAGAAAGGCAGTCCGCAGGAGGTCGGAGCGGACAGAAAAAGGCAGGCCGCAAAGGGGCAGGCCGCAAGAGATCGGAGCGGACAGAAAAGCAGTCCGCAGGAGGTCGGAGCGGACAGAAAAAAACAGGCCGCAGGGAAGGCGGGCTGGGCGGTTTGAAGAGAAGGGAAGACCGCAGCTAGAGGGAACCTCGCTTTGATACCATGTTGAGAGATCCCAAAGCTTGTATGTATTATTCAAGTATATAATTACAAGCAGAGAATACAAATATATAGGAGAGAGGAGAGAGGAATAAATCTTATACAAGATGTGGGACTAAAGAAGGAGGAGAAAGAAAACAAGAAAGAAGGCCATTTAAATGGGCCTTTTACATGGGCTTTTCCAATAATTATCAATATGGTTCTTACCATTATTTGCAACATGTTGCAATTCTTTCCAATTTTATAACATTCAAGTGTTATTCTACTTTTTTATTTAATGTATGAGACTCCCTTTAATTTTATGTCTTGGACTCTTGGGAGAAGTTATTTCAATGTTTCGAACTTGTAACATCTAGATCAATTGGAGCAGCCTAATCATTCTCAAAGGCCTAGTGAAGTAAATATTTTACTTCACTATGTATACTAGTTCATGTGCATAGTACGTCCTTAATTCTTGATTTATACCTATATCCTTACTAGTTTTACCATATTAATTTTTTTTCTGTTAGTTATTGGAACTGAGATATTTGGTATTTTGGTCTTTAGGTAGTTCTTCATGATTTATTCACCAGTGAACATTTGTCTAATAGTAGTAGACCTAAACAATATTTGGTGCTTTCTTATCCACCATGTAAATTGACTGTTCAATTGTACTCCAAATTTTACAGATGCCAATTAGAGAAGCCTGCCATGTCGCTGTGCAAAGGAACCATCCAACTAAGCATAAACTTTGGAAACATGCTCAAGCACGCCAAAACGCAAAAGGAGAACAGCCCCACCCTGTGCTGCAGATTGTAAATCCTAAGCTAACACAATAACTTTATATTTCCTTACATTCATTATATATCTTAGTTTTCTTTATATGCATATCTAAACTACATTAAAAGGTCTTTAAAAGAGTTCATGGTCTTTATATAAAGCCGTCAAAAGCATCTGGTGCGTCCGATCTTTACATGAGAGAGAGGGAGAAGAGAGAGAAGAAATATTTTTCCTAGACTTCTTAAGCCTCCTCAAATAGCTAGGGCCTAGGGGAGAAACGGGGACTAGGTGAGAGTTGTTTTTGTTTTTTAAGGCTTTTTTATTGTTCAGTTTTATCTCTAAAATAATGGTGCAGGGTACCTTTTTCCTTTCTTTTCACGCATGTGCGGAGCTTGGTAGTGCGCACGTGCCGAGCCTGTGCACACCCAAAGCTTCCACAGACAGTCGAAGCTCATTTGCAACCAAGAGTAGTCCTGCACAGGCGTAGCTCCATGTGCAACTGCTAGTATATTCATTGATATATGTGTATATATGTATGTATGTATGCATCCATACATACTTATCTATTTATATTTATGTATGTATGTATGCATCCATACATATATCTAAACTATATTAGGTGAAGTTCTTAAACATAGTTCATTGTCCTCAAAGCATTTGGCTTCTCCCATCTTTACATGAGAAGGGGGGGGGGGGGGGGGGGAAAACTATTTTCCTAGAACTCTTAAACCTACATAAGTAGCTAGGGCGTATGGGAGGGACCTGGTGAGAAAGTGTGTTTTTTTATTTCTTTTTAAGGATTTTTCATTCTTCTTTTTTATCTGTAAAATAATATTGCAAATTATTTGTTTGCTTTCTTTTTAAATTAGTCTCACGGGCAAAGCCCGGGGGCCGCTACTTTGGTTATGCACATATGAAGCCCTTGCGCACAAAAAACTTCCATGGATGGACGAAGCCCGTTCGCAACCACATGCACGCCCGTTCGCAACCCCATGCACGAGTACTTATATATATAGGGTTAATTACTGGGACCTCCCCTGGGAGTTTGCATAATTGCAGGTTGCACTCCTCTATCGTTCAAAATTACATTTATCTCCACTCTAACTTTCTCTAGTTTACAAAAATGTCATTCCGTTAGAAATATGGATGAAAAATGATAAGATAAGTCAAATTATTTTATGATATTCCAATTTTATCATTTTATAATGATTCTAGATTTATTACAAAGGGTAAAATGTAATGCACCTCTTCAATGTTGACTTATTACAAAGGGTGAAATTGGAATATCATAAAATAAATTGGCATATTGATCACTTTCCATCTATATTTCTAAAGGATGAGGCCACCACTTTCAATGTATAGTCATTGCAAAGGGTAAAATTGGAATATCATAACATAATTTGGTGATTTTATCATTTTTCATTCATATTTCTAACGGAGGGACATTTTTATAAACTAAGGAAACTTAGAGGGGAGGTAAATGCAATTTTGAAAGATAGAGGGCGTGCAACCTGTAATTATGCAAACTCTTAGGGGAGATGTATACCGGGACTTTCCCTCGAAGTTTGCGTAATTACATATTGCATCCCTCTAACTCTCGAAATTACAAAAATCTCTTTGAGGAAATTGGGGGGGGGGGGTAATTGCAATTTCGAAAGCTAGAGGGGTGCAAGTTGTAATTACACAAACTTTGAGGGGAGGTCCCGGTAAATAACCATATATATAAGGCCTCTGATTTCAGCTATCATTGTACATGTTTTTAATTTTTACAAATTAGGAAGGTTTGATTCTTAATATGAAATGGTTACTGTTGTAAGAGCTCAAAGCTTGTATGTATTACTCAAGTATTTGTTTACAAGGAGAGAATACAAATATATAGGAGAGAGGAGAGAAGAATAAATCCTATACAAGATGTGAGACTAAAGAAGGATGAGAGAGAAAGCAATAAAGAGGGCCCAATATGGGCCCTTTACATGGGCTTTTCCAATACTCCCGCGCAAGCTGGAGCGTACAAGTCATATGCGCCAAGCTTGGATAGGCACTGATAGAAGAGGGTACTTGGTAGAGCTTTGGTGAGGATGTCGGCGACCTGTTCAGTACCCGGAACATGCTTGAGCTCGATCTTCTTCATGTGGACTTTCTCTCGGATGAAATGACAATCTACCTCAATATGCTTCGTTCTTTCGTGAAAGACCGGGTTCTTGGCAATATGTATAGCAGCTTGACTGTCACATAGGAGGAGAGCTGGTGAAGATAGTCTTACACCAAAGTCGGTAAGGAGGCTCTCAATCCATGTGAGTTCCGAGACCACAACAACCATTGCCCGATATTCTGCTTCTGCTGAGGATCGAGCAACCATTGCTTGTTTCTTGCTCCGCCAAGTAATTAGATGTCCTCCAAAATATGTGCAGAACCCGCTAGTGGATCGTCGATCATCGAGGGAGCCAGCGTAGTCGACATCAGAGTATGCCACAAGTGTAGGGATTGAAGATGAGGTTTTGTAAACAAGTCCTTGGCCAGGAGCTGTCTTGAGATATCTGAGAATCCGTTCCACAACCTGAAGATGAGTGCTTCGAGGAGAGTGCATATAGCGACTAACGAGTCCCACAACGAAGGATATATCAGGTCTTGTTACGGTTAGGTAGATAAGTTTCCCAACTAGACGACGATAATATTCTGGATTTTGTAGAAGAGTATCAGAATCCGAGCCCTGAGCACATAGTTTATGATTTGCATCCATGTGAGTGTTTACAGGTTTGCAGCCAGAGTAGCCTGCATCATGAAGAAGATCCAGACAATATTTGCGTTGAGAGAGAACCAGACCATCTGACCGTCTAGCCACTTCCAGACCCAGAAAGTACCGAAGATGTCCCAGATCTTTAGTTTGAAAGACAGAGCTCAGATGTTGCTTAACGGCCTGTATGCTGTCCAAGTCGTTTCCAGTAATAATGATGTCGTCGACATATACCAATAGGAGAACCGTACCCGTTGCCCGGTGGCGAGTAAATAAGGAGAAGTCAGTCGAGCTTCGAGTGAAGCCAATTGCCCGGAGAGTTTTGCTGAACTTGTCGAACCATGCCTGAGGGGATTGTTTGAGACCATATAACGATTTGAGAAGGTGACAGACCCGAGACTCCCCCGTGGTCTCAAACCCAGGAGGTTGTTGCATGTAAACCGTTTCCTGAAGGTCGCCATTCAGAAAAGAATTCTTGACGTCGAGTTGAAATAAGAGCCATTGACGATGGACAACGACAGAGATGAGAATTTGGACTGTGTTGAGCTTAGCGACCAGAGAGAAAGTCTCGTCATAGTCGAGACCCTGTTGCTGGGTGAAACCACGAGCTACCAGACGAGCTTTGAGTCTGTCAATGGTCCCATCAGGAGCATGTTTGATGACGAAGACCCATTTGCACCCAACGGGTTTCTGGCCGGGAGGAAGGGGCACCAGGGCCCAAGTCTGGTTGGCCCAAAGAGCCGCCATCTCTTCTTCCATGGCAGGGCGCCACCCAGGATGTTGAAGAGCTTCCTGTACAGAGGTAGGAATAGAGACCGAGGATAGTGAAGTAGCCAAGGTCTGAAGCGGTGGAAAGAGGCGATGTAGAGAAACATAGTTAGCCATCAGATGAGCTGTAGAGGCTGGCACCGGAGCAGCAGAACACGGAGAACCCGAGGTCGAAGCCGACTGCATAAGGGCAATGGGAGGAAGAGGGCGGCGAGTGTAGACCCGAATGACGGGCGGCCTAGGAGGGTCAATAGTGGGAGGGGGCGGAGGCAGGGTGGGAGGCGAGTGGACAGGGATCACCGGCCGTGGGATGGAGGGTGGTAGAGTGGGTGGTGGTAGAAGTGGTGGTAAAGAAGGAGGGAAGAAGGGTTGATCCTCCCGGAAAGTAACATCAGCGGAGACAAAGACCTTCCGGGTGTCTGGGGAATAACACAAATAGCCCTTTTGGGTACGGGAGTAGCCGACGAAAATGTGTTTCGCCGCACGGGAGCAAGTTTGTCGATAGTGGGGCCCAGGGTATGGACAAAACAAGTACACCCAAAGACCCGGGGTGTGAGAGGAAAGACGGGTGTTGAGGGAAAGAGAAGGCTGAAGGAGGTAGCATTCTGGAGAATCGGAGAAGGGAGACGGTTGATAAGAAAACACGCAGTGGAGACCGCAAAGTTCCAGAATACTTTGGGAACATGCATGTGAAGCATGAGGGAGCGAGCAACATCAAGAAGGTGGCAGTTCTTCCGTTCTGCGACCCCGTTTTGTTGAGGGGTGTAGGGACACGATGTCTGATGAATAATAGCGAAGTCGGCGCAGAGATTGGCAAACTCGTGGCTAGTGTACTCACGGGCATTATCAGAGCGGAATGTTTTGATAGTAGTAGAGAATTGCGTACGAGTCTCCAATACAAAAGCCTGAAAGACACGAGGAAGCTCGGAGCGATCATGAAGTTGATACAACCAGGTGGTGCGAGAGAAATCGTCAATAAACGTTATAAAGTAACGATAGCCAGAGATGCTGGGAACTTTTTTTACGGTCCCCAAATATCATAATGTATTAAATCAAAAGGAGCAGAGCTCCGGGTACAGTGTGCAGGATAAGAAGAACGTGACAGTTTGCCAAGAATACATGAATCACATTTAAAAGCAGGAAGGGAGACGTCGGGAAGCGCCTTCTGGAGGATAGGTAAAGGAGCATGCCCAAGACGACAATGCCAATCAGTAGAGGATATGGAGGAAAGGGCGGTAGAAGGGACATCGAGGAGGTAGATCCCGTTCTGCAGTCGACCCCTACCAATAGTAATCTGCGTCTGCCGATCCTGTATCAAAAAACCAGAAGTGGTGAAAGTGATATCGCAGTTCATATCAGTAGTAAGACGACCAACAGACAGTAAATTAAATGGTGATGCCGACACATAAAGAGCAGAACGAATAGATTGAGGGGTGGATCAAGAGATCAACACATCCGGAGATCGGAACAATCGCACCGTTTGCCACAGTAATAGACGGGGGATGAGGAGGATCAAAGAACTTTGGCGACAACAGGGAGGTGATGTGGTGGGTGGCTCCCGAGTCCAGGGTCCAACGAGGACCGGAGGAAAGACAGGCAGTACCTGTAGTGGAGGTGGAGGCAATACCTGCAGGAGAGGTGGAGGCAATTGAAGCAAATGGAGGGTTGAGGAGCCCCTGGAGTTGTTGCAGCTGAAGGCGAAGAGCCTCAAGGTCCGTACCGGTGGGTGGAGAGCTATCAGTAACAGCAGCAGTAGGCGGGCGAGGCGGGTAGCCATGTTTCTTGTGGCAGACGGCTTCAGTGTGGCCATCCCGGCCGCAGTATGTGCACTTGGGCCGACCTCGACCACCACGGCCCCGTCCGCGGGAGCCCGTACGTCCACCCCGAGTAAAGGATGGTGGGGGAAGTAAGGGAGGAAGGGCCTGTTGAAGAAGGGCCGGCGAGGGTGGTGCAGACGCCTCCAGGGGAGGTGGTACTCGAAGTAACATAGAACATACATCTGAGAAGGAAGGGGTAGCAGGGGATGCCAGAACCTGGGCCCGGATACTGTGAAGGTGTGGCGGGACTCGAGCCATAATCATAGCGATACAGACTGCCTCCTTCTGGGCACGTTGAGCAGCGAGATCAGTAGTAGATGGCTGGTGCTGAATTCAGGCCTCCGTGAGAGTCTTAGCACGAGCCACAAAGGAGGGCATGTCCATAGCTTTGCCAACATCCAAAGCTTGAAGATCGGTGATGATGTCAAAAAGGTGCTGAAGACTGTCCTTGCCCCAGTACAAGGAATGAAGTTCATCCCACATTGCTTTGGCGGTCTCATGATACATGATCATCTGGTAAGGCTCACCCTCCACCGAGTTCAGGATCCAGGTCTGGACGCGACCGTCATTCCGTAGCCATTCATCAGTAGTAGGAGTCGGAGGTCCCTGGGTAAGGTGACGCGCAAGGCCCTTGGCTTGCAGGACCCTCCGAACTGAGTGAACCCAGGGGATGAAGTTCGACTTGCCAGAGAGGGAAAGAGTAGTAATCTGAAGCTCATCGCGGAGTTCGGGAGGAGGAGCCACGCGGTCTGCCGTGGGGTTAGCGGTAGTGGAGTCGCTAGAGGACATGGCGACCAGGAGGAGAGGAGGCGGGCTAAAAGAGGCCGCACGAATTGGAATAGGTCGCGGCGGACAGGATCAGACCGCTGCGGGCTGGAGCCGGTCGTGGCGAGTAGAGCACAACGGCTGGCTGACAAGCCGGGGAAGCTCGGCAAGTAGGGCAGAGACCGCCCGGTCAAGAAGTAAAAAACACCAGCGGCAGGAAGAAACCGCGACCAAAGGCGGGGCGAAAAGGGAGAAGAAGTCCGCAGCGGGCAGAGACAGGCCGCACAGACAGAGAAGAGAAGAGCCGGAGGAGACCGCGACCAAGATGCGGGTGAGAGAGGAACAACCCGCACGGTCAGGCGGATCAACGACCTGAGGAGAAGGAAACTGCGGGGAGAGAGATACAAGCGGATAGAAAGAGACCGCAGCGACCAAGAACAATCCGCAGAAGAGGCAGGCCGCAGAGAGCAGGAACAAGCCGCAGCGAGCAAGAGCAGGCAGCGAGAGCAGCAAGCCACAGCGTGAGAGAACAGACCGCGAGAGATAGAGAGCGGTCTGGAGGAGAGAGAGGGAAGGCTATAAAATGCTGCAGGGGAGGGGTGGAACCACGGAGAAGAAGAGGGAGTGGAGGAGGAGGAGCGGAGCGGACAAGAGGGCAGGCCGCAAGAGGCCGCGCGGGTAGCGGACAGAAGATAGACCGCGCGGGTTCAGAAAGGGAAGCCACTCAATTTGAACCTGCCTCTGATACTATGTTGTAAGAGCTCAAAGCTTGTATGTATTACTCAAGTATTTGTTTACAAGGAGAGAATACAAATATATAGGAGAGAGTAAAGAAGAATAAATCCTATACAAGATGTGGGATTAAAGAAGGATGAGAGAGAAAGCAATAAAGAGGGCCCAATATGGGCACTTTACATGGGCTTTTCCAATAGTTACGTTATAGAATCTATCAGTTTTCGTAAGTCTGATATAGAATAACTGTGAACTGCCGACCCTTAAGCTAATGGAAGATTTGCATTTGTGAAAGTATTAATGCAAAATTATCTTAATTCCTTACAACATCAAAATCCGTATTGTTCTCTTAAAATACTAAAAAAATTCAGTAAAAGGGTGTATGACCATATGGGCTCCTGTCAATTCAAGTTCTTAAGTGAATACTTCATTGATTTAAAATATTTTTTGTTTTCTTATTGTTGCCTACTCAATTCCTATTTAGGTATCATTCGGCTCTGAATTGAGCAACCGTGCCCCAACATTTGATATGAATTTATCAGATTTCATGGATGGTGAACAACCCATTTCTTATGAGAAGGCCTACAAATACTTTGCTCAAGACCCATCTCAGAAGTAGGTAACTTTTTTTTTTTTACTTTAGATTAGTAAATGTTCTGTGATTATGTTTACTCATCTTTGTACATTTGTGTTCTACCTAAGGTGGGCCGCATATGTCGCTGGTACAATTCTTGTCTTGATGACAGAGCTTGGAACTCGTTTCACTGATAGCATCTGCATACTGGTAAATTATACTTGACATTTTATCTCATCATTTTATTACTTGAGGACTCATAGTGCACAAAAAAGGGTTAGGGAGAACAAAGAAGATCTTTAGACATTAATTGTGATTTGTTTTACATTCATGATGATAAGACAATAATATAGTGAAATCAATAATCAGTAAGAGTTGTGATGCGGAATGGAGATGCGGACCGAAACAGACGACGAGTTTTGTGCCTGTTCAGGGCCGATTGGTTACTTACCATATATGGCGTACCCGGATCGATGATCCGACTCCATGGATGCGTCCGGCCCGTTGTTCTGACACGATTTCATATATTATATTGTCATTTTTGCTTTATTTTTGATGTAATTGGGTTACCCCATCTCCGACCAATTATAGCCGTCGATGGTGGGATGCCTTAATATCTCTTTGTTACAAATAAGAGTCTATGGAGGCTGCTATAGGTCATTGCAAAATTTGTAGATTACTATTCCCGGATTCCAGCGGTCACCCAACGATGTCGACGCCGTGGAACACTATGTGACGACTCTTAGGTGCTCTTCCTCCCTAAGGTATTATCTAACCCTAACCTCCATTTTTCACCATCCCTAGCCCTAGTCCCCCACATATCGCCTCCCAAACTGTTGTTTTCTGCAGCAGGCCACCCCCTTGCGTCCCCTCTAAAACCGACCCGATCCCCCCCAGCTTAGCCGCCTAGAATTCTGCTGCCACCGCCCCTTCAACCGTTCTAGTCCAGAAAATCCAGCCCCCACCCTTGCTCCACCGCCCCAACCAGTACCGCCCAGATCCTATCCACCCCCTCCATTTTCGCCCACCAAAACTTGCCAAAATCTGCCAACTAGTCTCTCCACATCCAGAATTTGTCCCTCTCCACTCAGATCCGCCCAAAACCAGTCCCGCACCTTCCAAAACAGCCACCCCCACTCAGATCCAGCCGCCGATACTCAGATTTCAGCCGCAGCATCGTCGTCCGTCGCCGGATCTCCCGTCCTACAACAACCCCGCAACATTGTGAGTTATATTTGTTGTATGGACGTTTAGTTTCAGCATTATGATTATGGTATTAACTTGTGCTTAGTTGGTTCTATAGCTTCGTAGTGTTTTGCTTTAGATTATTCTTATGCTTTGCAGGATTTATTCGCTGCACGCTCTCTTTGGCCCTCCACACGGTGGAAAGCCGAAACTTGCTTTGCCCTAGAGAATCAATTTTGCGTTTACTAAAATTATCTAAGTGTTATTTAATTATTTTTTGCTTAATTTTATCTCTCCGCCGGATTTTGCATCTTACATATAATCATTTAGAGTGTCAAATTGTTTCTCGATACGTCACTTAAGATTGCATTCTAGTAATTACACATCGCCCTTCACTAGGCAGTGTTTAAGTTCAGTGCATTTGTCACGTTGTCATTTGCATTGTATGTAGGGTTAGGTCATCGTTCATCCGCCTTCTATAGATTCGTCCTGCGTCAAATTGGTATCAGAACTAGGTTGCGAGCACTCTTTTGATGCATAGTTGTAGAATCTATAGGTTTCTTCATGGCTAGGTATCACTAATATTCCTCTCCTCTATTTGGTGATCCCGCATCCACTTTTACCTGCTCCCATAGAACCTCTTCAGGGAGATCCTCACGTTATTACGATGATGATTCTCGATCGCAGCCAATGTTGCAGATGTCAGATGTCAGGGACACGTCAGTTTGGGTTTTCATGTCAGTTTTTTATATTTCGGGGGAAATATCGAAGATCTTTCATATATTGATTTTTTAATATTTAATTAATTATATATATAATTAAATGTTATTTTTTTATACATGTCATAATACAACCTATTTATAACCTATTGAACTACTAAATATTAAATGTTATATGTACTATTTAACACACAATACTTTAATGATAAAAAGTTTGTAAAAGTAGTCGACATAGTAGATAAAATATGATCAAAATTTTAAAAATTAAATTTCAAACATACCTTATTTTTCATCACTTACAAACTCATCTATAATCGGCAAAGTAGATAAAATATAATCTTCATCTGATGAACCATCTAGATCTGCCTTGTCCACCTCAGATATTTTTCTCTTCCCTTCTTTGATAATTAATTGTCACTTCTTTGATTGTAGCTAGTCTTGGAGGCCTCTTTTCATCATGATTCTCGTCGATTATATTGCCAATTTGCGCCCATGTCAACCCCTCTTCAGGAAATACTTCATTATCGTCATCTTCATTTTCATCCTCCTCAGGATCAACATTCACAATCCATTCGCGTGCCTTCACAAAATCTACATTCTTAGCTGTCAATGGATCTCGAGATGTCTCTGAATATTTTGATTTCAGCAAAGCGTTGAACTTTACAAATACTAGATCGTTCGATCTTTTGTTGTCTAGTTTTTTCGTCTTCTTAGAATGTTTCTACAAAAATTTTAAAAATATTAAATAATGCATAAAATTATATAATAAGATGTTTATGTTTAACAAAATAACTAAATTAATGCATATCATCTTGAAAGTGCTTCAGTTTCTCTCATTGTCAGATGATGAAGTAGTCAGACTTAAAATCTTCATAGCCATATTTTTAAGATGTGGCATATCAGCACCGTTAAGCCTCCACCAATGTACTGTGAAAATTAAGATGACAACAAAATTCAATTAAATATAATACATCATTAAAAATTAAAGCTCATAAAAATATATATTAAAATGTACCCGGATTTAAATTGGAATTTTGTAGCTGTCTTTTTCCATATCTTTACCAAATAACTCTTGTTGGTATTGGTAAACATCAAGCTCAACATTGATGTGATCTTATGTAGAATGATATTTCTTATATATTCTTGAGAGACACTCAACAAAATCACTTATAAACCTTCCGTTAAACTCAATCTTCACTCGACGAGAATAATAAAAATATGAGTTTAAGTAATAACCTGTAAGGTGCAGAGGGCTATTCAATCTTCACTCGACATGAATAATAAAATATGGGTTTAAGTAATAACCTGCAAGGTGCAGAGGGTTACTCATCTTATTCTCCCATCTGCTATCAATCAACTTTCATATATGAAGATATTTGTTCTCTTGGTGATCGAGAACATCAACAACCTCTTCCCTAGCTTTTTTTATATCCCTATATAATTGTCCCGTGGAAGGTGTATCTCCATCGACTCTTCTCAAAACCTTCACAAATGGTGTGAATATATCAACCAACTCGACATTTGCTCAAAAGCTAGCGCTCATCACTATCATTGTAGCTTATCATATGCAAAATAAACTAGTAAGAAAACACTATAAAACGTCAGTTGCAAACATATATTTTAAATGAAATGAATAAAAATCCAATAGTTTTAGCAGCTTTCCCCCGACACTACTGGCCAACTTTGTTGCAGCCACTTTTTAGATGTGAATAGGCCCCTCAATTGATTCTTCTTCTCTAAGATACTCTCTAAAGATAGAAAAGTTGTAGTGAATCTATTCACACTCGGTCGAATAAGCTCATGAGAGTTCAAGTCATTCGTTGACTCTCTAAACATGTCGAGAGAGATGCTGCGACCATAGATGAAGATAGAGAGTTGACCCAAAGAGATAACACTCTTTATTGGCTTCAATTTTCCTATATCTTGTAACATTAGATTAATAGTGTGGGCTGCACAACTAGTTCAAAAAATTTTAAGTCTTTTCAAAGCCATAAACTTTGTTGCAGTCATATTATTGGACGCGATATCTGTCACAATCTGCAAGATGTTGTCCTCTCCTGGGCTCTCAGGGCTATCAATCGCTTCATCCAAGAAGTCAAAGATGAATTTTCCATCATGTGTGGAGGAGAAGACATTCTTCGAAAGCCAGAATGCCACTCCGAAATTACAATGTATCATGATGTTCAACATGCTTCTACCCTTCTGATCTGTCCACGTGTCGGTCATGATATTGTAGCCATTCAATTTGCAGGTCTGCGTGGATGTGCCCAACATCTCCTTCGTCTTCTCCGCCTCCGTTCGCAAAATTTTGTCTCTCAACTCATAAAATGTTGGGATCTTCATCACATGTCCACATAACCCAATGACACGAGCTATCTGCTGGAAGGAGGAATTATATATAACATTAAACGAGATCCCGTTTTCAGATGCTTATCTGCCTATGTACATGACAACATCATCTTTGACTTTCTTTTTGTACTTACTCTCTATCGTGCTATGTTGAGAATCTTTTACCTTGCGAGGCTCAGTAATTGAATGAATAAATTGGTCCATTGGACCCTTGGAATCCGTGCTCCTACGTTTGGCAGTCTCTTCTAATTCATTATCTTGGACTCCTCCAACAACCACCTCATTCAAGGTTGCTTGTAACTTTGCGCTCTTAGCTCTCTTACTCTCTAAGTTTGAGTTTAGGGACGACTTCGCCTTTGCCTTAATGTCGGCGGAATCTGAGCATGACTTAACATTACCCTTCCACTTAGTTAAGTGATGCTTGAAACGTGTGTAATTCTATCATTCACTGTCTGCTTGCAGTAGTTGCATTTGATTCGATTTGTGTCATTTGTAACCAACTTCTCACCATATGTCCAAAACAGATCTTTGTCGGTTGGTACGAATGATATGAGCACCTCACTTGATCTAGCAAAAGAAGTCATTCTATGAAATATGAACTTAAAGCAATATTAGTTAGATAGATAAAAAAATAAATATTTTACATAACTATATCACAAGAAAAAATATTAATTGAAAAAAATCAACATCAGAAAAGCCTCATAACTTCATTAGATCGTTAAATTTTCAGTTATTTTTCATATTATCCACACAACATTTTATTTATCCAACAATATTTTGCATCATCAGCTGTATACTAGTATACAAAGTTATAACATTATTCAAAGTATCCAACAAGAGGAATAAAACATTCAAGTATCATTCAAAGTATCCAACAAAACATCCACGTTTTATTTATCAAAAGACACAAAGCATCCAACATTTTATTTATTAAAAGACATAAAGAAGCGAGGCAACTAGAAAATGAAGTTGGATATATATGTATCATTGATTGCAAAATGAAGTTGGATAAATAACTAGTATTAGGATATTTCAAATCATTTGTTGACTAATAAAATCATAAACGGGCCAAATAAAAATAATAAACAGTAATACCAATAATGCAGCATGAAGCAGCCAATAAGACAACAACCCACAAGGAAGCAAGCCAATATGGCCACAACCAGCAAGACAACCACAATGCTACATAACCAGCAAGGCAGCCAGCCAATAAGCAGCAGGGCAACCAACCAATAAGGTAGTATGGAGCAAGGCTACAAGGCAACATGACAACAGTCAATAGGGCAGTAGGGCAACAACAACCAACACGACAATCACAACCAACAAGGCAAACATTAAAACATCAAAAAACTTAAAATGCAGAGCAAGAAAATGAGAGAGGGAGGTAGGGAGAAGAATGCACCAGCCGAGAGAGTGCCGAGATTGAAAGCACCAATAGATAGACAAGAGCCTGACAGCCTGCGGGATTAAGAGCACCAGAGAGGAGTGAGCAACCAGAGTGAGAGCACCGACGAGCTAGAGTGCCGAGAGCTTGAGAGAATAACCAGCGTGAGTGCACTGACAAGCAGGGAGAAGCATGAACCAAAGAGAGTGACGAAAGCGCGTGAGAAAGATAACCAACAGCGAGCGCGAGAGAGGGAGAGCACCAGCAGAGAGCGCGAGCGAGATCACCTGCGGAGAGCACGAGGGAGTGCTAGGGCAGGAGCGGCGCGAAATGAATTACGCGAGTTTGGGGAGAATAAAAAGATCAACGGGCTGCCGAATAAAAAAAAATAAAATTATCAAAAAACCGATACCAACCCATTTTTTGGACCGATATATCAGTCCGTTTTTTCAAAACGTTAACAAATTTTAAAACAGTTTTGTGTTGTTTTAGCTCTCAAACTTTCATGTTGGCCGACATGTCGGACATGTCGACACTGATCGCAGCACACCACTTCTAGAGATCGTGCTGATCTACCGACATGACCCCATTATGCTAGAGATGATCAATATGATCAATGTCGTCGTTCATATCCCCATGCGGGCGGAATGTGTTGATCCTACGACACGACTCGATTACCTTCGGGATGATTATTATGAGGATCGCCGTTTGAGAGAGATCTCGAGTGACTGTTTCGTACTAGTGCCCATTCCTTTGACGACTCATCGAGTCCCGAGTCTTTTAGTTATTGGCTTGAAGATATTGAGTATTATTTCGATCATTTTGAGTTATTCAGTGTCGCATCAAGTTTACGAAACTTAGACTTCTAGATCAAGTGAGAGTATTTTGGTCTAGCATTAAGAGAACCTGCGAGAGAGATCGTCTTCATTACATCACTAGTTGGTTTGATATGAAGTGTATGTTGTGTCAGAGGTATTTGCCTTCGTCGTATCAGAGTCGCTTGTTCAAGCAACTATTTTCCCTTCAGGAAGGATCTATGTCTATCACTGAGTTCAAGGATCATTTTGATGAGTTAGTTGTGAGGAGTGATATCCTTGATAAGACAACTATGACCACTTCCCGATTTCGGTCTGGAATTTGATCTGATATACGTACTGTCGTGCTGAGTTGATTTATCACAACTCTAGAGTCTCTTGAATAAACATATCAACTCGCCTATCATCAGGAACAGTTCTTGAGATCTGCAAAAGCTGGTTGATTAGATTCATACCTTGACCTCTGCAGTACGAGTCCCTCCCATACCGAGGTCACCACGATGTTTACCATTGTCCTGTCAGATACGACGAAAATGATACCTGATATGGATATCTCTCACCCTAATGAGGTTCTTAGTCTGATGAGTGATCTATCTTTTGTTTCCGACTCTTCTTTGGTGACCCCGACTGGGAGTGAGTCTGAGCGACCTATTGATTCGATAGTGTTGTGTCTCTCACCTACACCTCTTCTTCTGACATGCACCGGATTAGTTAGCACCCCTACCATAGACTCATTTCTTTACACCGCGCCTACAAACTCATTCTTGAGAGTTGGTCTATGTCTCTCTCCCCTTGTCATTGCTCCAAGTCACATTTATGAGGACATTACCCCTTACATTGGTACTCATATGGAGTATCTTGATCCTGTTCACGAGTTCTATGACGAGCCCTCTGTTGAGCCTCCTGATGAACCATCATGTCCCGGTGAGGATGAGATTCAGGTGAGTCACTCATTTATGAGTATCTATTTATTGACGTCTCTCCCATTTTTGTCTTTGATCTTGCCCCAGAGAATGGATCTTAAATGGAGGATCAAGTATGTAGGGCTTTTCGTCAGTACACTTGAGCATACTCCCGTTATTTTGAGATCCTATCTTATGACGCTGTTGAAGCCAAATATGACCTCAACGGGAGTTCAAAGAAGAACGGGTGCAACCAAAACCTACTTCTCTCAAGTCTCAACCCTCGATTGGATTCAAAGAACCTAAGACTGACCCAAAGCCTCAGCAGGGAGGTCCCACCTCACACCCGGAAGATCTCTGAGAGCTTCCCCTCCAAAGCCAAAGCTGGGCTAGGAGCTCCTCAGAAAGCACTGGAATTTGAGAGATAATGATAGCTTGCCTTCTAAGGAGCCCTTATGGGTCTATTTATAGCATCTTGCTGACCTGAAATTACTGAAAAACCACTAGTTGGTCTGTCAATAGCCGAATCCCGCTGTTTTTCTGAGGGTACTGAAGTAATTTCTCCTGAGGGCAATTAGGACATTCTACCCAAGGCCCTGGGCCCCCCTCGGCGAGAGCAGAGCCAAGGACCTCCTTTCCAGAGCCTGGCGCGAACGCTCTCGCCTGCTTACAGGCGAGAGCCCTTTGAGATTGGAGCCTGGCGCAAGCGCAAGCGTTCCCGTGCTGGCCGCGCTCGACGATCTTGGCCCGCTGTTCTCCGTTCGACGATTCGGTTGCGCTCGCCGATCTTGGATCGACGATCTGGCGCGATCGTTCCCGCCTACTTGGGCGAGATCTTCTTTAGGGCGGGAACTCCTTCGGCTAGCCCAATTGTGACCATTGCGCCTCATGGTCTGACTCAGCGAATATGAGGTTGTACACAATCCCCGCTCTTTTTGAGCTAGCTCTGCGCTCGAAAAGACATGTCCAACCCAAAAATATTCGCTGAGCACGTGTCAACATCAGGGAATCTTTCGGTGGGCCGTACGGTGTCTATAAATATGTGTGCTGATAGACTGTCATAACACTTCCCTCGAGTCGTCATTCTCCGTCTGAGCTCTCGCCTCCTCTCGCGATGCCTTCCAAGCGCGCCGACAAACCGCTTCCGCAGGATCTGCAAGACCGCATCAACGCGGCACAGGCGCGAGCCAGGGCTAACAGCGCCCTGGTTGCCCCATGGCTAGCGAGACAGTCGTCGGTCGCGGAGCCTTCTCTGCCCAAGAAGAAAAAGAAGAGGGCGAAGGTGGTTCAGCGGGACCTGCCCCACGAGAACAGGAGCCCGCCTACCCCAACCCCTAGCCGCGCGAACGGCCCCTCGCCGCGGAAGGTATGCTCGATTTGCCAATTATTGAAAACACCAGCTGCTCAGTAGTTGACGCGATATCTCTCGCAGGAGACGGTTCCCGATGCTGCCGCGTCCCCGCGAGAACCCCTGGATCCATCCTCTAACCATCTCGAGGATCAACCGCGGGTTCCGGAGGTGGCTCCTCCACCTGACCCGAACACCGCAGGTAACTGTTCCCCTCTCACCCTTAACTCAAATCTTTGAATGCTGAACTGTTTTCTCGCAGCGCCAGTTTTCGCACCGCCGGGTCTTGCCACCCAGGAGAGAGGGGCGAGAGCTGCGAATCAGCCTGCCCTCGCGGTTGATTCCTCCCTACCGGCGGGAGGAAATACTGCCGAATCCTCCGCGCCTTCGCTAGACGCCAGCCATCCTGCGGGAGAGGAGACCCGCTCCCCCGCTCCCGACCAAGCCGGGATCACCATTCGCAAAGTTTACCCCCGGAAAAGGAAAGCCAATTCACCTACTCTTTGGAGCTGAGGGGGGGGGGGGGGGGGCTGGGCCTTCTCGCCTGCCGTCGACCGGGGGGCCTCGTCATGCTGCAGGTATATGGAAATTTTATCACAGCAATCCTGTAGCTCTCGTTATAACAGGAACTCTCTTGCCAGGGGACATGGGCTCGCGGCTTGGAGCTGAGGTAGAGGAAGAAGAAGAAGAAGAAGAAGAAGAAAGAGAGGGGGAAGATGGCGAGAGCTCCCCCTTCCCTTCGTCTGACGAGATGGAGGAGATCTTGACCGGTGCCGGGAGCGCTAAAAGACGGGGGAAGAAGGTCGCCGCCGTCCTATCGAAGCTCATCCGGCGAGAACGGGTCCGCGACCTTGCGACAAAAGAGTTTCGCCAGTCAGTGGAAAAGAGGCTAGAGACTCTGGAGCGGGATTATCTTATCGGCGAGATGGACCGGCCGGGGGGAGCTACCGCCGGATCCTCACCCGAGAGGTGCATCGAGCGAATCCGGATCTGTCTCGCCGGGTTGACCTGGGATGCAGTGTTCTGTCGTCCTACTTCAACCCGCAGGCGCCACCCCGGACCAAGCTGCGGGAGCGAGGGAAATGGCGGTGGGAGCAAGGGAAATGGCGCTGGGAGCCTTATTGAACCGCGAGACCTCCCCTTCTCTTCCCCAGGCCTTCCCCTTCTCAGATGTACCCTTATTTATTCACTTAGAACTGTAACTAATAATTCTGCACTTATCGCTTACTTTTTTATCCCGTTCTCGCTCAGCGAGAGCAATAACTCGGCACTTATTACTTTTTATTATTGTATGCGTATATATGTTATTTTTCGGGGCTCTTGGTTGGCGAGAGCTACCTTGCTTCCGCCTATCTTGCCCGTCGCATGTCATCTCACAACGTTTGCGCTAGTCATTTAGTCAGTCGGTCACTATCAAAGTCGGGCGGGAAAAACGAAGCGTCGCTGACCTAGGACGCGCCGACTGTACCCCCGCCGCCTTTCTGAAAACAGCCATTATCATCACGGTTTTCTATAAATAGGGAAGCTCACCTACCACATTCATTTCTCCGATCCCAGTCTCTCTCCTCTTCTGTTGCTTTCGCGGTCTCTCCAAAGCTCTCGCTTGTCTCCGCCTTCCCCTTCCGTTCTCGTACCGTTCTCGCTCTCGCCTTCTTCTTGAAGTTCTCGCCTTCAAACTTCATCGCGATGCCGGGTGGAGGCGAGGGACGTTCCAACTGCGCGGAAGCTTTTCAGAAGCATCTTTTTCCTTCCTGCACTCTCACCGTGGATGAGTTCAACCTAATCAAGACTCAATACGTTCCCGCCAGCTTCACCGCGCGGAACCCGGACAATCATGACAAGGTAAACACCGCAGGGGAGGGGGAGCTCGCCATCCCCATCGAGCACTTTGAGGTGGGATTCCGCCTCCCGCTGTGGCCCGAGATGCGGCAGGCCCTCCGGTATTACGGGGTGGTTCCCGCGCAGCTGAACCCAAATTCAGTTGCGATTCTCGTGGCTATCATATGTTACATGCGATCCGAGAGGATCGAGTTCAGCCTGCCGATCTTCCGCAAGCTGTTCACTTTCCGCGCAAAAGGAGGGGTGGTATTCTTCTCAGGACAACTGCTCAAGACAATCGGTCCCGCCAACAAGCACCATCACTGGGGCGAGAGGTTCATCTTTGTTTCCGGCGACTTCGGGAACGTGCCTCTCGCACCCATCCAATACGAGGATGCCTCCTACAAGCCCCCCTCCTTGGGCTCGCGCGAGAGCGCCCTCCTTGAGTTCTTTGGAACCAAGGACTTCGACGTCCTCTACCTTCGGCGAGACGTCGATTCACTCCTCCCTGTGCTTTCAGGAGAAGGTAAAGTCTCGCCTTTATCTTGCTGTTCCTTGTCTTCTTCAAGGTTGGAACTTAATATTGTCGCTTTCGCAGGAGAGCGCGAGATCCCTCTACGCCAACCCTTTGACGAGGCTCGCGCTGGCCGGAGCCAACCTCCAAAAGACCCGCTGGCTCTCGCAAAGGCCGCTACACATGCCTGCCGGAAAGAGCCGCCCACGCCTCCTTCATCCGGTGCCGTGAAGCGAAAGGCCGGCGCCCCTGCGCCTCAACCAATCAAAAGACCCAAGACGACTGATACCGAGAAGGGCAAGGCCGTTATGGTGCCGCCCTCCCAACCTCTCCCTCCAGGCCGCTCCTTTGAGGAGGTCTTGCAGTCTGTCAGCGAGATCGCAGCCACCAGGGGCGGCCGTGAGGCCCCTGCTGAGAACCCTCAGGCCCCTGGTGCTGCAGAGAGCGAGGGAGTCGCCGCCGGGACCTCCGGCCAGCCCCTGTCTGGAGAGGTGCCGCGGGGCCACCGCAATTTTGGTCTCGGCATGAGGTGTCTGGACGCGGAGAACAAGCCGCTGCTTCAGTGGGATCCCGACGCCAACAAGGTCTCGATCTCGTCCCGCTTGCCAAGCTGGGCCGAGCGAGACGAGGTGACCAGCGAGGCTTTCGCCTTAGGTTACTGCCTCTACAGCCGGGAGGACGCCAGCGTCTACGACAGGATGTCGACCCGGATGCTGGCTTACAATTCTACTCGCGCTCTGATGCGCGGGCTGGAGCTTGCGCACATGTGTGCTCGCCGGAGCATCACAATAGACCGCAATTTTCAAGACATGTTCAAGGCTAGGGATGATGCGGTGGCTTAGGCGACCACTTTGGCCAAGGAGCTGGCTGAGGCCAGGCAGCTGCTATCTTCGCGCCAGGCGGAAGGGGTAAGCGAGATCTTTTACAACGCTCGCTCTCACTACTTTAACTCTTCTCTTTTATGCTGATCTCTCGCTGTTCAGGATTCCGCCCAAGCCACGCTTCGCGAGGAGCTATTCCAAGCTCGATACGACAACATCCTCCTGAGGGAGCAGATTGCGCGCCTGTAGGCGAGTGCGGCCCCCCCGCTGGACGAGAGGCTGAAGAGCCGGTACTACTCGGTCTATGACATCGACAAGCTGCTCCAGGCCAACGCGCAGGCTACAGTCAGGTTGACGCGGGAGACGCTGCGAGACGTCAACTGCTGGGATGGGAGGGGCAAAGACATCACCGCCCAACAGCTCGCTCCCTGGCTCTTCGAGCCCATTCCAAAGCCCCCGGGAGCCCCTGATACCCCACCCTCGGATGTCCCGAAATCCCCTGCTGGGGGTGGCGAGACCTCCGGGGAGAGCTCCGGCGAAAGCTCCAGCGGGAGCTCAAGCGGGAGCTCTGAGGGGTACAACTTGTCTCCTTGAGGGGCCCCTTTTTGCTTTTCTTTTCGCCTCAATGTAAAGCGCGAGACGCTCTAAACTTGTACTTACACAATATTTTTTTTGCAAACGTTTTCATTGTAAATGCCTCGTCCTGTTATTGTGAATGTGCTTGAAGTAATTGTTGTGGCCGAGTGTTTCTGTCGTATGCTTCCGCCGAGGCCCCCGGCCTCCGTAGGGTAGCCTACCTTAGCGATGAATAGGCGGGAAGCTGGCGCAAACTATCTGCCGGGAACATGGCTCGCAATCTCTTGAGACGGGGCCATCTTCCTTCAGGTTGCGCGATCCGTACACGGCTGCCGCATAATGCTTCCGCCTCTCTGTCCCAGAATATTATTAGGTGCCTTCTCGCCGAAAGTCTCCTTCCGCGAGGCTTCTTCGACGGGGGTCTCCTTGCCGAGATCAAATCTCGCCGAGACCTCTCTTATCTTCACCTCTTTTCATTTCGTGTTCCTGGTGCACTTCCTGTCTTGTGCGAGCCAAACCTATCCTCCACAGGCGAGCCTTCGGACCTGCCAGCTAGATGAGTGCCTGCGCAGCGGGTCTACCTGGGGCCGAGCCGAGCTCGGGGTGCCGATGAAGATCTCAAACCAACCAAACCTATCCCCCACAGACGAGTCTTCGGACCTGCCAGCTAGATGAGAGCCTGCGCAGCGGGTCTACCTGGGGCCGAGCCGAGCTCGGGGTGCCGATGAAGATCTCAAACTAACCAAACCTATCCCCCACAGGCGAGCCTTCGGACCTGCCAGCTAGATGAGAGCCTGCGCAGCGGGTCTACCTGGGGCCGAGCCGAGCTCGGGGTGCCTATGAAGATCTCAAACCAACCAAACCTATCCCCCACAGGCGAGCCTTCGGACCTGCCAGCTAGATGAGAGCCTGCGCAGCGGGTCTACCTGGGGCCGAGCCGAGCTCGGGGTGCCGGTGAAGATCTCAAACCAACCAAACCTATCCCCCACAGGCGAGCCTTCGGACCTGCCCAGCTAGATGAGAGCCTGCGCAGCGGGTCTACCTGGGGCCGAGCCGAGCTCGGGGTGCCGATGAAGATCTCAAACCAACCAAACCTATCCCCCACAGGCGAGCCTTCGGACCTGCCAGCTAGATGAGAGCCTGCGCAGCGGGTCCACCTGGGGCCGAGTCGAGCTCAGAGTGCCGGTGAAGATCTCAAACCAACCAAACCTATCCCCCACAGGCGAGCCTTCGGACCTGCCAGCTAGATGAGAGCCTGCGCAGCGGGTCTACCTGGGGCCGAGCCGAGCTCGGGGTGCCGATGAAGATCTCAAACCAACCAAACCTATCCCACACAGCCGAGCCTTCGGACCTGCCAGCTAGATGAGAGCCTGCACAGCGGGTCTACCTGGGGCCGAGCCGAGCTCGGGGTGCCGATGAAGATCTCAAACCAACCAAACCTATCCCCCACAAGCGAGCCTTCGGACCTGCCAGCTAGATGAGAGCCTGCGCAGCGGGTCTACCTGGGGCCGAGCCGAGCTCGGGGTGCCGATGAAGATCTCAAACAAACCAAACCTATCCCCCACAAGCGAGCCTTCGGACCTGCCAGCTAGATGAGAGCCTGCGCAGCGGGTCTACCTGGGGCCGAGCCGAGCTCGGGGTGTCGATGAAGATCTCAAACCAACCAAACCTATCCCCCACAGGCGAGCCTTCAGACCTGTCAGCTAGATGAGAGCCTGCGCAGCGGGTCTACCCGGGGCCGAGCCGAGCTCGGGGTATTACAAAACATATAATCGTGCTATATTGTGAAAAATTTGACAATAGTTAAGAGAAACTCCATCGATGTAGTATAATAAGTTTATTTTGAGATACATGGTTATATCCTTCCCCCTTCATGGGTAGAAGCGTTTTAGGTCATCACCGCTCCAGGTGTGGCTTAGGACACTCCCTTCCACGTCCTGGAGGTAGTATCCCCCTGTTCCGAGGACTTCCTTTACTATGTATGGACCTTCCCAGTTCGGGTGGAGCTTGCCTACGGGAGCCGACCTTCCTGCTGCGTCAACCTTTCTCAGCACCAGATCCCCTTCAGTAAACTGCTTGACCCTGACATGTTTATCAAAATGCTTGGCCATTCGCCGCTTGATTTCTTCTTGCCTGATAGCCGCCACGTCTCGCAACTCTTCCACTATATCCAACGAGAGGCGTTGCCCCTCCTCATTCTCCAACCTCCAAGTCTCGTCTCCTTCGCCCGCGGCTGTGACTCGCGGGACCGGACCTCGAACTCCACTGTAGGACGGCCTCACACCCATGAGAGAGCTTGAAGGGGGTCTCACCGGTGGCCGTGTTCGGGGTCGTTCGTAGGGCCCACAGGACCGAGGGGAGCTGCTCCACCCAATTCCCCTTTAAGTTCTCCACCTTTTTCTTTAGTAGGTTCACAATGATTTTGTTTGCCGCTTCCACCTGGCCGTTACTCCGGGGGTGGTGGACAGAGGCAAATGAGAGATCTATCCCTAGCTGGGCGCAGAAGCTGATGAACTCCTCGCTGGCAAACTGGGGGCCGTTATCCGTCACTATTGGCTGGGGCAACCCATATCTGCAAATGATCTCCCCACAGACGAAGTTCCTTATGACCTGTGAGGTGACCTTGGCCAAGGCTTTAACCTCTAGCCACTTTGTGAAATAATCGACCATGACCAAGAGGAATCTCCTCTGCCCACTAGCCGGAGGAAAGGGCCCAACTAAGTCCATTCCCCAGATGGCGAATGGCCACGGTGCCGTGATGCTTCGGAGCCTCTGAGCTGCCAAGAGCTGAAGGGGGGCGTAGAGCTGACATTTTTGACACCTCCTTGCAAACTTCGTGACATCCTTCCTTAGGGTGGGCCAGAAGTACCCCTGCCTGACCACCCTTGCCTCCAGCGTCCTTCCTCAGAGTGACTGCCGCACTCGCCCGAGTGCACCTTCCCCAATATCTTCGGGATCTCTTCTTCGGTTACACATCTAGCTAGGAGTCCTGACAACATCTTACGATGCAGGCCCCCCTCCATCATTAGATAATGAGCTGCTTTGCGCTTGAAGCTTCTCCCGACCTTGGTCCCCTCGGGAAGTTCACCGGTGGTTAGGAAGATCACAAATGGATCCACCCACGAGGGTTGCCGATCTACCATCATCAACTCTCCTTCGATAGCCGGTCGAAATAGCTCCGTCAAGGTCCCTCCTCCCCGAGGCCCGAACTTGGCTAATCGATCGGCGGCTACGCTTTCTTCCCTTGGAACGTGTTGAACTGAGAATGACCGGAACCCTCCGATGATCGACCTTACCTTGGAGAGGTATTTGATGAGGGTAGGCTCCCGAGCTTCAAACTCTCCCCGGATCTGAGACGCTACTACTTTTAAATCAGTGAAAGCTTCCACATCCCGAATCTCTAGCTCATTTGTCAAGCGAAGGCCGGCGATCACGACCTCATATTCCGCTTGATTGTTGGTCACGGGGAAATGTAAAATGACCGCTTGCTCTATGGTTACCCCCTGGGGGCTTGTCAATACCACCCCTGCCCCGAGGGAGTGCTTTCCCGAGGCCCCATCAACCATCAACTTCCACGCTTCTCGAGGTTGCTGCTCTTCCCCCTCGACTTCAACAATGTAGTCCGCTAGGAAGTCCGCCACTGCGTGCGCCTTGATGGAGAGTCTTGGGACAAAAGAGATGTCGAACTCGCTTAGCTCGATAGACCACTTAGCCAGTCTCCCCGAGTGCTCCACTCCTTCGAAGATTTTGCGAAGAGGGTGGTCGGTCACCACCCTAATCAAATGTGCTTGAAAGTACGGCCGGAGTTTCCTTGCCGAGATGACCAAGGCGTAAGCGAGGTTTTCAAGGATGGGGTAGCGGAGCTCTGCTTTCCTCAATATCCGGCTGACGTAGTAGATGAGCAGCTGCTTCTTTCCTTCTTCCCTTACTAGAACGGAGCTCACCGCCTCCGCTCCTACTCCGAGGTACAAGGTCAGGTCCTCTCCTTCCTTTGGGCTCTGAAGCAGAGGAGCCTGAGAGAGTTGTCTTTTTAGCCCTTGGAAGGCCTCTTCGCACTCGGTTGTCCACTCAAACATTTGATTCCCCCGCAGCACCTTAAAGAACGAAGAACACTTGTCTCCTGCCCTGGAGAGGAACCTGCTCAGCCCAGCCAGCTTGCCTGTCAAGCGCTGGACCTCCTTGGCGTCGCGAGGTGACTCCAAATCCAGGATGGCCTTTACCTTGTCCGGGTTGGGCTCCACCCCTGTCGGAGTCAGAAGATGCCCGAGGAACTTCCCGCGGCTGGCCCCGAAGACACACTTCAAGGGGTTCAGCCTCATCTTGAACCTTCTTAAAGTGGCGAATGTCTCCTCCAGATCTTGTAGGTGCGAGACCATGCACTTGCTTTTGATCATTAGGTCGTCGACGTAGACCTCCAAGTTCCTCCCCCTCTGATCCCGGAAGACCCGATCCATCATGCGCTGATAGGTAGCCCCTGCGTTCTTTAACCCAAAGGGCATCATTTTGTAACTGAAGCATCCCTCCCTCGTGATGAAGGAAACATCCTTGGTATCAGGAGGGTGCATCCGGATCTGGTGATAACCTGAAAAAGCCTGTAAAAAGCTCATGACAGAAAAACCGACGGCTGAATCAACCAGCGCGTCGATCCGAGGCAGGGGGTAGCAATCCTTAGGGCATGATTTATTTAACAAAGAAAAGTCAATACACATTCTCCATTTACCACCTCCTTTTTTAACCATTACCACATTCGAGATCCAGCCCGGATACTGGATCTCCGAGATGAAGCCAGCCTCCAGGAGCTTCCTGACCTCCTCGCGATGGGCTCTTCCAGCTTGGTGGCGATGGCTCTCATCTTCTGGCGTATGAGGCGAGTGCGGGGGTCCAGGTTCAGGCGATGGCAGGCCACGTCTGCGTCGATGCCCGGCATGTCCGCCGTGCTCCAGGCGAAGATGTCGACGTTGCTTTGAATGCAAGCCCGCACTTGTTCCCGAGCCTCGGCACTCAAGCCCCCGCTAACCCGCACCCTTTGCACTCTCCCTGCGCTGGTGAAGACCTCCATCTCCACCACTTCTTCGGCCGACTCCAGCCGTGACTGCTCCCAACCGGCCCTTGCCTCTTCCTCCAGCTCCAGCTCTCCCCTCTCTACCTCCTCCTCGATCTCCATTGCCTCTATCAGCCCCTCCTGCTGCTGCTCGACTCCCACGCCCCTCGGGGCCTCTCCCTCAACTCCTCCTGCCGCTTGTTCTCCTACTTCCATCGCCCCTCCGGGGCTCTCCTGCTCCTCGTCCCCCCGGACCAGCTGCACATCTCCTTGCTGCTTCTCAGTCTCCCCTTCTCCCACTTCCCCTTCAACTACCTCTCTTGCCTCCTCTAGGCCCAATCCCTCTTCCTCAACGACCTCCTCAAGTGCCGCCATCTCAATCTCCAACTCCTCTGCCTCTGCCATCCATGACACGGTGTTGACTGCTGTAACGTAGCATTGTCTTGCCACCTTCGGGTCTCCTCTTACCCTGACCTGCACCCCTCCATTGTTGAACTTGAGGCACTGATGGAACGAGGAGGGGACGCAACGAAAGACGCTGATGAGGGGGCGCCCAAAGATGGCGTTATAGCTGCTCGGGGCGTCCACGATCACGAACCTACAGTTCCGTGACACGCCCCCCAACCTTACGTGCAACCCTACTCCTTCTACCTCTTTCCTCTCTCCGGAGAACCCGAACAGAGGTCCATCCGAAGCCAAGACCCTCTTCCCTTCAACCCTCATCTCATCAAAGGCCTTCTTGAAGATGACATTTACCGAGCTCCCGTTATCTACCAGTATCCTCGAGACCGTATAATTTTCCAGGGCGTCACAGATTGGATCCTCATAGTCTGACATGTCTGGATCACCAGGGCGTCACAGAATGGATCCTCATAGTCTGGCATGTCTGCTGACGAGAAAGTGATTTTTTCTTCTGGTGGGGGAACCTGGGAGGTAGAGGCGACCCCCCTTCGGTACATGGTTTGAAGGCTCCCCTTGCGGGTTGCCTCAATCCCCACTCCTTCGTGAATCACCCCGATTCCTCCCCGGGTCCCTACATCCACCCGATCTTCGCACCTGTCTTCCACCTCGCCCTGCTGCACCTCTACTATCCTCACCGGTGGATCCTGCCTCCCTGCTCCTCTTGCTTCTCTTATCTCTAAGAACTCCGGGCAGGTGGCCGTCGCGTGACCTTCCTCCTGGTGGAAGTCACAAAAAGGCAACGCCTCCCCGCCCCTTCTTCCCCCTCCTCTTCCTCTTCTACCTCCTCCTCGAGCTCCTCTTGCTGCTCCTCTTCCTCTTCCCACTTCCATGGCCTCTTGCGGTGGTGGGGCACGACCCCCCGGCGCCTGCCTCCACGCCGGTTGATCGAACCTTCGGGGTTCTCGTAGATTATCTCTTCGCTGGTAGCCCCTCCTTGGCCCTGGGGGCGACCCTCCTGGGGCCTCCAACCTAACTGGTTGTTCGGCTCCCGGGCCCGCCATCCCTGCTGCTGCCCAAACCTTCGGGGCTCTTCCCTTCTCCTTTCTTCCCTTTGCTCCCTCTGTTCCCTCGGCTCCTTCTGTCTTCCTGCTGCTGGTTCCTTCACGTCGTCCTCCGCCAGCCTGGCCAACTTCCTGGCGAATGCCGGGTTTGCTCTTTCGAAGTCGATCTCCTTTGCCGCCCTCTCCATGAGCTCCTCAAAGGAGAGGGGAGGCACTCTCTTCAATTCCATGCTAAAGAATCCCGGTCTCAGCCCCAGGGTGAAGGCCAGTATCAGTGCGTACCCTGGGACCTCCTGGACCAGGAGGATCTCTTCCTGAAACCGGTCGACATAGTGACCCAGCGTCTCATTCGGCTTCTGCCTCACCGTAAAAAGGTACTCTGTTTCTTTCTTCCGCTTCTTCGAGGTTGAGAACCTCAACAAGAAACTTCTCCGCAGATCCTCAAATCAGTAGATTGATCTTGCTGGCAACTGGTGGAACCAGTCCCGAGCCTTCTCCTTAAATGTGATGGCAAATAGCCGGCACTTGAAGGCATCCGTCATCTGCCTTATCGATACAACGTCCTCAAACCACTGTACGTGCTGTACAGGGTCATCCTTCCCCGAGTAGTAGGACATGTCAGGCTCCCGGAACCCCTCCGGTACCGGAGCTGAGATGATGAGCTCGCTAAATGGGCTCTCGCCTCCTGTCTGGCGAGAGTGTACGTCCCGCGGCCTCGGCTGACTGGCCCGATCCGCGAGACCGTGCCCCGGGAAGAGCTCTCGCACTGCCGCTTCCTTCTCTCCCAAATCCGTCAGCGCCTCCTTGCCCGGGCGCTGGCTTTGGCCGGGGAAGAGTTCCCGCGTCGCCACATCTCTCTCGCCCGCCTCCCCCGGGACCTCCTTTCCCGGGCGCTGCCCTGGGCCGTTCTCGCCCAAGAGCGGGACCTCTTCTATCGGGACCTGAGGGGTGGCCCACTCGCCTCTGGCCGAGAAGGCCAAACTGATCGTCTGCAGAACCTCTCGCCTGAATTCATCCAGCATCCTCTTCGTCGCTTCCTCTCCCCGGGTGGGGGAGCCTCCAGAACCTGACCCTTCACCTTCACCTCCAGCCATGGGACAAAACTTAAGGCTTTCTTGTATCAGCTGCCTTCCACGCTCACCGCACCCGAACTGTTGAAGCCAAATATGACCTCAACGGGAGTTCAAAGAAGAAGGGGTGCAGCCAAAACCTACTTCTCTCAAGTCGCAACCCTCGACTGGATTCAAAGGACCTAAGACTGACCCAAAGCCTCAGCAGGGAGGTCCCACCTCACACCCGGAAGATCTCTGAGAGCTTCCCCTCCAAAGCCAAAGCTGGGCTAGGAGCTCCTCAGAAAGCACTGGAATTTGAGAGATAATGATAGCTTGCCTTCTAAGGAGCTCTTATGGGTCTATTTATAGCATCTTGTTGACCTGAAATTACTGAAAAGCCCCTAGTTGGTCTGTCAATAGCCGAATCCCGCTGTTTTTCTGAGGGTACTGAAGTAATTTCTCCTGAGGGCAATTAGGACATTCTACCCAAGGCCCTGGGCCCCCCTCGGCGAGAGCAGAGCCGAGGACCTCCTTTCCAGAGCCTGGCGCGAACGCTCTCGCCTGCTTACAGGCGAGAGCCCTTTGAGATTGGAGCCTGGCGCAAGCGCAATCGTTCCCGTGCTGGCCGCGCTCGACGATCTTGGCCCGCTGTTCTCCGTTCGACGATTCGGTTGCGCTCGCCGATCTTGGATCGACGATCTGGCGCGATCGTTCCCGCCCACTTGGGCGAGATCTTCTTTAGGGCGGGAACTCCTTCGGCTAGCCCAATTGTGACCATTGCGCCTCCTGGTCTGACTCAGCGAATATGGGGTTGTACAGACGCATCACACTCTTGATGAATTTGAGGACACATCACTTGCTGATCCACCAGATGAGTTCTTTCATTTTAGGGACACTTGCCACACTTTAGAATCACGTCTTCTAGTCGATGCACATGATTTTCACTTAGGTGGTTTTTCGCATTCACAATGACTTTTCATACATACCTCCTGGTGAGCACCCTGATGTGTCACATTCCCTGAGAGACATTTGGCTCTTTACGAGCTCGTATTTGAGTGTTGATGTCTCACGCAGTCATTTGGATACTCGTCTCACGCTCGATGAGTTTTTCTACTCCACCAAAAGAATCTCCTGACAGGCTACCACATTTTAAAGACACCCCAGTCATTATTAGATTTTCCCGTCGTGTCTGTCATGTTTCATTTGCATCATTGACATGAGTCTGTTGAGTCGTTTCTTCATCATTTGTATGTGTCTGTCGAGTTATTTGTTCATCGTTTGCATGCGCGTCATGAGTCGGTCCGACAAAGGATCAATATTAGAGATAACTCTTATAAATCACATGCAGATATTTACTGGCAATATCATGTATTTCCTGAAGACGAGCAGGTGATAGTGAGAATCTTCGTTGTGAGGCTCTGTGTGAGGCCTGCTAAATGTTTGAACATTAGACGAATGGATCCCTACACAATCATGAGACAGTTCTGAGCAAATATCTATGATTTTTATATCCCGACGAGTATGAGTATATGTCCCATATTTAATGTTGAGGACTTTACGTCGTACTACAAGCCTCTAACCCTTCATTATACGTTGTTTAGATTCATTGCATTTATCACATGTTCATTTGCATTGCATGTAGGGTTATGGAATCATTCATCCTCCGACTATAGATTTGTCATGTGTCAAGTTATCTTTTACTGGCCGCTTATGAATATCCTGTATGCTTCCATGCCCTCAGTGTTATGCAAATTTTTCGTATTATGGAAATTTTCAGTTTGCATGATGTAAAGTAACTTTCTATGGATTTTCCATCTGTAATACCTGAATCCCTTTGTTCCTTGTAGCCACAAAAATAAAATGTGAAGAGACGCAGGATTGGCCGTGTGTTAGGATCACAGATAAATTTCAGGAGGAATTCGGCAAAGGGGAAGGGCCAGCGAGGGTGAGCGAGAATGAAGGAGGACGAGAAGAGACGAAGTTAGGGGGCAACCCTAGAAACCTTCATACATTCCAAGATCATTTCACACAAACACCTCCCCTTATATAGATAAGGGAGGACAACTAAACAAGAAATACAAAAGACATCCAAATAAAGAAATACAAAAGGCAACCCAATAAGAAAATACAAAAGAATTAAGTTAATTGATTGCTATTAATTAGCATGAATTAATTAATATCAATTAATTAATTCATACAAATTAATTTTAAGAAGGTCGATCATGGCGGCTTTGATATGCGTGCTCCATAAATTATGATGAGGGGGTACATTTGAGTGAATGCTCCCACGACCACGACTTCCATATGCGCGCTCCATAAATTATGTCAAAGGGGGTCCACTTGAGTGAATGCGCGCGCGACACGTGGACTCATAACATTCCATCCGTCCTTTAAAACGAGCTTACCCTCAAGCTTGTGTACCAAGCGCGTGGACAGATCATCTGGTACCTTAACCTCCCGCCAAAACAAGGCCAAGTAGCGTGTAACAACGTTGATAGTGTTGGCGAGTCGCGACGGCGCCATCAGAAAGACGGTCGGCAGAAGTAATAGCTTCCGCAAGGTCGGTGGAGCGGTGATGAGCAGAAGCCATAAGGATGTCGGAGACGTGACGACCGACAACAGGAACTGATCCGTCGTGGACAGCAGGGCACGAGACAGCAGAAGAGCCGGCGAGGCGGCCGGTGGAAGCGGCAAGGCAGGGGCCGGTGGAACAAGAGCCGGGAGAGGTGGCAGTGAGATGGCCGAAGGAGGCGGCCAAGTGGATGACCGGGGAGGTGGCAGAAGCAGTGGAGGTACGACCTTTGTGGAGAGATGTGGTACGTCAGCGACCGGTTCGCTCTCGACGGGAGGATCGACTGCAGTAGGAAGGGGCCGGTTGGTGTCATAGAGGAATGTTGGGGGGCGACATGACAGAATAACTCTCGCATGGTGCAGGATGTAACGCCTCCATCTGTTGCATGACATATAATAGAAGGTCCGGCCGGGGCCCCACACTATATATCACAAACAGACGGCGAGGTTACAAGTTAATATCAAAGACTAGTACACACATCATAACTCAGAGCATTCTAGCAGAAACATTATGAGTTAAAATTGAACTCACTGAGCATGAATGTCCACTGTAGATATAAACAACCACATTTATATATATCCAAGAAATGTCTACAAAATACACAAAATGTTTGGTCTTAAGGCCTTACAGTTAATCTTCACAAGTGTAGATTACATACATCGGCACGCAGGCCGGCGACACATGAAAACAATGAACTTTTTTTTATTTGGCCTTCAAGGGCCAGCACAGCAGCAGCAGCAAGAGCTTCAGCCTATTATTTTCCGCTCGGCTCTTCAGCACCTGCATGGAGACAATCCACCGCAACGATAGTAAACAAAACAATGATCAGCATTCGGCTGACCAATTTATAACGACCCTACCACTTTCCCGTGGCAATGATATTCCTTTCCTGCAGGCATAGCATTTTCACAAGCAGATATATCACAAGACGTGCACTCACGCACAGTCAATATATCACAAACGTCGACCACACGATCCAACACTCCCTGCACTCAGGGCACATTATCGGTGTACCGGAAAACCAGGGTCCCACCACCGTTCTCAGGTCCCAGACCCAACAGTAAATCTTGAGCATTTATGCTCCACGGCTCACGGCCGGAGACTTTAGTCTTGATGGAGAACAGCCCAAAACTCTCGTTATGTGATCCTAACGAAGCCAATAACTTAGGCACTCAAGTTAGACAACCATAACGCAGATACAGTTCAGCCTTTGCCCGGTCCTCAAATCGTCAGTTCAATGTCTAAACTGACGCGGGTCGGCATCCCCTTGTCCGTTCGGCTCACTGACCTTTAAGAACGCATAGCTCACAATAGCCACAACGTCCCCAAAGGACTGACTTCACAATCACAGGTTAGCTAGTAGCTTTCGCCAGCGACAACCACTGTCGCCTGACGTTAGCGACAAAACACCTTTCTGTACCCAGCCTCAACCATATCTGGACCAACTATCCAGAAAACTCTGCAGCCACCTGCAGTGCCAGAAACACTGGACTTTCATAGCATACAACACATGCACTTCGAGGGTTTTTTGTTAGAATTCCACTCCAGTACTTCCTGCTACTTCACTTCGCATGCACAACCCACCGATTTCACAAAATACTCGTTTATACGCGCAGTCTTCTCCGGTACAACAAGTTAACTGAAGAAGGTGGAAGTATAAGTTGGACATGTAATTTTTGTGGTAAGCCTTACAAAAGCTCATACACTCGTGTGAACGGTCATTTATTGAGGATCAAGAGTAGTGAAATTGGAGCATGTAACAAAGTTCCGGCTTCCACATACAAGAACATGTTGAAGGAAGATAAAAATGCTCAAGAGCTTATTGAGCAAAAACTTCCAAAATTTTTACCGGTAGCTCCAAGTACTTCAAGTGGAGTTGGAAGTGTTGGGAGTGTTGGTGATAAACGAAGAAGAAATGATGGTCCAAGCGGTGGAGAAAAGAATCCAATTTCTAGTGCATTCAATAATGAGGATAGAGCTCATTTAAATGCTTTAATTGCTAGTGCATTTTTTTCGGCGGGGTTGCCTTTCAATCTTGCAAGAAATCCTTATTAGAGGAAATCTTATTTTTTTGCCGCTAGTCATAACCTTGCGGGATACGTACCACCCAAATATAATTCTTTAAGAACCACATTATTGTTGAAGGAAAAGATCGAAATTGAAAAAAGATTAGCTCCCATTCCAGGGATGTGGGTAGAGAAAAGAGTTAGTATTGTAAGCGACAGATGGAGCGATCCACAAAGAAGACCACTCATTAATTTTATGTCAATAACAGATTCAAAAGCAATGTTCTCTAAGGCGGTTAATTGTGAAGGTCAAACCAAAGACAAGTATTTTATTGCCTCTTTGATCAAAAAGGTCATTTTAGAAATTGGATATGAAAAGGTTGTTCAGATTATAACAGATGGAGTGAGTTTCCATCAATCTTTTGGACTCCTTGTGTGATGCACTCATTTATTCATTCAATGAAAAGGAATAGAATGACACCACAACGTGCAAAAGATTTAATAAATATTCATAGCAATCTTCGACTTCTTTCTAGAAGAGATAAAAAATACAATGAAGGAGAGTCTACATTGTGGGATATTGCGGGCGATTGCTTTGAGTCATTCGTAAATGTAGGTACACTGGAGATAGCTAATTTATCGCTTGATGAACCAAGGTTGGAGCTCTCGATTATTAAAGAAGATGATGAAGTTGATACTTGATACTGTTGGAGAGAATGTTTAATTTTTAAACTTGCTATTTTGCATGTGAATATAACAAAACAATGATCAATTGATGTAATGATATATTGATGTGGACATGTGATAGATTGTTTTTTACGGTACTTGTTTCCTTGAATGTTATTTATAACATTATATGAAATGCCAATGATATGTAATATAGTCTTATTTAATTTTTTCATTATATGTACAAATAGTTTATTAGTTGTCTTATTCTTATATTAATTAGTACTTATATTAAAATAATTAAAAACAATTAAAAACGTTTCTCGTATCCTTATTTTTTAAAAAATCACGTTTCCAGTATCCGTTTCGTATCGTATCCCGTATCCCGTTTCCGTCCCCGTGCATCACAGCGCGCAGTGTTCTCCGGTGCGCAAAATAAACATCACCAATCCAGACCAACCTGTCCAGATGGGTTCACACAGTATGTCTATTTTGTACTACACATTTCCGGATCTATATGCAAGACTTCTTGGGGATTTCAAGAATCAACCCAACGGAAATCCCTCAACATTCCACCTTTTGGCGGGGGAAATCCATGCACACGCCAAATTAAGGACTTCACATGTCCAAGGAGGAAGATCGTTATGCTTGGAGTTTTCTTCGGAGGCATGACAAAGCTTTTCTACGCAGATGGAAATGATCGCCTCACTTTCCCCTTCGCGATTCTAGCTCCGGCTCTTGATTCCAGCCCCAAGATCTCCTCCAGCAACTCAACAAGATCCACCCCATACCCTAGCTCCATCCGAGAGTTTTCTGCTCCAGAATTGGAAAGATAGAATAGAAAAGGAAATAAGGATTTCCTCTTTCCTATCCCTCTGCATAAGTGGCCTCGGGTTACATCCCAGCCATACGATAAACTCATCAAAACCAAGCAACGACTCGGGTTGAAGCTGAAAAAGTCAATCACCGCTCAGTGGCCGCACACCAGCCACCTGATATGAGTCGCGACATCTGATTTCGACAATTTGTCGAACGGGATCACATTCGTTGAACGCAAATCGTCGAACATGAGAGAATTCGTCGAACGGAGTCTGAGTTCGTCGAACTGGCCATAACACCAGACCGCACTGTTTTCGTCGAGCTCAGCTCGACGCTTTTCGTCGAGCTCAGCTCGACGATTTTCATCGAGCTCTGCTCGACGCTTTCGTCGAGCTCTGCTCGACGATTTCTGTCGAGCTCTGCTCGACTTTTAGCCTGTTACGACCAACTACTTGTTCGGGTGTTACAACCATCCCTTCCTTACAGAAATTTCGTCCCGAAATTTAATAAAGCATGCAACAACCAGTAACAAATATGTTACAACATATAGTTTCTTCACCAAAAAAATGTTACAATATTTTAGCTAAACAACTCGGGAAATTCAGCACGCATGGTCTGCTCTCCGCTCCCATGTTAGTTCTTCACGGCCACAGTTGTCCCGTCGGACCTTGACCATCCCGATTGTCTTGTTCCGTAACTGCTTAACTGCTTTGTCCTCGATCCAAATAGACCTAACATTTGTCGTTAGCCTGGATTTGACCGATACACGATCATTCGCAATCACTTGAGCTGGATCCTTCACGGCTTTTTGAAGCACTGATATGTGGAACTCATCATGCAATGCACTCAATTCCGCCGAAAGAGCTAGCCGATAGGAAGCTTCTCTAACTCGCTCCACTACTTCGAACGGACCGAGATACCTCAGACTTAACTTTTTCAAGCGCCGAATCCTGGACACGCCCTTGAAAAGTTTGATTTTCAAGTATACTCATTCGCCAACCGCAAACTCTACGTTTCGGTGTTTGGCGTTATAGTACTTTGCCTGCCGATCTTGGGCTATCAATAGCCTCTCCCGAATAGAGCGTATTGTCGAATTAGCCTCTTCGACTTCCTTACGCTTATACAACTTAGATTCGCCTGTTTCCGCCCATGCTAATGGTGTACGACATTTCCTACCATACAAAGCTTTAAAATGCGTCATATTTAGACTAACTTGATAACTATTATTGTAGGCGAACTCTACCATATAGAGATGATCCTCCCATCTCTTCCCGAAATCCAAGTCGCATATTTGGAGCATGTCCTCCATTGTTCTGTTGGTCCTCTCAATTTGACCATCTGTTTGTGGATGAAAAGCCGTACTGAATTGTAATTTTGTCCCCAACAGTTGATGAATTAGTCTCCAATCATTTGAAGTAAAACGCTAATCTCGATCACTGACGATGCTACGGGGAACACCGTGTAATCGTACTATTGCTCAACATAAAACTTAGCCAAGACTTCCACTGAATCGTCCCTTTTGTTCGGAATGAAGTGAGTCACTTTAGGTAATCGGTCCACGATCACCCAAATAGAATCGTTACCGCGTTGAGATCTCGGCAAACCGTGCACGAAATCCATCGAAATATCATCAAACTTCCATTCAAGAGTAGGTAGCGACTTCAGGAAACCTCCAGGCTTCTGACATTCAGCTTTCACTAAGGCACAGGTCTGACATTTAGCCACGTAAAGTGCTATGTCTTTCTTCATGCCCGGCCACCAGAACAACTTCTTCATGTCTTTGTACATTTTTGTGCTCCCTGGGTGAATTGAATAATTCGTGAAGTGAGCTTCATACATCAATTCATCTCTTAGCTTGCCCATCTTCGGGACGCACAAATGACCATCTTTTCGCAAAAGGTCGTCATCCCTGGAGAATTGGCCATTTGACCAATGCACTACATAGCGTTGCAAACTTTCATCAAGTTCTGTTGCTCGTCGAACCCTGTCTGCAAGGTCATATTGTACCCTTGTCCAGTTCAAACATGCGTTTGCTGTAAAATTCTTGTCAACACAAGAAATCTCTAAAGCTTCCAACTCTTAGATCATACGCTCATCATGCATCTGCAACCAAGTTGTCTTTGCCGAAGTCTTACGACTCAAGACATCTGCGACGACGTTTCCCTTCCCCGGAGTATAATGAATCTGGAAGGTGTAGTCCCTGAGGAGCTCCATCCACCTTCGTTGTCGCATGTTGAAATCCTTCTGATCCAATAAATACTTTAGGCTCTTATGGTCCGTGAATATATCCACTTTAACGTCATATAAATAATGACGCCACAGTTTAAGTGCAAAAATCACCGCCGCCATCTCCAAGTCGTGGACGGGGTAGTTCCGTTCATGCACTTTCAACTGGCGTGAGCCATAAGCGATCACCTTTCCAAACTGAAGAAAAACGCAGCCTAAGCCGCTCCCTGATGCATCACTGTAGATTTCAAAGCCGTCCAAACCACATGACGACGTCAAGATTGGCGCCGTGGTCAAGCGACTCTTCAGTTCTTCAAAAGCTCGCGTGCACTTCGGCGTTCAGACGAACTTCTGATCCTTCCGCGGTAATGTGGTAAGAGACAAAACAATCCGTGAGAAATTTTCTACGAAACGTCTGGAGTAGCCCGCCAGTCCATGGAAACTCCTGACTTCGGACACAGAAGACAACACCGGCCACTCCCGTATGACTCTTATCTTTGACGGATCTACCGCAATGTCCTCCCCACTCACCACATGGCCAAGAAAAGCCACTGACGACAGCCAAAACTCACACTTTAAGAATTTGGCGTAGAACTTATTTTTCCTCAGGGTATGCAACACCATCCGTAAATGGTTCGCATGTTCTTCTTCCGACCGAGAGTACAATAGAATATCATCAATGAGGACGATTACAAACAAGTTCAAGTACCCTCGAAATGTTTGGTGCATTAGGTTCATGAACACCGATGACGCATTTGTTAGCCCAAACGACTTTACAGTGAACTCTTAATGACCGTAGCGTGTTCAAAACGCTATCTTGGGAATGTCACCTTTCCGAATCCTCAAATGGTAGTAACCAAATTTCCAGTCCAGTTTAGAGTAGACGGTTGATCCCACTAGCTGATCAAACAAGTCATCAATTCGAGGGATTATATATTTGTTCTTCTCCGTCAACTTATTCAATTCGCGATAGTCGATGCACAACCGCAGACTGCCGTACTTCTTTTTCACAAAGAGAACATGTGCGCTCCATGGTGACATACTTGGGCGTATATATCCCTGTTCCAGCAACTCTTGTAGTTGAACTTTCAGTTCCGCCATTTCCTTTGGCGCTAGACGATATGGAGAGCGGACCATAGGTTTTGCATCTGACACCAACTCAATAGAGAAGTCAATCTCCCGCTGGGATGGTAACCCCGGAAGCTCCTTCGGAAACACATCAGCAAAATCCAAAACAATCAGAACATCACTCACACTGGCTTTTGGCTCAACAGCCGTAATAAGCGTGAAGAATAACTCCGCGCCCTTCCGAACAGCTTCGACGACTTGGAGAGCAGACATCAATAATTTGCTCGATCCTCGCATACCAGCGAACTTCGTCTCTAGCTCGGTATTTTGTCCCATTGTGATCTCCTTTGAATTGCAATCAATAAAGGCATGTTGCTCCGAGAGCCAGTCCATACCAAAGATCACATCAAATTCCGATATCAGCAGCACAAATGCGTCCAATCCGAAATCCCGACTTCCTATCCGTACCTCCACAAAGCAAGTCTTATCTGCATGCATCATACATCCGTTCAGTAATAATACCTTCACGCTATCTGCCGTCATATGAATCGGTATCCCGATCTGTGACACGAAGTCCACAGATAGAAACGAATGCGAAGCACCCGTATCAAACAGTGCTCTCGCCGGATAGTCCCGAATCAGGACAAAGCCTAATATAAACACATTATACACAATCTACACACAAAGTATCAAAAGCAACAACAAAGTATCTTAACTCGTACCTGTGACATCACTTTGCTTTATGGCCTCTTGTTGGCCTTTCCCTTTTCCGCATAAGACGCTTCGGTCTTCTTCTCACCCTTTGACGGACCAACCCGACAGTCACGGGCTAGATGACCCACCTTACCACAAGTATAACAGACACGAGGATCTTGCCTAGAAGTTGCTCCTGACGCAACAGTAGAGGGAGCCTGTGTAGAAGACTTGGATCTCTTACCCCATTTCCTTCGGTAGTTTGTTTTTCCCGGGTGCGGCGCTTTGAACTCGGGCTTTGCCACCGCCAAGTCCCTCTTGCCCTGTACCCGCTTCATATCTTTATCCAACGCACGAGCCGTATCAACCAATGCTTGAAATCCCTGGTTCACCGAACTCGAAAGCAGGAATCTTAGCTCATCCCGCAACCCTTCGTAGAACCTATTGGTTTTACGCTCTTCGTCAGCAAAGATAGATCACACATAGCGTCCCAACCTTGTAAACTCATGTAATTATGTATCAACACTACTTTCTCCCCGAGTTAGACACTGGAATTCATTTTCCATGGCTATGCGCTGAGCCGATGACAAGCGCTGAGCCGATGGCAAGTGCTTTGTCAAAAACAGTTTCGAAAACTCGTCTATCGAGACTTCCGTCAGTTGTCTGCCTGCCAAGTGGCGCAACTCCATTTCATCCCACCAAAGCCGAGCCTCTCCTTCCAACAGGAAAGTGGCCAAGGTAACTTTCTGTTCCTCCTCAGTTCTTATCGCCGTCAAAATCCTCTTGACGCGCGCAAGCCAATCCTCTGCCTGCGTTGGGGATCCCGCCCCCGTGAACGTAGGAGGATTGAAGCTCATAAATTGCTTCAGTTGTCGTTTCGCTGCTCGTGGATCTACAACAACCGCAATAGGTCCAAGCCTCACACCAACCTGTTCTTGCACCACCGCAGGCCGCGCCTGCCCAATAGACTGTGCCCGGATCATTGCAAACAACGCCTTAGCATCTAAGCGTACTGTTTCCGCAGACGGGGGATGTGTAGGCATCTCAACTGGTGTCGTACTCTCATCAGAACACAGGAGCTCTGACTGCCCCGCACCACTTCGAGTCACCTATACGTGTAAAAGACACACTTTAGCGACTGCGCAAAAACAACAACAATAATATAAGAACGCACAAGTTTTTCAAACAAGTGTATTTACATTCCTTAGTGGACATTCTTGAGTTCATTTATGTTCTAACGGGTCGCACGTACATGTGCTTTCCACCCCTCAAAAGAATTCGACCACGAATTCGAAGGAGGAAGACCAAGACAAGCTGATACTAAATTGTAACGCCTCCATCCGTTGCATGACATATAATAGAAGGTCCGGCCGGGGCCCTACATTATATACCACAAACAGACGGCGGAGTTACAAGTTAATATCAAAACTGGTACACACATCCTAACTCAGAGCATTCTAGCGGAAGCATTAAGGGTTAAAATTGAACTCACTGACCAGGAATGTCCACTATAGATATAAACAACTACATTTATATATATCCAAGGAATGTCTATAAAATACATAAAATGTTTGGCCTTAAGGCCTTACAGTTAATTTTTACAAGTGTGGATTACATACATCGGCATGCAGGCCGAGCACACATGAAAAAAATAAACTTTTCTTTATTTTGCCTTCGAGGGCCAGCACAGCAGCAACAACAGCAGCAAGCGCTTCAGCCCATTATTTTCCGCTCGGCTCTCCAGCACCTGCATGAGGACAATCCACCGCAACGGTGGTAAACAAAGCAACGGTCAACATTCAGCTGACCAATTTATAACGACCCTACCCCTTTCCGGGGCAGTGGTATTCCTTCCATGCATGCATAACATTTTCACAAGCAGATATATCACGAGACGTGCACTCACGCAAAGTCAATATATCACAAACGTCGACCGCACGGTCCGACGCTTCGTGCACTCAGGGCACATTATCGGTGTACTGGAAAACCACGGTCCCACCACCGTTCTCAGGTCCCAGACCCAACAGTAAATATTGAGCGTTTATACTCCATGGCCCACAACCTGAGACTTTAGTATTGATGGCGAACATCCCAAGACTCTCGTTATGTGATCCTAACGAAGCCAATAACTTAGGCACTCAAGTTAGACAACCATAACGCGGATACAGTTCAGTCCTTGCCCGCTGCTTAAATCGCCAGTTCAATGTCTATACTGACGCGGGTCGGCATCCCCTTGTCCGTTCGGCTCACTGGCCTTTAAGAGTGCATAACTCACAATACCCCCAACGTCCCCAAAGTACTAGCTTCACAATCACATGTTAGCTAGGAGTTATCGCCAGCAACAACCACTATCGCCTGGCGTTAGCGACAGAACACCTTTCTGTACCCAGCCTCAACCATATCTGGACCAACAATCCAAAAAACTCTACAGCCACCTGCAGTGCCAGAAACATTGGACTTTCATAGCATACAACACATGCACTTCGAAGGTATTTTACTGGAATTCCACTCCAGTACTTTCTGCTACTCCACTTCACAGGCACAACTCACCGACTGTACAAAATACTCGTTTATACGCGGAGTCTTCTCCGGTGCGCAAAATAAAACATCACCAATGCAGACCAACCTGTCCAGATGAGCTTCACACAGTATGTCTATTCCGTACTACACATTTCCGGATCTATATGCAAGACTTCTTGGGGATTTCAAGAATCAACCCAACGGAAATCTCTCAACATTCCACCTTTTGGTGGGGGAAATCCATGCACACGCCAAATTAAAGACTTCACATGTTCAAGGAGGAAAATCGTTACCCATGGAGTTTTCTTCTGAGCCATGACAAAGCTTTTCTACGCGGATGGAAATGATCGCCTCACTTTCCCCTTTGCGATTCTAGCTTCGGCTCTTGATTCCAGCCCCAATATCTCCTCCAGCAACTCAACAAGATCCACCCCAAACCATAGCTCCAGCCGAGAGTTTTCTGCTCCAGAACTGGAAAGAGAGAGAATAAAAAAAGGAAATAACGATTTTCTCCTTCTTATCCCTCTGCATAAGTGGCCTCATGTTACATCCCAGACATACGATAAACTCATCAAAACCAAGCAACGGCTCGGGTTGAAGCTGAAAAAGTCAATCACCGCTCAGTGCCCGCACACCGGCCACCTGACATGAGTCGCGACATCTGATTTCGACAATTCGTTGAACGAGATCACATTCGTTGAACGCAAATCGTCGAACATGAGAGAATTCGTCGAACGGAGTCTGAGTTCGTCGAACTGACCATAACACCAGACAACACTGTTTTCGTCGAGCTCAGCTCGACGCTTTCGTCGAGCTCTGCTCCACGATTTTCGTCGAGCTCTGCTCGACGATTTCTGTCGAGCTCAGGTCGACTTTTAGCCTGTCACGACCAACTACTTGTTGGGGTGTGACACAGGAGGTAGTCGTGGTGAAGACTAGTTAGGGCAGAGAACCTCGTGCGGGGTTGCAAAAGCCCGTCCGTGGTACACGAGAAGACGATTGATTTTGGCGTGGAGGGAGGCGCATGTGGCCTGGATTTGTGCAACTAGGGCAGCAAAATCTAGCCGAGGGTTGTTGGTCGGCGACGCCAAGAACAACGGTCCTGGAGCGGCGGATTCAGCGGCAGCTATGGTGCCCAGGATGTAGATTGGATGTGATGCCGACGATGTCCGTGGCGGCACGACATGTTGGCACAACGGAATAGAGGCCCGGGGCGGTGGCCTCCCTGCTGCAGAAATGGGAAGGGGAAGCAGATTCGACAGAAATCAGCGACAGAACCGGTCCTGCGGCCTTTCTGTGGCCGGTCGGCGGTGTCTCCCGATCGACAGTCGCAAAAAAATAGGCGGAGCAACAGTTGAAGCGCGGAGGGTTGCGGAACTGTGATCGAGATGCGGAGGGAGAAATCTGCGGGTGGCGAAAACCTATGTCACCCACTCCGCCTGCGGTTCTGGAAGAGGATCAGCGGAACTAGTTGCACGCTGATGGAGTTGCGGTGCGGCGAATTGATTGACGCAACAGACTAGCAAAACCTGTGCGGTGTCGCACGTTGCTGGAAGCCACTGATCGGACGAATGATTCCAGCGGAGGTGACAAAAGCCAAAAACGGGAGCGGGATTTGCGGAAGCGGCATACGCACGTCACTTGGTGCGGGAACTGAAACGGGAATTCCCGCGGAAGCGGAAATTTCAGCAGAAGCCGATCAAAACCTAGCACAATCTCGAGCATCGGCGGCTAGAAGGCGGGTGGTACGGCAGGTCGGAACAATTGTTAGGATCATAGATAAATTCCAGGAGGAACCCGACAAGGGGAAAGACCAGCAAGGGTGAACGAGAATGAAGGAGGACGAGACGAGATGAAATTAGGGAGCAACCCTAGAAACCTTCATACATTCCAAGATCATTTCACCCATAAAACCCTACCCTTATATAGATGAGGGAGGACAACTAAATAAGAAAATACAAAAGACACCCAAATAAAGAAATACAAAAGGCAACCCAACATGGAAATACAAAATAATTAAGTTAATTCATTGCTATTAATTAGTATGAATTAATTAATACCAATTAATTAATTCATGCAAATTAATTTTAAGAAGGTCGATCATGGCGGTTTCCATATGCGTACTCCATAAATTATGATGAGGGGGTCCACTTGAGTGAATGCGCCCACGACCACGACTTCCATATGCGCGCTCCATAAATTATGACGAAGGGGGTCCACTTGAGTGAATGCGCGCACGACACGTGGACTCGTAACACCGTGTAACGAGGGTGTGACGACACTAATATAAGCCTAAATGAAAATGCAAGGTGGACCTGATGACTTTCACCAAATGATGCATGAAAAATTTCATTTTAACCGAGAAATGAAATTCAGCAGTTATGATTATACAAGTTCGGCAAATTAATCTCAAGGTGAACTTGAGATTTAAGAGAGCAAGCAATAGTATATCTGATTACGCACTGGGTGCTTTCAACTATGAACTTCCACAAATAAATTTAGCAGGATAAAAGAAAATTAACAAACAACTATGCCAAGAGCTCAAATTCCCAAACAAATATAAAGTGTTTTCCAATATTCAATATTGAAGCAATTAATACACTACACAATAATACCTCACAAAGCAATGGAGATCGGCAGTGGCGGCAGGCGTGGTTCTATGAGATGAAGGATACGACTATGTCAGATTTAGAAAATAGGGAAGATATGGCAGTAGTTCATCTCAGGATAGGGAGGTGTTGCATTTGTTGGCTTAGGCGATGGTTCCACGACATAAAAATGAGAGGAGAAAGGCATATCAAAGACGGGAGAAGGTTGTTGTGACTTGGACTGCTGCAGGTGGTTCCTCGACATGGAATAGGAGGAAAAAGGGTTTTTTGAGACTCCCTGTTGTTTAAGACTTGTTGGGAGAGGCCACAACAGGAACAAAGATAGATGGGGGCTACAGGGGGTGGAGTTTACGGTGTAGACTCACAATATCAGAGAGATATGTGGCTGGAACGACAAAATTACAAGATTTTGTTGGATTCTGGTTCGACTGGGACACAAGATACGATGAGGGCTGCAGCTAGGGTTGAGGTTGACGGAGAAGAGAGGTGCGCCGAGGGTTCGAAATCAACAGAGAACTGTTGTGGCTTGAACGACCGGGGAGGGCAAGTAGCCTCTGGCGATGATGTTGAACGGCGCAGGCAGCTCGATTGCGATTACAGGCAGGGAAGTACACAACTGAGAGTGTCATTCTTCCATCTGGATCAGACTCTGGAGTCAGGAACGGGCGGGGAGGATGTTGAGGGGCTATGGATGATGAACAAGGGAGAGACCAGTAGTTACTGGGTACTTGGAGGAGAAGCATGCGGGAATTTACCGTGAGAGGGTGGGAAATCGTGGAGTAAGAGCACGGGAACAGTAAAATCTTGGAAAAATAACTGAATATGAACGAGAAACTAAAGGGATAACCAACACGTCGCACCCCAGGGCTTGCGGCGTCGCACCACGACTGATTTCCAGTCTGGAATCTCTCACAAAAATCAACAATGATTCTAAACTGCAGCACCCACCCCTACTTATTACAAGAGGGGGCGGTTGGGCACCGGACGTGAACGACTAATGATTGACTGTTATGCCCGAGACCCTAAAATACAAAAAGCAAATTCAAAAAAATAAAATAAAATACATAAAAATAATAGCACGACGAGTCGGACGCGCTCGCGGTCTCAGATCACCGATCTGATCATCGCCTCCTGCGCGAATATACAAAGTGGGCCCCGCCGGCTTGCGACCCGTAGTCTGATGACGATCTCCATTATGAAGCCTGTCGAGGGACTATGATATGGGGGTCCTCTCGACAGGCTTATATGAATATGCCTACAAGAATGGCCCTCTTCCCGGTGATATAAAATTCAGAGTTGCTCCGCCAAGCCAATTGTTTAATATTGCATTTTATATATTTGCGGCCTCTTGCTGAAATGCATGGTAAAGTTTTCCTACATTTCACCCTTGTGGTGGGACCCTTTTCCGGACCCTCGTTGCGCAGGGATGCCTGCACTGAGCTTCCCTTTTTATTTTTTCTTGAGATACTTTTTAAGTAATTTAGCTAGGTTAGTGTTCTCTTCCTATATAAAAAAGGAGTTCGAGTAGGTTTTAGGAATCTTTTGAGCCCGTAGAAAGCAATGGACAAACCTAGATACTTCTTCATGTATAAAATACAAGAGAGAATACAAATATACAGGGGAAGAGAAGAAGAAAGAATCCTATACAAAGGATGTGAGACTAAAGGAGAAAAGAGAAATGAGCCTATAAATGAGCATTTACATCATTTTCCCTATATCATCTAACACTCCCCCGCAAGCTGGAGCGTACAATTCGTAGGCACCAAGCTTGGACAAGAACTGAGAATACAACTTGCGAGGCAATGCCTTGGTAAGGACATCAACAACTTGCCCAGAAGCAGGAACATGTTCAAGCCTTAGCTCCTTTGATTGAACCTTTTCTCGAACAAAGTGACAATAAACCTCAATATGTTTAGTCCTCTCATGAAACACATGATTTTTTGCAATGTGTATTGCAACTTGACTGTCACAAAACAACGTCGATGGTGAGGAGAATTTAACTCCCAAATCCATTAGAAGACTTTCCAGTCAGGTTAGTTCTGATGTAACAGCTGCCATCGCACGGTACTCAGCCTCAGCAGACGAGCGAGCAACCAACGTTTGCTTCTTACTCCGCCATGTGATAAGATTTCCTCCAAAGCAAGTACAAAAACCAGTAGTTGAACGTCGATCATCCAACGAGCTCGCATAGTCCGCATCAGAGTATGCAATAAGAGAAAGAGAGGAAGATGACTTGTACACAAGTCCTTGCCCAGGAGCAGTCTTCAGATATCTGAAAATCCGTTCCACTGCCTGAAGGTGAGAAATCCATGGGGTATGCATAAACCGACTAACCACTCTAACCACAAATGATATATCTGGTCTCGTAACGGTTAGGTATATCAGTTTTCCCACAAGACGACGATAGTATTCTGGATTTGGAAGTACATAGTCAGCCTCAGATCCCTGAGAACACAACTTATGGTTGACTTTCATCAGGGTTTCCGCTGGTTTGTAACCCAAGAGACCAGCATCTTTCAGAAGGTCAATGCAATACTTACACTGGGATAAGACAAGGCCATCAGGTCGCCGTGCTATCTCTAGTCCAAGAAAATATCAAAGATTTCCTAGATCTTTGATTTGAAAGATAAAATTTAAATGTTGCTTAACATGTTGTATCCCAGCGGAGTCATCACCAGTGATCAAAATATCGTCCACATAAACCAGAAGTATTATAGTCCCCGTTGATTGGTGACGAGTGAAGAGAGAGAAATCTGTCGAGCTTTGTTTGAAGCCAACCTCACAAACAGCCTTGCTGAATTTGCCAAACCACGCCCGTGGAGACTGTTTGAGACTATAAATGGATTTGCGAAGTAAACGAACACGAGACTCCCCCGTGGTCTCAAACCCGAAAGATTGGTGCATATAAACAATTTCAAGAAGGCCGTCATTCAAAAATGCATTCTTGACATCCAGCTAGTGGAGGGGCCAGTGACGATGAACAGCTAAGGAGAGCAAGACCTGAACCCTATTTAATTTCGCGACTGGGGAGAATGTTTTCTCATAATCAAGCCCGTACTGTTGAGTAAAACCCCGTGCCACAAGCCAAGCCTTTAAGCGATCAACTGTCCCATCCGCGACATGTTTGATTGTAAAGATCCACTTACAGCTAACACAACTGTGGCCAGGAGGAGGAGACACAAGATCCCAAGTGTGATTACCCACAGAGCAGTCATTTTGTCATCCATGGCGGCACGCCATTCCGGATGCTGGAGAGCTTCCTGCACAGAATTAGGTATAGAGATAGAGGGGAGAGAGAGAGCAAAGGTAAGAAGATGCGGAGAGAGCCGATTTAGAGACACATAATTAGGGCAAGGGATGAGCCGTCGAGGAGGAGGCCGGATCAACAGGCCGCAAAATCACACTGGTAGAGGGAAGCTGTTGCTGGGCAGCTGGTCGAGGAGGACGACGAGTGTAAACTTCAATGATAAGAGGTTTGGAGGGGACAAGTTTGGAGGGTACTGGTGGTGTAGGAATTGGAAGCAGAGGAGTAGGAATCAAAAGCAAAGGAGAAGGGAGAAGTGGTAGAAGCGGAGACGTGACAGGGATGATGGGTCGAGGTAGCGACGGAGGAAGAAGGGGATCGGAAGGACTAACATGATATGGTTGGTTTTCATGAAAGGAGACATCAACAGACACAACCACCTTTCCAGTGATAGGATTAAAGTTGACATACCCCTTCTGAGTGCGAGAGTACCCAACAAACTTAGCTTTGGTAGCACGAGGGGCTAGCTTGTCATTGGAAGGACCAAGATGGTGGACATAACAGGTACACCCAAAAACACGAGGTGTGAGAGAGAAGAGATTCGTGGATGAGTAAAGGAGAGTAATAAGTACCACAAAGTTGAGGACAAACAAAGACATGCGGTTGATGAGTTGGCACGCAGTAGAGACTGTAAAGTTCCAATAGAGGGGAGGAACCTGCATTTGGATCATAAGAGATCTAGCCACATCAAGGAGGTGACAATTTTTTCTTTCCGCGATGTCATTTTGTTGAGGGATGTAGGCACATGAAGTCTGATGTATAATACCGAACTCAGCGCATAGATTGAAGAATGCGCGACCAGTATATTCTCGAGCATTGTCTGTACGAAAAGTTTTGACACAGGTAAAAAATTGAGTGCGAGTTTCCGTTAGAAATGTACAGAACGTGGTTGGGAGTTCGGTATAATCACGAAGTAAATACAACCAGGTTACTCGTGAGTAATCATCGATAAAGGTAACAAAGTATCGATACTCAAAAATACTAGAGGACCTTATAGGCTCCCCAGATATCAGAGTGAACTGAGGATAAAGGAAGCATCGCTCCGGGTACAGGAAGGAGAAAAAGAGACACGATGTTGTTTGCCGAAAATACATTGTTCACAAAAGAACTCTTGAAGAGAGACAGTAGGAAGAACTTTCTTGAGAATTGGAAGAGGGGCATGCCTAAGAAGACGATGTCAATCAATGGTGGAGACAGTAGTGAGAGCAGTGAGAGGAATATCAAGAAGATATAGCCCGTTAGACAGTCGCCCTCTACCAAGTATATTCTGCGTTAGTCGATCCTGCACCACAAATGGAAGAGCATGAGAATGTAACACAACAATCAAGGTCTTGCGTAAGACGGCTAACTGAAAGGGGATTAAAAGGAAGAACCCGGAACATGAAAAACCGAGGATAAGGAAAGAGAAGGAGTAAGAGGCAAATGAGAAGCGCCAGAAACCGGTATCCTGTCACCATTGGCCACGATGATGTGCAGTGGGTAAGCAATATCTAAGTATTTGGGTGGCTGCTGCGGAGAGAGATGATTTGTAGCACCCGAGTCCACAATCCAGTAAGAGCTGTGTGAGAGACACGATATACCTTCCTGGAAGATCGAGGCCACAGAGCCAGAGGAGCGACGAACCACCTCTTGAAGCTGATGGAGTTGAGCACGCAACACAACAATATCATCAGTAGTGGTGGAGACAGAAGCTATAATCCTGATCAGCGTCTAGCCACGAAAATCGGATGGCAAGAAGGCACGCGGCTTGTCAGGACAGATCCAGCGGCTACTACGATGGAAGTGTTGAGAACAATGAGAATATGCAGCCGCGTGAGAATAAGCAGCGGCGAGAACAAGCCGCAGCGGCGAGAACAAGCCGCAGCGGCGAGAACAAGCCGCAGCGGCGAGAACAAGCCGCAGCGGCGAGAACAAGCCGCAGCGGCGAGAACAAGCCGCAGCGGCGAGAACAAGCCGCAGCGGCGAGAACAAGCCGCAGCGGCGAGAACAAGCCGCAGCGGCGAGAACAAACCACACGAGAAAGGGCAGCCGCGCGAGAAGAGGAAGTGACGAGAACAAGCCGCTCGAGAAGAGATACACCACAACCTGAAGAAAGCGGAGCGGAGAAGGGAAGACCGCTCGGTCTCGGTGTCAACACACCAGCGGTCAAGAGCCCGCGACCAAGAGGCGGAGCCCGCTGCGGGTAGAGAAGCCGTAACAGCAAAGAGAAGTCCGTGCGGGAAGCCACAACGACTAATCAAGGGAAGAAGCCGCGCGAGAAGCCTGCATGGTCTTGGTGAGCACACCAGCGGCAAAGGATGAGGCGGCGACCTAGATGCGGAGCTCGCAGCGGGTAAGGAACAACTCGTGGAGAGAGAAGAGAAGACTCCTTCGAGGAGACAAGTCACAACGACTAAGTAGGGCACAAGCCAGTCGAGAAGGCCGCACAGTCTCGGTGAGTACACCAGCGGCAAGGGAAGATGCCACGACCTAGATGCGGAGCTCGCCGGGAAGAGAGAAGCCGCAACGACTAGAAGAACAAATCGCAACGAGAAAAGAAGACCGCGACGACTAAGACAAACTTCAACGAGCAATGAGCAGAGCAGAGAGGAGGCACGAACTCGGCGGGTAGACAAGGAGACCACAACGAGTAGCCAAGGACACCGCAACGAGTAGCCGAGATGAAAATCGCAAGAACTCGGCGGCTAAAAAAAGTCGCTTCGAGCAGAGAGAATGAAAGATCTCGGCAGGTAGACAGGGAGACCGCATCAAGTAGAGAGGAAGCGGGTAGACGAGATGATGCCGAGCGGTCAGAGGGAAAACCCCACCTGATAGGAAGAGTATAAAAAAGGGAGGGGAAGTAGAAGAAGTGGTGGAAGCCATAAGAGAGGGAGGAGAGCAGAGGAAGCGGTTAGAACAACCTTAACCGCGCAGGAAGCCGCGGTTAGAAAGAGAGCAGGCCGCAACACACTGCGGCTAAACAAGAGAACAAGCTGCCGGTAAGCCGGAGAAGCAAATGGTTAGTAAGCCAGAGAAGCGGGCGGTTAGAAAAAAAACAGGCAGGACCGTTCCCTCTGATACCATGTAGAAAGCAATTGGCAAACCTTGTAGATACTTCTTCATGTATAAAATACAAGAGAGAATACAAATATATAGGGGAAGAGAAGGAGAAAGAATCCTATACAAAGGATGTGAGACTAAGGATCTGTTTGGTTGGGCTGTTGCTGATGAAAAGCTGCTGATGAACTGTTGCTGATTGAAATAGTGCTGATTCTGGAAAACAGAGTTTTGTTAAAAAACTGTTTGAGTGAAACAGAGTTTACAAAATAATGTTTTCAAAAAGTTGTTTGGATTCAAAACGGAGTTTTTAGCCAAATTTGTTTTTCAAATATGAAAGTGACATAACACAACATCAAAAAAAGATTCATTCATAACACAAAATTAAGGTTCATTGAGACAATTTTTTACACTCTACGCTCTTGCTTCATACAGCTGATTCGCAATAATATTACGTAGCGTAATCAATCTCCTCTACATCACCTGCAGTGTCAGTACATGTCTCTTGTGGACCTTGTGAGGACATCCCATGGTCTTGAACCCTTTGCTCAGACTCACTAAAATCAATGTCCACACGCGATGGATGCCGACGAATGAAATTATGTAAACACATAGTGGCGATCACAATAGCTACTTGCTTGTCAAAACGATAGCTTGACATGTCACTCAGTATGACCCATTTCTTTTTCCAAACACCAAATGATCGTTCTATCACACTTCTTAGTGATGAGTGTGCGTGATTGAAAATCTCTCGATCTCCTTCGGCTCGACGACCACCACGTGCAAAGTCCGGTAGATGATACCGCGTATCTTGATACGGTTTCAAGTATCCTTTTTGCAAAGGATAACCAGAATCTAGCAAGTAATATTTTCCTGAAAATTATTTAGTAATATTTATCAGCAGTAATATTTAGCAAAATCTCTCGATCTCCTTCGGCTCGAATTTTCAGATTCATCACTAGACATATTTTGTATGAGAAATAAACTACCAATAATTATTACATTGAAAGAACAATAATAAAACATCACAAACATAATGGTGTCCACAACATAACAAAATCACAAACATAATATTCAGATAAACATCACAACATCACAAACATAATGGTGTCGACCACATAATAGTTTACACTGCAACATAAAAAACAAAACAGAATATGATAGTGGGTAATATATCAGAAGAGAACTCCACTACCCCCCACGGAGGAAGCGATTACGTAGCCACTTTACGTTCATCCCATCTGATAAGCACAAAAAAGTCTCCCTATGATTTTTGTCCATGAAATACGTTATTGCAAAATCATGGAACTCTTCATCAGACTTGCACTTCCTGGTACGTAGCCAATTTATCTATTACCTGGCGGATGCTAAACTCGGAAGTAGCTTTTTTTGGTGCCTCCTGGATGCATCGACTAATGGTTCTAGTAAGCTCCTCAAAATTCTTCATAACGTTGCTCCAACCATCTTTATTAAAATGTGTGGTTGGTCGATTCTCAAGTTCTATCTCTTTAATACATATGTCACAGAAAAACATGGTAGTTGTATTGTCCCAAAATGCGGCCACACCACCATCTTTTGATTTTCCCATCTTTAGAAAATAAAATAAGTTCATTTTTAATGAAAACACACACATACGTAGAACAACACACACACACACACATACATAGCACACAACATATAACACACTCAAATAACAACACACACACACATATATATATAACAACACAAACACACATATATAACAAACATATACATACAACATCACAACATACATACAACACACACAACACAACACACACACAACATAACACAACACACACACACACACACATATACACAAACACACACATACACATACAACACATACAACACATACAACACACACATACAAACACAAACACACATACAACACACACACATACAAACAAACACACATACAACACACACATACAAACAAACACACATACAACACAAACACACAAACATTTAACACACAAACACACATACAACACACACACACATACGTACACGCACAGACACATCCACACACACATACACACCTCAACACAACAAACACACAACCAACATGCACACACACACAGCACAACACAACACACACAACACAAACCACACACAAATACAGGAAGAGTGTGCAAAGCAGGAAAAAATCAAAATCCGGAAAAAATCAAAAACCCTAAAATTGAAAAGCAGGAGAAGGGGTATACTCTGCTGAGAGGGAGAACAGTGGCACCAGATATGCAGGAAGAGTGTGCAAATAAACTACAACAAAGAAGGAGGTGAAGGGGAATCACGCGTAGGCAAGGAGAACGAAAAAAGGTTGAACGTAATCGGGAAAAGTCGGTGGAAAAATTACTGGAGTCGTGCGGCAAGGAGTCGGTCGTCGTCGTCGGGGAAGAAGTCTGGTAGTTACAGGAGGTGCATCGGATTTCTCGTCGGTGGTCGTCGTCTCCGGGGAAGATGCAGCAGTTGCGTCGATGCTCGGGAGAGATGCTCCGCCGGTCGATCCAGGAGGTGCGTCAGATTTTTCGTTGGGGAAGAGGAGCGGGCGATGCAGGGGTTGCGCTCCGGGGAAGATGGTTGTCGTTGGCGAATAGTCGGGGAAGAAGCCCGCTAGGTATCGGGATTTCGATCCGCAGAACTGGTGCAGCGGAAAGCAGGTAAAAAACAGCGGTGAGCCTATAAGCCAAAATCGCGGATTTTTAAAACCGCGGTTTGCAGGATCAGCTGCTCCAAACAGCGCTTATGTCCAAAATTGCGGTGCGTTTCCATCGTTCAGCAACCTAAAAGCCTAATCAAACACCACCTAAAGGAGAAAAGAGAAATGGGACTGTAAATGGGCCTTTACATCATTTTTCCCTATATCATCTAACAGAGCCTTCAGTATTTTGAGCTCTCCTTGGAGAGTTCTTGAAGGGATCCAACTATTAAAAACGAAGGCACAAACTAGTCTCACTATTGTATATCCTTTTCTCCTTTTAATTCAATCGTTAAATTTTCTAATTCTTATCATAGGTCACCCAGTCATGAGCACGAAGACAACATCTTCCAATCTGACACCATCTCATGCAGAAGATCCAGTCCCATGGAAGAAGTTTATTGGAACACCAGAGTAACCTAACTTGAGAGCCTTGTTTATGAGTTACCGAAATCCACATTGTTATGTTGACTTCTACACCAACTATGTGGTTAAATTTTTAAATGTTACACAGAATGATCTATTGATCCTCTTTGTTCTCACGCGATATGATGAACCCCTCCCTCTTAATCTGTCTCGCAACTAACACTTTCCGAAGATTATGATTAATTATATAATAAAACAGCCAATTGATGTGGGAAAAGTGGTTGAGAAGACAATTCGATAATTGTTACTGAAGATTGATTAAAATATATCAGAATATATATTTGTTATGATTATTAATTTATTATCATCACAACTTAAAACCAGGTGTCTTTTCTTGTAATAAATACCAGCTAATCATGTGTGAATGTGTGATATATATTTGTTTATTATGATTCAATGTATTCTGCATCTAAGGGCTTATATATATCTGTGTGTGTGTGTGTACATACGAGTGATAGCACAGGCTTCCGCCCTTACGGCCAATTGTGACAGTACCCCGACTGCGTTAAGCTCGTGGCTCTGCCCCTATCAATTATTTAAAACAACTTAAAATAAACAAAACATTAATTAATTAATGCAAAAATAGTTATATAACACTTTTCGTAAAAAAATCATCATCACAACCTTCCTTGACATGCCTAATGACAACTTTTCTTGAATAGATCGCTGACATGCCTAATGATGGCCTATCATAGTAAGTGTAAGAGCTCTACTAAACTTTTTGTATTTTTATTATTACTTTTAATTTTGGGATAGTGTAATTACTTGATTAGACATTGTATTTAAAATTTTTTAAAATAGATTATAATATATGTTAAGTCATTCATTGAATTCAAAATGTAAGGACATAATTGACATTTTTGAATGATTCACCAAATGAACTTTTCGTTTTAATATTGTAAAGATATATGTATGCCTGACAGGTTTCTTCAGCTGTTCCTGAAGGCAAGGGTGTTTCTTCTTCTGCAGCAGTGGAAGTTGCTACAATGTCTGCCGTTGCTGCTGCTCAAGGTTTTTTTCCTCGTTCAGTTACGCATAACAACATACAGACTAATAATGCCAAACATCCATTATTCTTTTGGATGTATGCCTCTAGAATGTTTTAAATGTTCATGGTAGTCAAAGTTACTTGAAATTCTCCATGACTAGAGCATTGATTCATTCATTAAAATCTGCCCTATCTTCTTAAAAATCTTGAAAATCTACCTCACCTTTAATTAGAAATATTGAAGTTGCCCCCTTCGTAATAATTTCATTGCCTTTTTCTAAATTTTCGGCCTAAAAAAATGTCATGCAATATTCTTCCCGGTTTGGCAAGTTTAGCTTGATAACACGAGTACATATTTAAGTGATGTTAATTGAGATTTTTTCTTTCGGGCTTTCCATGTTTTCTCCATCCATAAGCAAAACTATTTTGCATATTTTTCTATTTTGATGAAATGTTGAAACCCTCTTTGCCCTAGTTGGAAAAATAATCTGGTGATCAGAGAAATCAGTTTGGAGGCTCGTCGAACGAGCACATGGCTCCGAACAAGCAGATTGAAATGTTCGTCGGAGATCTCGTCAATATAAAGGATCTGGTTCCCTTCCAAAAATGCCCGGGAATCGGTGGTGCAGCTCAAATAAGCAGTGTGCGCTTTGCAAATCAAGATGCGGCTCGCAAATCAATCTAGAGTGCGAGCAAGTGCTCATGGAAAAATTGATTGTCATGATGGAGGAGGCGGACCTAAAAATATTCTCGATGGATCAGCTACGTACTTAAGCCGGTCGTGTCGGGTAAAGAGGGCACTCTCCAAGATGAACCTAGAGGGTTACCTGACTTGTGAAAAGGGGGAGCCAAAGGACTCAAATGGGTGCAATGAGTGGAAAACTACACATAGCCTGCTACACGCTTGGCTCCTAAACTCGATGGTCACATCTATTGTAGTCACAGTGGATGTCATAGAGACCGTGAGTGATGTTTGGGGAAAGTTGTAGAGGACCTATGTTGGAGTCGACAACATGAGGGTGTTTCGAATTGAGAGAGAGATAGAGACGGTAACACTGGGAGATCGATTGATACAGGAGTATACTGCCGATTTGGAGCGACTGTGGGCAGACTATGATTATTTCTCATCAGTTGCTGTTGCAAAGATCTCGAGTGCACGAAAGGGGAGTGAGACACTCAGAGACAGTCTATGCACTTTATGAGGGGGTTGAACATGACATTTGAGCCAAGGTGTGCAATGTTGCTCGCTCAGCCAAAAATTCCATCTCTGGATTAGACAATCTCAGCTATGATGCTGGAAGAGAGTCAGATTAGGCTTTAATCTGGTGCACTACACTTTTAGGGGTGAAACCGTCACTAGTGGTCATCAATTTAGGGCACACCGGATGCAAGGGTGAGACACAACAGTGTTTCAATTGTGGCGAGATAGGTCATCTACGACATGCTTGCCCCAAACCACCAAGGAAGCGAGATGCAAGTGGACGAGGAAAGTTTGGAAGTCGTGCTATTGGTCGTTGGGGTCGTGGGGATGGTAGAACAAGAGCCTACCAGGATAATCTGATGATAACAGAGGAGTATGGTTGATGTGGATTACTCAGAGGAGCAGATTTTGAACGCTTACTCTCTGCTGATGCGGAGAAAGCAGAAGGGTATGATTGATGACACACTCATCCAACTTCATTATGGGGTAACACCACCTCTTTTGCTCACTCAACCACAGGTACTTGTGATACACTTGCACTAATATCTATATCCACTACTAGATCACTAGATTAGATAGTCGATTCTGGTGTTTCTCTACATGTCACTGGGGATGCTAGGGAATTCCTTTCACATATGCCCATAGCCCAGAGCATATTCAGACTGTTGATGGAACAACTCAGCCCGTGGTTGGTAAGGGTACTATGCAATGTACCCAAACTTTGATTTTGTCCTATGTTTTGTATGCTCTTTTCTTTTTTATGAATCTCTTATCTTTTAGTGTCATTATATCACCACTAAATTATGTTGTTTTATTTGATATCCCGCAGGTGATCTTTCAGGAGGAGACTGATAGGCTATGGAGTATAGATACTTCCCTGAAGGCAGCGTACCCGTACCGGATACGTATCCGGTGCCGGTACGTACCCGATACTCGACGGATACACCTATGTGGACACACTTGGACTTAGCATATCATTTTGCATATTGTGATATCAGTCTGTTTTTATAGAGTAAACAAAAGTTGATTATATGCTATGAAGTGTTGGTGCACCCAATTAAGTTGTGTATCTGCACCAAGTATGTTTATGTTACAAGTACATGTATTGAACGTGTTGATACGACTTAAGTTATTAACCAAACGACTAACTTGTCTCTAGGCTAATCGGAGATTGAAAATGTTGATCTCCAACAATGAAGAAGAAAAAAAACTTATGAGTAGACTTAATTTTAATTTGATCTCTTTTATTTAAAAATATAAGATGTTAAATTTTGTAATATCTATGAATGTTTAATGTTTGAAAATTTCATGTTATGTTGCATTGATAAGCCCGCAACCATGCGGGCTTCGCCCGCAACCACGCGGGCTTCGCCCGCAACCACGCGGGCTTCGCCCGCAACCCCGCGGGCTTCGCCCGCAACCCCGCGGGCTTCGCCCGCAACCACGCGGGCTTCGCCCGCAACCCCGCGGGCTTCGCCCGCAACCCCGCGGGCTTCGCCCGCAACCCCGCGGGCTTCGCCCGCAACCACGCGGGCTTCGCCCGCAACCACGCGGGCTTCGCCCGCAACCACGCGGGCTTCGCCCGCAACCACGCGGGCTTCGCCCGCAACCACGCGGGCTTCGCCCGCAACCACGCGGGCTTCGCCCGCAACCACGCGGGCTTCGCCCGCAACCACGCGGGCTTCGCCCGCAACCACGCGGGCTTCGCCCGCAACCACGCGGGCTTCGCCCGCAACCACGCGGGCTTCGCCCGCAACCACCACGCGGGCTTCGCCCGCAACCACGCGGGCTTCGCCCGCAACCACCACGCGGGCTTCGCCCGCAACCACGCGGGCTTCGCCCGCAACCACGCGGGCTTCGCCCGCAACCACGCGGGCTTCGCCCGCAACCACGCGGGCTTCGCCCGCAACCACGCGGGCTTCGCCCGCAACCACGCGGGCTTCGCCCGCAACCACGCGGGCTTCGCCCGCAACCACGCGGGCTTCGCCCGCAACCACGCGGGCTTCGCCCGCAACCACGCGGGCTTCGCCCGCAACCACGCGGGCTTCGCCCGCAACCACGCGGGCTTCGCCCGCAACCACGCGGGCTTCGCCCGCAACCACGCGGGCTTCGCCCGCAACCACGCGGGCTTCGCCCGCAACCACGGAGTCTCACCTGATCGATATGACTTTCTCCGTGATATTGCCCAATTTGTTTTCTACTCTCATATATCACCTATATGTGGAGCATTCATTGCATCTTTGATCATTGTCTCTATTCTTAAGTGTTAGCAAGTTGCTAAGGAAGATCCACAGTAGAAAGTTACAATACTAGAAGAACTTAGGGCATTAGAAAAGAATAAAACCTGGGATCTTGTATCGCTACCACCAAAAAAAGAATAATTTGGTGCAAGTGAGTTTTCACTGTGAAACAAAACCCAGAGAGTCGGGTGAGCGTTACCAAATATGAGCACATTGCAGACAGAGATATTCTTGGCGGCGAATGAGGGATGGAAGCTACATTCGACGTGAAGAATGTTTTTCTTCATGGGAATTTATTGGAAGTGGTGTACATGGAGGTACCATAGGGCTTTGACACAAAACAAACAACATGAAAGGTGTGTAGACTCGTGAGTCTCTATATATGCTAAAGCAGTCTCTTCGAGCATGGTTTAACAAGTTTAGGAGAGCTATGGTTGACATGTGATATTAATAGACCAATGTTGATCATACAGTGTTCTTTAGGCGGCATAAAGTTCACACTACAATGCTTGTTATGTATGTGAACGACATGATTATTACTGGGATTATGAGAGCGAAATTGCTCGTCTGAAAATAAGATTGGGCAATGAGTTTGAGGTAAAGGACTTGGAGCAGCTAAGATACTTCCCTGAGATTGAGGTAGCTCACGGTGCAGAGGGGATCGTTCTATCCCAATGGAAATGTGTTAGATTTGTTCAAAGTGACTGGTATGATGGGGTGCAGGCCTGCAGTTGCTCCTGTTGATTAGAAGGCCAAGCTCAGAGCTAAAGCAGGAAAACCAATTGATGGAGAGAGATACCAGAGGTTGGTAGGCCGCTTGATTTATCTGATTCACACCCGTCCCGACATATCTTTTGTCGTAAGTGTGGTGACCCGCTATATGCATGATCCTAGGAAGGGTCATATGGATGTCGTCTACCAGATTTTTAGGTACTTGAAGAGTGCACTAGGAAAGAGGTTATCTTCCGAAAGGATGAACATTTAAACATCGAGGGCTATTATGATTATGACTGGGCTAGTTGTGTTGATGATAGGAGGTCCACGCCAGGATATTGCATGTATATAGGGGGCCAATCTAGTCTCTTGGAGGAGCAAGAATCAAGCTGTAGTTGCAAGATCTATAACTGAGGAAGAGTATAGGGCCATGACCTTAGGTGTGTGAGAGAGATGTTATAGTTGAAAGTCTTGCTGGTTAAACTCAAGATAGATCAAGGAGAGCAAATGACATTGTGGTGTGACAACAAGTCAATTATTAACGTTATAAATAATCTTGTCCAACATGTCAGAAACTAAGCATATAGAAATCAATAGATTTTTATCAAGGAGAAGCTAGATAGTGGGGTACTGAAGCTTGGACATGTTGTTTCAAAAGTCCAAATGGTCGATTCTCCAACTAAAAGACTTAGCTCACTGTATTTATCAAGTTTGTGTGACAAGATGGGCTTAGTGAATATATTTCACCCTCCTTGAGGGGGAGTGTTGGTAATTGGTGTGCGTTTATCACCCTTCTTTTTATATTTAGTCCCACATTTTCAATGATGTATTTGGATCCCCACTTGTATGTATATATAGGGGAGCAATGTAACCAATTCGAATATAAGAAGAATAACATTTTATTATATTTCTACTCTAACAATGTCTACAAACATAAAATCATTCCCATTCATATTCAACTATTCATCACGATGGCAATGGCTTTACATTTTTACAACACTTGAAAGTATATGTAGACTATTCGGATGAAGATTTAAAAATTTACGTTCTCATATTGTCACAGTTGAGTTACAATATTTATTTCCTCATGGCATCCCAACCATGAGACTAACTGTTACGAAACTACACAACGACGAGCCACCATGACAAGTCTACATGCGCCGGGCGCGTATATCGCAGGGGTCCACCAAGGCCGCGGAGGATATTTTATATTAAATAAGTTGCTATGTTTGCTTGATGCGCTTTTAGGCTCTGTTTGGTTGGGCTGTTGCTGATGGAAAGCTGTTGATGAACTGTTGCTGATTGAAAAAGTGCTGATTCTGGAAAATAGAGTTTTGTTAAAAAACTGTTTGGGTGAAACAGAGTTTACAAAATGGAGTTTTCAACAAAACAGAATATGATAGTGGGTAATATTTCAGAAGAGAACTCCACTACCCCCCACGGAGGAAGCGATTACGCAGCCACTTTACGTTCATCCCATCTGGTAAGCACAAAAAGGTCTCCCTATGGTTTTTGTCCATGAAATACGTGATTGCAAAATCATGGAACTCTTCATCAGACTGCACTTCTTGGTACGTGGCTAATTTTATTATTGCCTGGAGGATGATAAACTCTGAAGTAGCTTTTTTTGGTGAAAGCCTCTATTGTTTTTCTGATTCGATGCATAATATATATATTGTCGGCCAGGATTTCTCGGGATGCATACTTCTTGTTCCCCGAAATCCGCTTTCTCTTCTAGAAGAATAAGTCTAAAAATTTCTTGACGAAAGAGTCATGGAACCTCACCCGTGACCCGTAGTAGCTTCTAACACAGAACTAATAACTTTGCTTTTCCCTTTTTTTTGCTTCTTGCCTGGTGCTGATGTAGCTGTGTTCTCACGTGACGTTGGATCAACAATGACGTCAATGTCCTCCGGATCACCATCTGACATTCCTCTTTCGTCAACTGACTCGGAGATCTCGTTAATGGTGTTCGGGGTGCAAGCATGATGCCTTGTTGCGACAACAGAGCTGAACATCAGATTTAGTTTCTCCTCTAACTCTGGATGTATTCCTGAGTAACAAAAATTTTTGGCCGCCGGGACAACCTAAAAAATACATATATTTCACGTTAGATGTTGTTTCTTTAAAAAAAGAAACCCTAAACAAAAATGTAATGGAAAATGTTATGGAAAATGAGTACCTTCAACCTTTCATCCCACCACTCGTCTGAAGCTTCTATAGTCTTACTTGAAGCATTCCAACCCAATCCGGTCTCACCACGTTTTAACTCCGTCCATAATTTCCACTTCTTCAAATGATCCTATTTATTTTTCAACTGAACTTTATCATACTGTTTTCTAGTGAGTTCTTCGAAATTCTTCATAACGCTGCTCCAACCCTCTTTATTAAAATGTGTGGTTGACCGATTCCCATTTTCTATCTCTTTAATGCATATGTCACAGAAAAGCATGGTAGCTGTATTGTCCCAAAACGCAGCTGCCCCGCCGACTTTTGATTTGACCATCTTTAAAAAATAAAATAGGATAAATTTTTATGAAAACACATACACACGCACAACTACATAGCACACAACATAACATACACATACACATACACATACACACATATATAACACATATAAAACACAAACACACATATATATAACACATATAAAACAAACACACCCACACATGTACACACACATATATATAACACATATAAAACACAAACACACATACAACTCACACACACACATATATTTATATAACAACACACACATACATACAACTCACACACACACATATATTTATATAACAACACACACACATACAACATATAACAACACACTCACACAACCACACATATATACACACACACACAAACACACACACATACAACTCACACACACACAATCACACACACACACATACACATAACTCACACAAACACATAAAATAGAACACACAAACAACTAAAACAAACACACCCACACATGTACACACGCACATATAACTCACACACACACATACAAAATAGAACACACTTACAACTCACACAAACACACCCACACATGTACACACACACATATATATAACACACAAAACACAAACACACATATATATAACACATATAAAACACATACACACACACACATTTATATAAGACATATAAAACACACACACATACAAACATATAACAACACACTCACACAAACACAATCATACATATAACAACACACACACACACACACAAACACACACACATACAACTCACACACACACAATCACACACACAAACACACAAACATATAACTCACACACACACATACAAAATAAAACACACATACAACATATAACAACACACTTACACAAAAACAATCACACATACACACACCACACACATATCAAAAAAAGCAAAAAAACACACATATCATAGTTATTTGGGAAAATTGAAATCTTAAAAGTGGGAGTAACACACAGATAATAACAAGTAACTGTGAGAAAACCACAAGTATGTGCAAACCTGAATCTTGGGAGAAAACTACGAACAAAGCTAACAATCTGAGCCGCAAAAGGTGGATGGATCTGAGGAGACAAGCATGTAAAACGCCATTAGCGAAGGGGGATTGAAAGAGACAAGCCTAAACCCTAAACCAGAGAAGAAACTCACCAGAAATCGCAGGGGAAATCTGCGGCGTCAGCGCAGATCTGGAGCGTCACCAGCGATCGAACGGGAGCCGCGCGCGGGATCGGTCGTCGAAAATCGATGATGGAACCGGAGCGTACGAAGGATCAGTCGCCGTAAATCACGAAGGGGAGATTGGGAGCACTACCGATGGGTAGGGTTACGGGAGCGAAGAAGGGTTACGGGAGCGAAAAGGGTTTACGGGAGCGAAGAAGCGCACGGGTCCTGCTTCTGCAGTTGAACGCAGCAAAAACCAGCGGATCAGGATAATATAAAAACAGCGGACCCGTGGAAACGGCTTTTTCAAAATAAGCAGCGCCAAACACAACTCACTCTCAAAACGCCGGTGCATTTCCACCGCACCGCACCCCAATAGCCCAACCAAACGCACCCTTAATATTTCCAGTATTTCCTATTTTTAGTATTTCTTTTTGTATTCGCTCCTCGCTCCAATAAGAGGGCATTCAGACCTTGTATTTCTTTATCTTGGATGAATGTGTGTTTTCCCTGCTCTTCTCTATAACCCTATTCCCTCTCTCCCTCTCTCCTTCTCTCTCTCTCCCCTGTTCTACCAACGTCGGGTCTGTACCAAACAGGTCTGACCTGCCCTTTGCGCCCGTCGTCGGCCGCCGGAGTTCCAGCCCGCGTCGCAGCCCCGTCCGCATCCTCGCGCCTCATCCTCGCGCCACAGCCCCGTCCGCATCCCGCGCCACAGCCCGCATCGCATCCCCGCAGCCCAGCCCGCAGCCCGCGTCATACCCCGTCCACACTGTCGCCCCCCAACTCCCCGTCCGCGTCGCAGACCGCACTGCAGATTGCGTCGCACGGGACCGCCACCCCAACCCCAGACGCCCGTCGTTCCAAGTCGCCGCGTCGCGCCGCAACATGTCACCGACGACCCGATCTGCTACCGAAGCGCTATCGGAGAACGCCAACGAGGCCCTCCTATGTTGTGTCAACTCCCGGGAGTCCCTCGTGGCCTCCATGCATACCTCCCTGCTCGCCCTTGACGCCAAGTTTGATGCTCTCCAATCTTCCATTGCCTCGTCCGCCAGCGGATTCCCGTGCCCGTCCTTCGGCGCGCCCATCCTCGGGGCGACACCGCTACCGCACAACGCAGACGCCGCACCCCCGATTACCCTGGCCGCCCAACCCTTGCCTTGGACCTCCCCACTTTCGCTGGGGTGGACCCGATTGGGTGGATCGCCAAGGCGGAACAGTACTTTGACCTCCATCACACTCCCGAGCAGGACAAGGTCTCTACTGCCGTAGTTGGGCTCGATGGCTCTGCCTTACATTGGGCCCGATGGCTCCGTCAGTCCAACCCGGCCATCTCCTGGCCGGAGATCAAGAAGGAAATGACCCGCTGCTACGACAGTCATTACACCGGCTCCGCCGTCGAATGACGGGTAGGTCAAATCGGTGCGCTGGATTACTACATCAACGAGTTCGTGGACCTCGTCACCCATGTTCCGGGTTTACCACCAAATCACTATCTCGGCTTCTTCATGCAGGGTCTCCTGCCCCACATCCGCTCCGGCTTCGCACTCATCACCCCAGGACAGTGTCTGAAGCCCTAGACATGGCCCGCCTCTTGGAGGCAGATTTGGCTCCTCGACACCTACCACCTCCAGGCAGACCCCCACCGGGGGGTTGACCGTGGCATATCGCTACTCCGGAGCCACAAGCCCCTCGGGCCCCTCCAGCCGCTTAGCCAGCCCGACCGCCCTCCCCCCAACGGATCTCCGCCCGCGAGTTTGATGAGCTCCGACGCAAAGGATTGTGTTTTCGCTGCCGACAGCCCTACTCCCCGACCCATGTCTGCACAGTCAAGGAGTTTCGTGCCTTTATCAGCAACTTTGAACCAGAGATTACTTTGGCCGACTTCGAGGACCTCGAAATCACGGAGGTAACCACCGAGGGAGCTACTGACGCAACCTTTCACCAGTTGGAGCTCCCTTGTTTTTTTGTGGGCGGCATTTCAGGGCCGCAAACTATGAAACTGGCTGACAAGCTAGGCGACCGCCACATTGCCATCATGGTGGACATCTAGGCGAGTCACAACTTCCTTTCCGCTCATCTGGCCCACCAGCTCAGCCTTTCGATGGAAACCTCGCCAGACTTCACAGTCAAACTGGACGCTGGCCGGCGGCGCTCGATCCAGGGGCGTTGCCCATCCGTTCCGCCTTCAGTATGCCCTTGGTGACGACGGATTTCTAAATTTTTGGCCTAGACGGAATCGACGTTATCCTGGGCGTGGCATGGCTCTGCACGTTGGGCGACGTGCGGGACAACTGGTGAACCGTGACGATGCGGTTTCTCCAGGACTGTCGAGAGTGCTGCCTGGTGGGGGAGGCTGCCCTACTCCGCTCCCCCATCTCCTCCCGCACGATTCAGAGGACGACATACGTCGAATTTTTGGCATGTCTCTGGTCCATCTCGGACGCTGCGCCACCAACCCCATCACCACCGCCGGCCCTGCAGGACCTCCAGTTTGCGGACCTCTTCACGACATCTCCCGGCTTGCCACCAGCCCGACCACACGATCATGTCATCCCTCTTCAGCCCGGCGTGTCAGCTGTGTCGGTCCGCCCGTATTGCTATAGGCACGTACAAAAAGAAGAGATCGAGAGGCTCGTACATGACATGCTGATGGGGGGCCTTATCTGGCCCAGTACAAGCCCTTTCTCCAGCCCAATCCTCTTGGTCAGGAAGAAGGACAGCAGTTGGCGCTTCTGCGTGGACTACCAGGAGCTCAACAAAGCCACACTTACAAACAAGTACCCGATTACGATGATCCAAAAGCTTTTGGATGAGCTCCACGATGCCACCGTTTTCACCAAGCTGGACCTCCATGCGGGTTACCATGAGATTCGCGTCCGGCCGACCGACATCACCAAGACGGCTTTCTGAACCCATAATGGCCACTACGAGTTCCTGGTTATGCCATTTGGCTTTACCAACGCGTCGACCACCTTACAGGCCACGATGAACGACATTTTTCGGTCAGTACTTCGTCAGCATGTACTTGTTTTTTATGACATTGTCTACAGTTCTTCTTAGCAGGAGCATCTTCAGCACGTCCAACAGACACCGGCTACTCTCCGGCACCACCAGCTCAAGCTCCACCCGACAAAGTGCGCCTTTTTGGTCCCGGAGGTGTGTTACTTGGGACACACCATTTCCACGGCAGGGGTCGCAATTGATAGAGACAAGATCGAGGCGGTTCTCTAGTGGCCAACCCCATCGTCTCTCCGCGGTGTTCGCCGGTTCTTGGGTCTTACAGGGTACTACCAGCGGTTCATCCAGGGTTACAGCACGATGGCCCGACCCGTCACCCAACTCTTAAAGAAGTCAGCCGAAAGCCCCTTTGAGTGGTCGTCAGCGGCCTCCGCCACTTTTGTCGCTCTCCAGCAGGCCTTGGTCCCGCCCCGGTGTTAGCTATGCCAAATTTCTCCCAACCCTTCCTCGTGGAGTGCGACGCGTCGGGCATCGGCGTGGGGGTCGTACTCATGCAAGTCGGCTGACCTGTGGCCTATTTCAGCCGCGCGTTCTCAGATACCATCCGCAGTCGTTCGACGTACGAGAACGAGCTCATGGGCCTTGTCCTCACAGTGCAACATTGGCGAACCTACCTCCTGGGCCGACGATTTGTGGTCTGCACCGACCACCATATCCTTTGCTACCTCCTCCAGCAGAAGATTGCTACACCTGCTCAGCAGGTGTGGGTGACCAAGCTACTGGGCTACGACTTCAACATCGAGTTCCGGCCAGAGAAGGCGAACCGCGTGGCCGACACTCTCTCCCGCAACCTCATACTTGCAGCCATCTCCCGCCAGTCTGGGAGGATGCGGACGCCCTTCAACGGGAAGTGCAAGCAGACCCGACGCTCAACGAGATTTGGACAGCACTCCTCGCGGACGCCACTGCCCGCCCGCCTTACTTCTTGGTTGACAATCGCCTACTCTACAAGGGCCGCCTTGTACCCGCCCCCTCCTCCCCGAGCATCCCCCTCTATTATTGGCCGAGTTCCATGCTTCCCCGATGGGGGGACACGCCGGTGCTTACCGGACATACCGACGGTTCGCAGCCTCACTCTATTGGCCGCACATGTTCCGACAGGTCAAGCCTTCGTGGTTGTCTGCCTCATCCGCTAGAAGGCCAAGTACGAAGCTGTTTTTCCGGGTGGTCTACTTCAGCCCCTCCTGATTCCCAACCGCATTTGGGACGACGTCGCCATGGACTTTATCACACGACTGCCCCGATCTTAGGGATCTGACTGCATCTTGGTCTTTGTGGACAGGCTCTGAAGTATGCTCATTGCATTCCCCTCTGTCATTCATACACCGCAACCACAGTCGCAGACAGCTTCATCCAGGGGGGTCGTGCACCTCCACAGGTTTCCCCGATCGATCGTCGGTGACCGAGACCCGCTCTTCCTGAGTACCTTCTGGACTACATTGTTCCACCTGCAAGGCACCTGCCTTCGCATGAGTTTGGCGTACCATCCGCAGACTGACGACCAATCAGAGGTCCTCAATCGATGCTTAGAGACGTACCTCCGCTGCTTCGTGGGAGAGCAGCCGCATAGTTGGGCTAAGTGGCTCAGGTGGGCCGAGTATTTGTACAACACTGCCCACCACCAGGCGGCCGACACCACCCCGTTTGAAGTTGTTTACGGCCAGCCTGCTCCGTCCATCGTCCGCCACCTCCCAGGGGAATGCCAGGTGGAGAGCCTGACCACAGCTCTTTGCGACAAGGTCATTGTTAAGGGAGAAACTACTAAGGAGCAACTAAGAGAGAAAGATCTGGGGATTAAGAGAGGATTTAGGGTTAGGAGGGAGAAGGAGGCTACCTGATTATACTCTGCATGAACCCCCAAAGGGGGCTGCCCGGATATATTTATATCCGGGCCTGGAAGGGCCGGCCGGCCCTTCCCAAAGGGGCTGAACCCGCCTGGTTCAGCCCCTGGCCGGCCGGTTCACTGATTGGGGGCTGAACCGGAAGGTTCAGCCCCGTTGTTTAGCGCATCCTTGCTCCTCCGAACATAGTGGCGACCCGTAAAGCGTAGCGGGGGCGTAACATTCCCCGCCCCATCAAGAACCAACTTGTCCGCAAGGTGGTAATCCGGGTAGAGCTCCTTGAAATCGAAGAAGTCTACCCAAGAGTTGTGTGCTGCCGGCAGATTCTTCCACTGGACCAAGAGCTCGGGCCAGTATTCCGTGCGCCGAATCTTCCACCTGTGCCGTAAGATATCCTCAGGGAGCGGACGCAGCTCGCCCGCAGGCGTAACCTCAGGTAAGAAAGAACTTGGCTGGACATGCGGACCCAACTTCCGCTTGAGCAAAGAGACGTGAAAGGTAGGATGAATGCGGGAACCGGCCGGTAACGCCAACGTATAGGCCACCGGCCCCACCCTGCTGAGGATCTGAAAGGGGCCGTAGTAGCGCGGGGAAAGCTTATGGTTGCCACGACGAGCCACAGACAATTGCCGGTACGGCTGGAGCTTGAGAAAAACTTCATCGCCCACGGCGAACTCCCGCTCTGTGCGGTGCTTGTCCGCCGGGGACTTCATGCGTTCCTGTGCCAGGCGGAGGTTCTCCCGAAGAGTGACTAACATACGATCCCGATCCAAAAGAGCCCGATCCACTGCCGGAAGGGCAGTGCTGCCAGGCTCATAACTGGCCAAGGTCGGAGGAGGGCGGCCGTAAACCACCTCAAACGGCGTCATCCTGCTGGCGGAATGATATGACGTATTGTAACAGTACTCTGCCCAGTGTAACCAATCCGGCCAACTCCGAGGCTCATCCATCACAAAGCAACGAAGATATGTCTCGACACCCCGATTGAGGACCTCCGTCTGACCGTCCGACTGCGGATGATTGGCCGTGCTGAAGTGTAAGCGGGTACCCTGCAACCTGAAGAGCTCCCGCCAGAACCCACTGACGAAGGTCGGATCGCGATCCGAAATAATGGCCCGAGGAAGGCCATGCAGGCGAACAATGTCCCGAGCAAAAAGCGCGGCTACAGACTCCCGGTATACGGATGGCTGAGGGCCAGAAAATGGCCGTACTTTGAAAGCTTATCCACGACCACCAAAATGACGGACTTGCCTTTCGACTTAGGCAGCCCATCGATAAAGTCCATGGAAACTGTGTCCCAAATAAGCTGCGGAATATCCAATGGCACGAGGAGCCCGACCGGAGAAGAAGTCTCATATTTCTGTCGCTGGCAGATGTCACAGTGGCGAACAAACTGCTGAATGTCTCGTTGCATGCCGGCCCAAAACACGTTTGCGCGCGCCCGCTGGAGGGTCCGGAGCACCCCCGCATGGCCGTCGGTGGGAGAGGAGTGGAACTCATGCATCAGAACCGTCTTCCAAGCTGAATCGGCGGGAACGACCACCCGTCCCCGATAGTATAGCCGGCCGTTACACAAGTGATAGCCGGTAGGCCCCGGCTCGCCCCGCTGTAAAGAGTCCACCAATGGCCGAAGCGTGTCGGACCGCAACACTTCCTCCTGAATATCCTCCAAAGAGTCTACCAACGGTCTCGAAATATTGGAGAGAGCAGCTCCTGGGAGACGAGAGAGGGCATCGGCGACCACATTCTCTTTGCCGCGGCGATACACAATCTCAAAATCGTAGCCCAGAAGCTTGGTAACCCATTTTTGCTGTAGAGGCGAAGAGACCCGCTGGTCCAAGAAGTGCTTCAGACTCTGGTGGTCCGTCTTGATCTTAAAGTGCCTGCCCAACAAATAGGGCCTCCATACCGCCACCGCGTGAATGATGGCCAACATCTCCTTCTCGTAGGCCGAGAGGCCCAAGGTACGAGGAGCCAGGGCCTTGCTGTAGAAGGCTATTGGTCGTCCCGCCTGCATCAAAACCGCCCCGATGCCGACCCCCGACGCATCGGTCTCCAGAACGAACTCCTTCGTGAAATCGGGTAGGGCAAGCACGGGTGTGGAGGTCATGGCCCGTTTGAGGGCCTGAAATGCCTCCTCCGTCTCCTCAGTCCAAGAAAAGGAATCCTTCTGCAGCAGCTGGGTCAAGGGCCGGGCTATCTTGCCATAATCCTGGACAAACCGTCGGTAGTACCCGGTGAGGCCCAAAAAACCCCGCAAGGCCCGGACTGTCACCGGTCGCGGCCAGGACTGCATACTCTGAATCTTCCGTGGATCGGCTCGAACACCCTGACCGGAAACCAAATGGCCCAAATACTCCACCTCCTCCTGCCCGAAGGAACACTTGGAACGGTTGGCATAAAGATGGTGTTGGCGGAGTCTCTCAAGGACCTGCCCCACGTGGTGCACGTGGTCCTCCCAGGTGGTGCTGTAGATAAGGATATCATCAAAGAAAACCAGGACGAATTCCCGCAAAAAATCTCTGAATATCTCGTTCATGTTGGCCTGGAATGTCGCAGGCCCCCCCAGTCAGTCCGTTGGCCATAACCAGAAACTCATAATGGCCGTCATGCGTCCGGAACGCCGTCTTATGAACATCCTCCTGAGCCATCAAAATCTGATAATAGCCGGAACGAAGATCCAGCTTGGTGAATCGTTGCGCCCCATGCAGTTCATCCAGTAACTCTTCGATGTGAGGAATCGGGAAATTATCTTTGACAGTAGCGCCGTTCAAAGCCCGGTAGTCCACGCAGAATCTCCAAGACCCGTCTTTTTTCTTGACCAGAATGATAGGAGCCGAGAAGGAGCTCGTACTCGGCCGAATGATGCCGGCTTCCAGCATCTCGCGGACACTCCGTTCAATCTCCGCCTTTTGCACGTGTGGGTAACGGTACGGCCGAACATTCGTCGGCTCGGCATCCGCCTTGAGCGGAATACGGTGGTCGCGAAACCGCGGTGGTGGCAAAGTACGTGGCTCCTGAAAAACATCAGCATAATCTGTCAGAAGTAACTGTAACTGAACCGGTACCTCAGAAGGCGTGGAATTGCCGGTCTGGACCTCCCGAAGGACCGCCATCAGCTGTCCGTCCCCGCTCAACCGCTGCAAGCTGCGAAGAGAAACCTCCTTAACAGGAGAAGACATGATCCCTTGCAGGCAAAACTGTTTTTCTCTCGTGCCCAAACTCCATAGTCATTTGTTTCCAGTCAAACGTCACCCGCTGTAACTGGCGCAACCACTGAACTCCCAGCACCATGTCTGAGCCCCGAATAGGTAACAGGTAGACGTCAGTCCTTCCCACATAGTCACGTATCCGCATTTCCACTCCCCGCAGCACCCCTCGCACTGCAGCCGGCTGCCATCCGCCACCATAACGTGAAAGGCAGCTCCCCTGTCAATCACGTGCCCAACTCGTCGTGCCACATCGGGATGTATGAAGTTGTGGGTACTCCCACTGTCCACCAGAATGGTAACTCTTTCTTGGGCAATCCAGCCCGCCAGCCGCATAGTAAGCGGGGAGCGCAACCCTCAAGAGCATGTATAGAAACCCCGAACTCAATTTCCTCCACATCTACCTCCAGCTCCTCATCCGGAGCCGGCTCTTCCGCGTCTTGATGCAACATGAACACCTGTATCTTCTGGCATTTATGACCTGGCACAAACTTCTCGTCGCAGTTAAAGCACAGACCCTTCTCCTTTCGAGCGGACAACTCACTCCAAGATAACCGAGTCACAGTCGGCTTGGTACCCGTAGGCTGCTCCCGTCGTGCTGCGGTCGCAGGAGTCAAAGCCGGCCTACTCATGGTGCGAGCCCTCTGCCGGTTGAACCTCTCCTCCTGTATACGAGCCAAGGTAATCGCGTGGTTCAATGATCGAGGCATGAGTGCTTGCACCTCGTCTCGAATGTGCTCCTTGAGACCAGATATGAAACAGCTGTAGAGTGTCCGCTCTGACCACTGAACCCGATTTGCCAACTTCTCGAACTCCGTACGATACTCCATCACCGACCCTTTCTGACGAAGCTTCTGAAGGAGGGCCTCAAAGTTCTCGTACTCCAACGGGCCAAACCGGGCCGAAAAACCCTCCACAAATTCCCCCCAATGTACGTACTCCCTTCCTCGCAGGAACCACTGCGTCCACTGGAAAGCGTCGTCCTTCAAATGGAAGGACGCTAACTGCACCCACTGGCCTTCAGGCACTTCCTGGTATTGGAAAAATAGTTCCGCCTTTTGGATCCACTCCAAGGTGTCGCCGCCCTCGAACTCCGGAAAGTACATCCGAGTTAATCCGGGAGTTAATCGGTGTCCCCCCTGACCTCCTTCCCGTCTTGCGGGCTCCCCTTGCTCGAAACCGCCGTAACCTTGATGCGGACCTGCTCCCCAAGGAGGGGGTTGTGGCTGGCCGCCCCATCCTTGGCCAAAACCGGCCACTCCCGGTGCCCCAAATCCACGAGGAGGAGGGAGGAGCCCTCCCCTTGGCTGTCCCGTACCCTCGGTGGCCGCCGAACCCCACCGGGGTCCTCCCAGCCCCGGCGCCCCTGGCCGCGACCCAGTCCGGGCTCGCCGAACCCGCCTGCCGCGAATCCGGGCGGAATCGGCCCCGCGAAGCCCCCCTGCAGCGCTGCCGAGCCCCTGCTGGCCCGTACGCCGCCCATCCAGGCCCGCCGGACCCCCCTGCGCCGATTCCAGGCGGAGTCGGACCCGCCAGGCCGCCGTACGCGGCTGCCGAACCTGCGCCGGGTGGATTTCCGCCAATTCCGCCGAGTTCCGCACCCGATCCGGCCGAATCCTCACTAGCCGGCCCTTTTCCTTTCAACAACGCCTTCAACTCCTCCATCCGGGCCTCCATCCGCCCTTCCATGGCCGCCATCGAATCGGTTAGGCCAACAACGCTCTTCTCTATGGTTTCAATCCGTGAGGACTCCTCTTGAGTGCGAGTGGTCACCATGGACGAAGGCTCTGATACCAAATGTTAAGGGAGAAACTACTAAGGAGCAACTAAGAGAGAAAGATCTAGGGATTAAGAGAGGATTTAGGGTTAGGAGGGAGAAGGAGGCTACCTGATTATACTCTGCATGAACCCCCAAAGGGGGCTGCCCGGATATATTTATATCCGGGCCTGGAAGGGCCGGCCGGCCCTTCCCAAAGGGGCTGAACCCGCCTGGTTCAGCCCCTGGCTGGCCGGTTCACTGATTGGGGGCTGAACCGGAAGGTTCAGCCCCGTTGTTTAGCGCATCCTTGCTCCTCCGAACATAGTGGCGACCCGTAAAGAGTAGCGGGGGCGTAACAGACATCATTCTGGATTTCCTGAAGCACCACCTCTGACGGACCCAACAGAAAATGGTTTCCTTCGCCAACAAGAAACTTCGGAACCTCTCCTTCGAAGTAGGAGAAAAGGTCTTCTTCAAACTCCACCCCTACCGTCAGCTTTCGGTAGCCTGACGGCTGTGCCCAAAATTAGTCCCCCGATTCTTCGGGCCGTTCGAGGTTACTTGCATGGATCGGGGCGGTCGCGTACTTCCTTCGCCTCCCAAGCGGAAGCCGCATCCACCCGGTCTTCCATGTCTCGCAGCTACAGCGCGCGGTAAGAGAGCACGCCACCACGGATCAGCTCCTGGCTGATCTCGACCTTTTCGGAGAGGCTCCCTACTTCCCTGCCTCGATCTTCTATCACCGATGCCACATTCCGGGGGACCATACATCAGAGGAAGTTCTTGCGGCTTGGACCAGTTGCCCCGACTCGGACGTGACGTGGCTTCCCCGAGATGATTTCCACCGTCAATTTCCCGACTAGTGCCTTGAAGACAAGACACATTTTCCAGACGGCGGCATTGTTATGGAACTACACGGCGACGAGCCACCATGACAAGTCTCCACGCGTCGGGCGCGTATATCGCAGGGGCCCACTGAGGCCGCGGAAAATATTTAATATTAACTATGTTGCTATGTTTGCTTGATGCGCTTTTAGTATTTTCAGTATTTCCTATTTTTAGTATTTCATTTTGTATTTGCTCCTCGTCACTATAAGAGGGCATGCGGGCCTTGTATTTCTTTATATTGCATGAATGTGTGTTCTCTCTCTCTCACTCCTCCCGTTCTCCCACCGTCAGGTCCGTACCATTAACATAGTTTGCTTTTCGTGATTCAGGCTTACAAATTGCTCCAAGGGATCTGGCTTTACTTTGTCAAAAGGTAATATCATTTAATTAATCTAATTCTAGTAGTTTTCCCTTATGAAATCACTAGGAGTCATGCACAGATTTCCTGTTCGTGGTGGTGGCAATACCCGGCCAACGCTCGATGCCCCTGTAGATTTTTTTACGGCACGTATTATGGCAACGGTCGAGTACTATTGTTGCTGCACACGGACCGTGAGGACCCATGCGTGTCCGTCGAGTATTATAATTGATATATAATATAATGTATCAATTATATTAATTTAATTGTGAAATATATTTGACATAAAATATTAAATTATTTTAATATTTCCGTTATATTATTCTTTCTATGCAACTTCTTTTTCTTTTATTAGTAGTCATATCATGTAAACAATTTAATTTTAGCAGTCTTCTCTCGTGAAATCATAATCTAGTTGTTATTCCCATATCTCACTGGTAAGCTAACATATTTCAGGTTGAAAATCACATTGTTGGGGCTCCCTGTGGAGTGATGGATCAAATGACTTCAGCTTGTGGAGAAGCCAATAAATTACTTGCTATGGTTTGCCAGGTTCATATTCCAACTTCTGTACACTTTCTGTCAATGAATTTCTAATTGTCAGTTAATCACGTTTGGAGTTCTCTGTATATAGCCTGCGGAGGTGAAGGAACTGGTCACTATTCCTAACCATATACGTTTTTGGGGCCTTGATTCTGGAATACGACACAGGTATGTATTATTCCTTTTAGGATCTTTATAGGGACCTCCCCTCCAACTTTGCATAATTACAGCCTTTGCAGCGGACTTCCCCTTTACTTTTTAAAATTTCCAACACCTCCCTTCTGAGTTTACACTATTAACATACATGTAAAAAAACATTTTTTTTGTTTGTATGCATATGTTAATAGTGTAAAATTGGAGGGATGGTCTTGATAGTTTTAAAATGTAGAGGGAGGTCTCTATAAGTATGCAAAGTTACAGAGTAGTTTTTCATAATTATTCCTTCTTTTTATAACAAACATTCATTGGTATATTTTTGGAACAGTCCTAATGGTTGCTTGTTTCATTTTTGTAAAGTAATAATACTAAAGATATTCTCTTATAACTAACATACTGCGTGGGGCTTGTTTTGCCACTATAGTATATTTTTGAATCATTTTTTATCCTTAACTTTACTTTTTTGGGATCTAATGTAAAGTCTTATTTCATTTGCACTAACCATTATTTTCTTTAAATAAGAGGTTTGGTGTCTTTTATGTAGTTTTATGACTAATCGACTTTCTCTGAAATTTTAACCTTTGTATGAATTGTTGGTAATATAGTCATACTTCAAGAACCTAGTAGAACTAGAATAAACTGTTATTCTTCTTATTATATTCTTCTTATTATATTCTTCTTATTATATTCTTATTATATTCTTCTTATTATATACAATTCGCTTACATTGCTCCCTTATATAAACACTCAAGTGGGGAACCAAATTGAAGATTGGAGACGCACACCAATCATCAAATACCAACACTCCCTCTCAAGGAAGGCAAAAGATATCCACTGAGCCCATCTTGTCACACAACCTAGATAAATCCAGTGAGTTGAGTCCTTTAGTTTGACAATCAGGCACTTGATCTTTTATTGCAACATGTCTTTGCTTTAGTATCTCACTATCCAACTTCTACTTGACAAAAAACATGTCGATCTTTATGTGTTTGGTTCTGTCATGTTGAACAGGGTTATTTGCAATGATAATAGCTGATATGCTGTCACAACACAATGTCATTTGCCCTCCTTGGTCTGTCTTGAGATCTACCCGCAAGGCTTTCAACCATAACATCTCCCCCATATCTAAGGTCATGACCCTGTACTATGCCTCAGCTGTTGATCTCACAATTACCGTTTACTTCTTGCTCCTCCAGGAGACTAGATTGCCCCCTACAAACATGCAATATTCCGGCGTGGACCTCTTTTCTTTAGCACAACTAGCCCAATCAAAATCGCAAAAGCCCTCGATATTTAAATGTCCATTCTTTTGAAAGATCGGCCCCTTTCCTGGTGCACTCTTCAAGTACCTAATGACCCTCCCTAGGATCATGCATAAAGCGGGCCACCACACTCACGGAAAAAGATATGTCGGGATGAGTGTGACTCGGATAAATCAAACGTCCTACCAACCTATTTGTTTTAGGTTGAATAGCATGATATTAGAACAAACTAGGACCAATGGCCCACTCACATATTATCCAGTTAAAATAATATCCACATGTTAGAAGCCAAGACCCAAAATATGAGGAGGCGTGCTGTGAATACATTCTCGCATAGGGAAAATCGTGTAATCTTATGTACTTAATATTGATTGTGTGCTCCCGTGCACATGCCACAAATTGTTTTATGTTGGATGCATAGGCTCTAACATCAATGATGTATTATCCTCATTGTACAGTGATGCTAGTAGTTCTATTTTCAATGAATGCATACTATATAGGCTATCTTACCTGATATTTCAATCATGTGTCCTTTCTATATATCAGTATACTAATCAACTTTTTTAAAAATAAATGTTTCTTTGGCCATCTGTTTTATTTTTAGCCCTGATTTCCTTCAGTTTATCTGTGGTCTACAGTGTTGGTGGAGGAGATTATGGATCTGTAAGAATTGGAGCATTCATGGGGCGCAAAATAATAAAATCTGAAGCTTCAACTTTATCAAAGTCAATGGCTTGCACTGATTCTACACAGATTGTTGATGGAATGAACTCGGAATACGAAGAGTTTGGCATTGAACTTCTTAAAGCAGAAGCTTCATTGCCTTATCTATGCAATCTTTCAACTCATAGGTATGATGCTATGTATAGTTTTTTGAAGATTTTATCTTTGTTTCATAGAAAAAAACTTCAATTATTTGGTGACGGATGTGTATTCTCCTATCTTAATTTCCATTTTTTTACATTGTAGGTATCAAGCTGTATACATGAAAAAGCTTCCGGAAGATGTACTTGGAGAGCGGTTTTTGAATGAGTACGGTGATCACAATGATAAAGTAACCATTATCGATCCCAAGCGTGTCTATGGAGTTCAGGCGGCTACTAAACATCCCATCTACGAGAATTTCCGTGTTGAGGTGGGACCGTGGGAGTTGGTCCTTTTAACCCAACAGAAATTTACCTCTTCATTTTAGTTCATCTTAACAATATGAATCAATTATATACCCTTTATAATGGCTGGCACACAGTGTTGTGCACGTAATATACATCGTGGGATGCTCTACCAATAAACTTTTTCTTTTAGGTTGAATGTTTAGGATCTTACAATTAAAAATAATAATAGACCCTACATGTGGGGGGCTTGTTGAGAATATAGTCTCTTAGAAGACTAATGTAAACTTATACACTTTATATAGATCCAGAGTGCCTCCCCTACAACCAATTGGTTTTAGATTGGATCATAGGTTCTAAGATTTTCGAACAGGGTTGTGAAAAGTTTTCTTCATGTACAAGTTTTTCAGATTATATTTCCGTTTTTGGATCCCTTTTCTCTACCCTTTTCATGTTTATATGTTTTTTAAATGCAAATAATTTACCTAATTCCTTTATAATGGTTCCAGACTTTCAAAGCCTTATTGACATCAGCTACTTCGGACCAGCAACTTTCAGCGCTTGGGGAGCTTATGTATCAGGTAAACCTAGTTGAAGTCTTGCTGAGATTGAATCATCACTAACCTCAGATCCATTTCACAGTGCAATTTTTGTAATAAAAAGGAAAAAAATCTTCTCTGTAGCTTCTTTTTCTTTCATTTTTTGTTCAGCGTTTTATTAATATTACTTTTGTTTTTTGTTACAGTGCCATTACAGCTATAGTGATTGTGGACTTGGCTCCGATGGAACGGACAGACTCGTCGTACTCGTTCAAGAAATGCAGCATCGAAAATCATCTCATGACGGAAGCTCTAGCTTATTCGGAGCAAAAATCACGGGCGGAGGATCCGGCGGCACTGTCAGTGTCATCGGAAGAAACTGCCTTCGAAGCAGCGAAGAAATTCTCGAGGTAAGTAGCCCTCATTTATTTATATATAACCACTAATGTTATATAATAATTAGGCATTTGCACAGAAGTCATTGAATTTACTCTTTGTTATGGAAAGAGAAGCAACTTGATCTGTCAAATACTCTTTTTCGGCAATTTTAAATTTTTAAACTTCATTGTGATCTGACTCTTAGGCTCCGTTTGGCACGGTGGTGGTGGTCGTAAACGCATGGGTTAAACCGTCATTCGGTAAGGATCATCTAACAAACATCATCCATTTGAACATAAAAGTGGATGAAGTTCCTTAGGTGGGCATTAACGAATGACAATTTAATCCCCATATTCATGACCACCACCACCGTGCCAAACAGAGTCTTAGACTTCGTTTGGGGGACTTATTTTCACCGGTCAAGCGGTCGTAACCGCATGAACCTGACCTTAATTAAAGTCCGGTACATGCGGTCGTAACCGCTTGACCGGTGAAAATAAGTCCCCCCCCCCCCCCCCCCCCCCCCCCAAACGGAGCCTTAGTCTGACTACCACATGGTTTTCCAGCATTTAAAATGTGGACATATCTGATCAGGGAGATAATATGATATTTTGTTTAGAATATAATCCCACATTAAAAATCTCATGTAGCTCCATGTATTTGATATAGATTATGTGTCATTCCACCTACAATCAATTGGTTTTTGAGTTGGATACATTACTTCTAATATATTCTCAGAGCTAGACCAACTGCTCACCATCCTGTCGTCCATTTTGAAAAAAGAATGGTGTTAAAGGCACACCTCTTGTCGCTATGCACGCACACACCAGCGATAGATGTACACAACGAAATTTGTATGTATGTCAATTTGTTAAATGCACACCCGAAAAAAATATATCCAAAAACTAACAAATAGCCAGTTAAATTCTGATGCATTGGAGGATGACTTGTAAATGGAAGTACACCATACCCAAAGTGCATTGAAAATGTGCACTCTAAACATTTATCCAGCACTGACTGATAATGAGATTCAATGCTCAGTGTTGCACAAATCTCACACAATGGTGTATAAGAATAAGATTCCTCGGAGGATCTTTTTGTTCAATGAATTTCTCGCATATGGAATGTGCAAAAAATCATGGAGAACCAAAACTAAACGATTTAAACAAAGTATATAATGAACTGGGCGAATCTCAGGAGGGAAGAAGGGTCATTGTGAATCACCCATGCAAAGAAAGGAAGACAGGGAAGAGGAAGGGGAAAAGGTAAAAAAAGTAAAACAATCAACCTTTTTCACTCACTCTTACAAAGGAAACCAGGGAATAGATGGAAGAGAAAAGGGAAGAAGGTCAAAGTAAAACACTCAAAACCATTTTCTTGATGTGATGTACTCTTTCGATGATCAACATCTTCAGTGGCCGAAACAACAACACAGGGTCCTTCGATTGATTCAACTCCAAATCCTCGACCATGATCCTGGCAGCCTTTCTGGAGAACAAATCCTTGGGCCGCACGCCCGAACCAACCTTTCTCTTGCCACCACCGCTGACAACACCATCATGATCTCGACTACTCGGTGCAGATCCTCTTCCCTTCCTCTGCTTCTTCGCCAGCGAAGACCGCAGTTCTGCATTGGGCTGAGCGGCGGTCTCCATGGTTTCATGGCCTGTGAGAAAAAGGACTGTGTCGGCATTGAAGGGGGACTCAGGTAGCGCAGAAAGGGAAACTTAGGTTTAGAACATAAATAGGGAATAGTTGTACAAGGGTAAATATTAGGTGTTTATGTTTTAGAACGGATGTGCACATAGCTAGATTAAGTGTGCCCTTAACACCGCTCTAAAATATGTCTGCGTTACACAAGTGGGGTTGTGTCGAGAAGATGCGCATTAAGCTCAACAGCCCACTTTCACATCACCTATTTAACAAAACGAAGTCCACGTGTTAGAGGTCAAAGAACCTAAAAAGTGAGGGGCATTGTTGAGAATATAATCACTCATCCGAAATCTCATGTTTTATTGTGTACTTATTATACATGATCCCTCTACTGACAACTAAATGATTTTTTATGGATGCTCATCTAATATTTCTAACTTCATGATCTTATGTCAAAATTGACCTTCATGATTAAAGAATGAGTTTTTCTCATCTAATCTTTCTAACTTCATGTTATTCTAAATGTGTAGATCCAGCAAAGATACAAAGCTGCCACTGGCTATCTACCCTTTATATTTGAGGGCTCCTCTCCAGGTGCTGGAAAGTTCGGCTATCTGAAGATTCGACGCAGGCAATCACCGTAAAATTAATCATATATATATAGGGAAATAATGGTGAAAATAAATTTGTACATCTCTTCACATGTGCCTTCAATGTGTGTACATATATATAAGGATAAAGTAAAGGCACTATAGTTGAGTTTTTCTGTCTGCTAAGGTCAAAGTGAGCATAAGTGCTCCTGTTTGCTATTATATTCAGTAATGTGAGTAAAATGTCTTTGTACTCTTATATAGCATAATTGATTCAAATTGAAGTGGAAAATTATACTGAAGAAGCTTCTTCGCCTTATGATTTATGTTTTCTACTTGTATGTAGACAACACATTGAGAGCGTGCCCCGCGGTTAAGCCCACATGTGTGTGCAAGAGGTCGCAAGAGTAAATAGGGTGGGGGGATGAAAATTTTTAGTTGGTGTACTGCCTTATTTCATGTCAACTTAAACACAAATATTTTGAAGAACATTTAAACACTAACATATACAAGGTTGTAGATGTCGGATGTCGGGTTCATGACGGTTTGGTTTGAAATGTCGTATGTCGCATTGCGAGGGATATATCGGGGATATTTTACAATATCGGATTTTAATATTTAAATAAAAATTACAGTATTTATAAACATATTTTTTGCAAATAAGTAAAAATATACAGACAAATAACTACAACAATGTATAGACAAATAAGTATTTATAACATTTTATTTGAAATAATTTTGAAAGATAAAGGAGAAGCTCATGTAATTATGTAAAGTTGGAGGGGAGTTTTTCTTAGCATATGAGAAACAAAAATCACTGTACATTTACACAATAAAAGGTATAAACTTAGCTATTGCAAGAAAGAAACCTAAATATAGCATAAGTAAGAATCTTACAGTAACACAATATTAATAAAACTTTTAGATCTTATGTCTTGATCAATAATAACTCCAAATAAAACTTTTAATTGTTGTAGAAATCAGTAGAAACAGAAGAAAGAAAAAGGAAGAAGATGGGTCTTACAGTGGAGTGAAGTAGCAGAAACCCTAAAGCCCGGCATCGACTCCTCGCGTGCTCGCCTGCGATGCCAATTCGTAGAAAGCCTGGCGTCGTCGTCTACTCCTCGCCTGCGATGCCGATCTGTTGCCTATCACCGGAGAAGGAGCTGTCGATTGTCGACCACTCCGCCAGGGCAACTCTCCAGTAAAATTTACGGTAGAGTGAGAAATGCCGAATGCGTGAAATGGACTCGTGAAGTGAAAAATATGGGTCCCGTGAACTTTGTTTTTTTATATATTAAATATAATAACCGAAATATCGGGTTAGAGATATATCGATATATCGGGATATATCGCCGTTTTTTTACAAAATGATATTTTGTCAATCAAATCGCTTTCGTTGCGGTTTGCACCCAAAATCTTTATGTCGGCCGACATGTCGGATATGTCGGCCGATATCTACAACGCTGAACATATAGTAGAATAAGCATGAATGAAATAATTCTCATTATGAGACTAGTCATTAGGCATGTTAAACGATGGAGGGGTAGAACAATAAAGACTTGAAATGAAACTGTAAGGAAAGACATGATGTACTTAGGCATTAATGAGATTATGATAAAAGATAGGGCACACCGGCGACAAAGGATCCATATAGCTGACCCCATTATAGTGGGATAAAGGCTTGTTGAATGTTGTATTAACAACTACTCATGTGTATATATGGGTTAGCAGTACTGAGGCAATTTACATAAAATGTCACTACCTTGGAATATGAATTAATATAAACTTGTGAGTTTTATTCAGCTCTCTTATCAAGTTGGGAAAAAATATTGATCATTTTCAACTTGAGTATGTCATCTGTGAATGTATCATAATTAAGATTTTTGGTGAAAATATTTGTCAGTGGGTCTTTATTCAAAGGTGATAACATTTTTTTTTGTTTGAATGATCTTTGATGAAGGCTGCGTTTGGCGCGGTTTATCGCAGCTTATTTGCTCTGGTGAGGTTGGACAAAAATGTCATTGTCATAGAATGTATTCTTGGTATCACAAATGCTACAAAAAGGAAACTAATTTGAGGCATAAGATTTTGATATGACAGTGACATTTTTGTCCAACCTCACTGGAGCAAATAAGTCGCGATAAGCTGCGCCAAATGCAGCCGAAGTGTCTGTCCGCATTTACACACTGTCTTATCATGTTGGATATGATTGCAAGTTATGGTGGCGGTGACTTTATTATCGCATCAAGATAGACTTGGGTTCAAAGTTATTTCTTGCCTCTTTAAACCACCCAATTGCCTCCAATATAAGTACACTAGCCAGTGCTTGACCTTATGTATAGTGGCGGATCCAGAAAATTAATAATGAGGGTGCACAAATTGATAATGGGGGTGCACACAAATTTTTTTGAATGTGTCATTGTATTCTAAAAATTTTAATATGCGGGGCCAGACATCAACTTCATTCAAAAAATATATTTGAACGTTTCAATCTTATCGGAGCTGTATCTTCCTCATCTGGCCACCGTTTTTGACGTATAAGTAGTCAAAATTTATTGCCTCGACGAGAGGAATTCAAATACACTAATCATTTTGAAAAATAATGGGGGTGCCAGTGTCCCTCGGGCCCCCCTCTGAATCTGCCCCTGCTTATGTATCATGACTTCCAACCAAATCAACAGTTGTAAATCCCTTGGTCTTCATGTGATTGTTTCTTGAGAATAGGATTCCATGTGTGGGGGCCTCCTTAAGGTATCTCAGAACTTGAAGGGCATCCTCTTGACGACGAACTCTTGGTACATGCGTGCATATATCTCCTCAGTGTGTGCCAATAAGATATGTAATATTAGGTCGTGCGTCTGGTAATTAAATTAGTCTTCAAATAAATTTTTTGATTGTTGAACACATCAACATTATTTGCCTCCTTGTCCTCGCTAATATTGTGATTGGTCTCAATGAGAGTATTCATAGGAGCACAACAAAGCATCCCAATTTTCTCAAAATATCTAAAACACATTCATTGAGAATTAAAGATTCTATTATTGGATCCTGAAATTTTGATTCCAGAATTTAACTTTCATAAATCTTTGATTTCAAATTCCACCCGCCCCCTTGAGAAACACCCCAAAAAGCTCAATTTGGAGAAGTCACCTCCCCCTCCGTTTCGAACAATCTGTTTCCACCCGCTGGATCGACCCGCCACCGCCAAACCAAATGAAACCTAAGTCCGTCCAAAAGTGAAATCTTAAAAATAATATAATTCTTGATACACCTTCCAAATTCAGAGAAGAGGAAACAATCACGGACCTTTGATTCAACTCAAGGACTCTATGTGCGAGTTCATACCTGGGTAGAGCTTCCAATCTCTCAGTAAGTTTCATGTGCATTAATCCAGATCTCGTGAGTAGATCCCATAAGTATATATCATCAAATACAATTGGTGAATAGAGTGAAGAAGTCATAAGACCACCGATAAGTTATCCAAATTTCACTCTCCATGAAAGAGAGTGCAGTCTTGGGTGATTAAGGCTCCGTTTGGGGGAACTTATTTGCACTGATCTTAATTAAGGTCAGGTTCATGCGGTCGTAACCGCTTGACCGGTGAAATTAAGTCCCCCCAAACCAAGCATAATGCTCCGTTTCGGGGAACTTATTTGCACCGGTCAAGCGGTTACCACCGCATGAACTGGACCTTAATTGTCCGATTCATGCGGCTGTAATCGCTTGACTGGTGAAAATAAGTTCCCCAAACAGAATCTAAAGCACTAACCCATCAATCAATCCATGCAACAAATGGTTGCAAATTATGTGTTGGGCTGCTACCAGTGTGTTGCTCCATGCATGACTTCAAAGTTTAGCTAATAGTTATATAGCCAAGCTGCTTTAATAATAGGAACATGGAGAATGGTTTGATAGTCAAAGGCAAAAACTTGCTTGCCTTCAATCCCCTTTTAAATCATTATTATAAAGGCAAAAGGAGAATGTAAATTTCTCGCCGAATTTACACATCCAATCATCAAAATGTACTTTCTTAACTTAGAGTGTACCAGGTGCGCTTTGTCGCCCGATGTGTTGTGCACTTTTTCGTCCAGACATAATTTTTTTCATCTGGACATACATATTTCACTCGAACGCACGTTTTTTCATCTCAACGCCTTTTTATGTCTGACGCTTCTTTTGACCGGGAATGATAATTCCTCCCGGGTGCGTGCATATTATCTCCCAGGAGGCCAGGAGTGCATTTTTTGTCGGGCGCACATTTTTTCCCGGGTGCACTTATTTTGCCAGTGTGCGCATTTCATCGAGGCTTGCCTTTTTTTGCCCTGACGGGCGTTTTGCGTCAGGGAGTGCATTTTTTTCTCTAGAGTGAGTGTTATTTCGCCCTGGCGTAGTTTTTTTTCGCTCGGAAATACTTTTTGCACTGGTGTGCATTTTTTTTTGGGGGGGGGTGCGTGTTTTTCGGCGGGACGTGCATTTTTCAACTGGACGTGCAATTTTTAACCGGGCGTACATTTCAACTGGACGCGCAATTTTCAACTGTGCGCATTTTCAATTGATCTAAAATGTTAGATTCTTATTGAGTGTGTTATGTTGTAATTAATATCATTATATGAGAGAATGTTAGAATTCTTAATAATATATGAGAGTAATGTTAAGGTTTTTATAATAAATGTGAGAGAATGTTTAATTCTTAATCGCTAATATTAAAAATAATAATTCTTGGATTTAATTTTATCCAACACACAAACGTTAAAATTGATTGATTTCACAATATTGTTTAATTTTATTTGTTGGCCGAACGTTATAATTGAATTAATTTTTTCCAATTTCTACAAGAATTGTAATTGATCTTAATTTCAATATTCAATTACAATTCCATTCAAACGAATGAGCCCTAAGAGAAAATAGAGAAATCCGGGGGTGAAGACATGGGAGGAGAATCATTTTCCCATGTTGAGTTTTGAAGGATTCTTATTAGTGTGACATTAACTTGTTGGTGTGCAAATATACAAACTTGAGCTTCAAATATACTTTGGCTGCACATAGTCATAATTGGTGTGCCTGCAATACCATTCTTTTTTAAAGATGCGCCGTCTCCTTTTCTTCTTCTCTCTCTCCCTCCCTCCCTCTCCTGCTGCACCGTCCAAAATTTTTATTTTTAAAAGCCGCTTGCCCGCCAGACCGTCTAACGGCATACCCGCCTACATGCAGATTACATCATAAGGCAATTTCCCTATCTATAGTAAGCATGTAAGGTCTTGCGTTAGCACGTAGGCGGGCAAGTGGTGAGAGGGGCAGGCGGGCAAGCAGCTTTTATTTCTAAACTAGATCATGAGGCAATTTCCCAATCTATAGTAGGCATGTAAGGTCTAGAAATTGATTTTAACCTTACATGCCTACTATAGATAGGAAAATTGTCTTATGATGTAGTCTAGAAATAAAAGTTGCGTGCCGCATACATGCCTGCTATAAATTGGGAAATTGTCTTACGATGTAGTCTAGAAATATATACGAAAAAGTACATAAGCCCCCATTGTGCGGCGACGATCCTAGCCCGATTGCACCAGTGCGGCGACACTCACCCCCCCCCCCCCCCCCCCCGGCGCATGGTAGCAATCTCCCGAAACAACTACCCTCGGGGGGTTACGAGCAATGAAAGTGTCACCGCATCATGGCACTGTTGAGGGTAGGGCACCATCGCGGTCGCACGCCCCCCACCCCGTCCGTGCACTCATTACTAAATAATTTAAATATAGGACACAAATTGCATTTATTCCACCGCCAAGATATTACCGGTAATAGTAGAGACATGCCGACCATTAACTGATCCAACATTTATTAGAGATTATTCCACTCTAACCTACTTCCTAGTACGTTTCTATTAGAGCGTTGTTAAGGGCAGCCCCGTTTTAGCTATTGGGAGCCCCGTTTTAGCTATTGGCAATCCCTCCAATCCCACCCACCCCCTACTTTATTCTTTTTAAATCTATGGGCAGCCCAATCTTTCCCGTGCCCTAACCAGTCACGATTTCCCCTCTCGTCACAAGATCACGGCGACAATGAGCCCCCCTCTCCCGCATGCATCGAGTTATACGTCGCCGTCCTAGGTCCTTCCAGTGCGTTCTCCCTCACACCGGGGCTTGATGGAGTCCCGGAGACATATCGAGCGGCTCGAGCCTCCTCTATTCCGGCAGCCATTACTCATGGATTAATAGTTTTTTGTGTGTGTTTGTGAATCATTCTATTGTGATAGTAAGGCGTAGAAAATGTCCATTGATATTTTAATTTTGATTTTTTTTGCATTTGTAGGTTCAATTGGTTCAGATGCAGTGTTATGCTTGACACCACAAAATATGAATGATTTTGGTGAATCCATGAATCCAGCATCTTCAGATTTTGTCGTACCACTGTCTTCTGATTATGGTAAAATCATCATCCAATACCTTATCATGATATGTTGTGATTACTTTTGTGTTTCTTTAGGAGCAATATGCATGTAGTGAGATGTATTTTGTTTGTTATTTGTGAATTTGTAGGTTCATTAGGCCCGGATGGAGAGCATATATTAACACCAAATAGCGTGGTTGATTTCAAAATCCATTTTACAACCAGCATTGCTTTTCCTACGAAAGATGTCCGTGCACTCATTATTTCAATGCTCAACGTAGAAATATGTTTGTTGCTTGTGGCACCACACTTGTCATTTTTTTGTTTCTTTCTTTTTATTACACATGCATACGAAGTGCTGACATGCAGGGTGATGCAGTGCCCCGGGGTCCGCTAAGGATGGACGGGAGGAGGGGTGTTGGTTACATAGTTGAGGTCAGCCTTAGCTGATCCACGTTACATTAAATTTTTACAGGGTAAGGATCGCAAGCTGAAGCAAACTCGCCAGCCAAAAAGACTTAAACCTCATGGAGTGTTACTTCTTCTACATGGTTGTTTGTTGTGTTTCCTTACTCTATTACCGACTTGCATGATGAGGTAGCATAGACTTGATGTACTTTTATTTTTTTTTTGAAAATGTGTTGATGTTTTGGTACAGTCGGTGATGTAAGGCCATAATGCCATTTGGACTTCTGTGATAGTGGACAACTTCTATTTTTAATGTTGGTTTAATGTTTTTGCTGTTTTATTTCTATGCTATGAAATGTGTAGTATTCAATATCAATTTATAATACCAAAGGCTTGGCGTCTATATGTTGTGGGGACCTGGATGGACTCATATTACATGGTCATTGCAAGAGAGGTGTTATAATTTGGTATCAGAGCTAGTTTGTGTCCAAGTTGAGGTTTAGTGGTCAATATAGTATAACCGGATCGCGTAAAGAAGTTGTCCACACAAGAATACTTGTGGGACCATGAGTGTTATTGTATTCAAGTTTTGCGAGTAGTATTTGACTCGTTTGTTACCTTGCTTCTGCTTGTGTCGAAGAAACAATGCGGAGATGTCGAGGTCGCGAGAGGAGACTATGACGAGTAGTGTTACTGCTCCAGGTCCCATGGGCATGGGAGTGTCCCCGACCGAATTGTGTCGCATGCTAGCAGAGGCAACAATATCATCCCGAGTTACGGCGACACCACAAGTTGTGACATCTATTGGTCGGGTAGCGACTCCGGATATCATGGGTACGATGACTGCCGCACCGGGTGGAGGGGCTAGGCAGGCAGAGTCGTTGATTGAGAGAACTGTCTTAGGGATGCCATCAGATGAAGTATTTTCTGAGTGTTCATCCTCCAACATTCAAGGGAGTCAACACTCTAACTGAAGCCAAAGATTGGTTGGCAAGGATTCAGGAGATCTTGAGAGCAGCAAAGACACATGAGGAGAAGTAATCCCAGTTTTCGGCCTTCATATTAGAAGGTGACACAAAGTTGTGGTGAGTGAATCATAGCAGCCGTCAGTTTCCTGATTGCGTCCTATTCATGGATGAGTTTGCAAGCGCATTCCTGAAACAATACATCCCCTCTTCGACGAGGTTGGTGTACAACCCCGTGTCCGGCGAGCGGGTCCCGCCAGAGAGGTTGAGCGGAGCGGCAGAAGGGCTGGCTCGCTCCCGCCCATTTCAGGCGAGCGAGCCGGCATGCGAGTGAGCGGGTCGCGCAAGGAATCCTCGGCCAAAGCAGTCAAGCCCGGCGACCTGCGACTGGCGAGTCGATCAAGGTCGCGACGATCGCCGGCCAAACCCGCACGCGACCTGGCTGCCGGTCCGCCCGACAGAATACGGACAGCTCGCCCATATCGTCTCGCGCTCGCCCAGGGAGGATGGGCGAGCCACGAGGCCAGGCCGCGCCCGCCTCCTGCGGGGAAACTGGAGGCGAGCTGACCCCCAGGGGTGCGAATAGCTACTCAGAACAGCGGAGCCCGCTGTTGGCAGACCAGGTTGGACTGCGCATAGCTATTCAGAACAGCGGAGTTTGGCTGTTGGCAGGCCCAACCAGGGGCTTTTCGGTATTTCCAGGTCAGTTCTTTGGTTATTGGCAGTTCAGATTCTGAAAATCTATAAATAAGACCCAAGGGGTACCTCAGAGGGGACGCTGCCAGTGTTTCCTGACTCTCATTTTCAAGTGTCCTCTGAGGGTACCTTAGCTCGGCTCTTGGCTAAGGAGGGGAAGCGCTCAGAGATCTTCCGGGTTTGTGGTGGGACCTCCCTGCCGAGCCCTTGGGTCTGTTCTTTCTTGTCTCTTCCATTGTTTTTCTTGCAGGAGCGAAGTAGGCGCGAGACCACCCCTTCCCCAAGGGTAGAACTCCACAAGAGGCCGGATTCCGGTTTCAACATTTTGGTGCGGTGAGCGTGGACAGTGGTCAGTGCAGAAAAAGCTTCGGCGAGCTCAATGACGGGAGGTCAAGGATCCGACAGGCAGAACTCGCCGCCCCCTCCGCCTCTCGCAACAGTGGGAATGTTTGAAGACTTCAGGAACGAGGTGCTGGACCTCGTTAAGATCGCACTCGGCGTGCGGGCCGAGTGCTCAACTCCGGCAGCCCAGATCGCGGCCGCCCCCTCTTTGGGCGAAGACGCTCCTGGCAGGCGAGCCGGGAAGGAAGTGGCTGAGGAAGGCCAAGCGAGCGAGCTCTCGGGGCACGAGCTCTTCCCCGGCTCGGCAGGCCGAGGTCGATTCGGCGAGCTGGGCTCGCGGGACTCGCCGGCTCGCCCGGTGGTTGGAAGCAGTCCATTCAGCGAGCTGGTCTCCTCAGCACCAGTGCCAGAAGGGTTCAGGGAGCCCGAGATGACCTACTACACCGGGAAGGGAGACCCGGTTCAGCACGTCCAGTGGTTCGAGGACGTAGTCTCCATCCGTCAGATGTCGGACGGATTCAAGTGCCGTCTCTTCGCCATCACCCTCCGAGAGAAGGCAAGGGAGTGGTTCCACCAGCTGCCGGCTAGTTCCATTTATTGCTTCGAAGACTTGCGCCGGGGTTTCATGTTGAGGTTCACTACCTCAAAGAAGAGGAAGAAGGAGTCTGAGTCCCTGTTCCACATAAAGCAGGGGGTGAACGAGACGTTGGGGAGCTACGTCGATCGGTTCCAGGAGGAGGTTACCCAAGTCCAGGAGATGCCGGGCCACAGTCTGATGATGGCCTTCACACTGGGCCTACAGCAGGGTTTCTTCCGCATGGAGCTGAAGAGAATTCCCCCCCTCTCCTACGAGGAGCTGATGGAGAGGGCGGCGAGAGAGGTCGACGGGGAGGCGTCGAACCCAGAATTTGCAAGGAAGTTGGCCAGGTGGGCGACCGAGGAGGAAAAGGAGTCGAAGGGAGGAAGAGGACAGGAAGAGAGGAGGGGGGAGCCCAGGCAGAGGGAGCAGAGGGAGCAGAGGCAGCTCCAGGGACAGCAGCCGGGGTGGGGGCGTCAGGAGCCCGACCGTAGGCTAGGCTGGAGACCAGAGTGGCAGGGGCAGGGGCCACAGAGGGGGTACTACGGGAGAGGTCACTATCAGGGGAGGCAGGACCAGTTCCACCCTCCAGGCTGGAGGCAGGGTCAGAGGCCGCGGCTCCCCGATCAGGAGGAGGCCATGGCCATAGCCCTGGGAGCAAGGAGAGGGGTCATGAGAAGGAGGAGAAGAGAGTTCAGGGTGGAGCTGCCCTACTGCGACTTCCATCAGGAAGAGGGGCACGCAACAGCCACATGCCCGGAGTTTTTGGAGATGAGAGGGAACAGGGGTCGGCAGCAGCAGCAGGAGGAGGTGCGGCAGGAAGTGAGGATCGAGGAGGTCCTGCCTCGGGCGGAGGAGGATCGCTGTGAAGACCGGGTGGATGTGGGGACCCGAGGAGGGATCGGAGTGATCCACGGGGGAGTGGGAATCGAGGCTTCCCGTAAGGCAAGTCTCCACACCATGTACCGGCGGAGCGTCGCCTTTACGTCCCAAACCCCGCCGCCAGAGGAGAGGATCACCTTCTCCAGAAGTGATATGCCGGACCACGAGGATCCGTTCTGTGATGCGCTGGTCATCAAGGCCGCCATCGAGAACTTCACTGTCTCTCGGATCCTCGTGGACAATGGGAGCTCCGTGAACGTCGTCTTCAAAAAGGCGTTTGACGCGATGCAGGTGGAGGCTAAGAGGGTTCTGGCCTCGGACGGGCCCTTGTTCGGGTTCTCAGGAGAAAGGAAGGAGGTAGAGGGAGGAGTCGGCCTCCATGTCACCCTGGGGGGGCAGTCTCAAAACTGCAAGTTCGTCATCGTGGACGCCCCCAGCAGCTACAGCGCAATCTTCGGGAGGCCCCTGATCAGCGCCTTCCGCTGCGTCCCCTCGTCTTTCCATCAGTGCCTGAAGTTCAACACTGAGGGGGTGCAGGTCAGAGTTAGGGGAGACCCGAAGGTGGCGCGGGAATGATACGTCACCGCGGTAAACACCATCTCCTGGCAGGAAGGAGCCGAGGAGATGGGGCGGAGGATGGAGGAGGACGAGCATGAAGCCGGAGAGGTGGAGCCGGGGGCGGAGGACTGCGCAGAGAAGGCGGAAGGAGGAGATATGGAGGAAGTGGCCGAAGTGAGGGCCGTAGGAGGGGAGATGGAGGTAGAGGTCCCCGTTCCGGAGGAGGGGGACGCCGAAGGATGGGGGGATCAGTCCAGGCTGGAGGCCGCAGAGGAGGTGGTGGAACTGGAAGTGCTCACCCGCGGAGGCAGGGCGGAAAGGATCCGCGTCAGCGGGGGGCTGAACCCGAAGGACCAGGGCAGGATGCTGGAGTGCATCCAGAAGAACGTGGACATCTTCGCCTGGAGCGCCGCGGAGATGCCGGGGGTTGACGCGGATGTGGCTTGCAACCGCCTCAACCTGGACCCGGGAACACGCCCCGTCCAGCAGAAGAAGAGGTCCACGGCGGACAGGCTGGCGGAACCCATCAGGGAGGAGGTGGCCAAGCTTCTCAAAGCCGGCTTCGTATCCGAAATTCAGTACCCCGGCTGGGTCTCAAACGTTGTGATGGTTAAAAAAGGAGACGGCCGCTGGCGGTTGTGTATCGATTTCTCTCTTCTTAATAAAGCTTGTCCTAAGGACTGTTACCCTTTGCCTCGGATCGACGCGCTGGTTGATTCCGCCGTCGGCTTTTCTGTAATGAGTTTTTTAGATGCCTTTTCAGGTTATCACCAGATCAGGATGCACCCCCCGGACATCAAGGATGTCTCATTCATCACAGGGGACGACTGCTATTGCTACAAGATGATGTCGTTCGGGCTGAAGAATGCTGGTGCCACCTACCAGAAAATGATGGATAGGGTCTTCAAGGAACAGAGAGGGAGGAACTTGGAGGTGTACGTGGACGACCTCATGATCAAGAGCCGGGACGTGGACTCCCACCTCCGGGACCTGGAGGAGACGTTCGCCACCCTGCGTAGATACAAAATGCGGCTGAATCCTCTTAAGTGCGTTTTTGGGGCTAGCCGAGGGAAGTTCTTGGGGCACCTCCTCACCCCCGCGGGGGTCGAGCCGAACCCGGACAAGGTCAAAGCTATCCTGGAGTTGGGGTTCCCGCGGAATGCGAAGGAGGTCCAGCGGCTGACAGGGAAGCTAGCAAGACTGAGCCGTTTCCTTTCTCGGGCAGGGGAGAAGTGCTCCCCCTTCTTCAAAATGCTGAGGGGAGGCCAGAGGTTCGAATGGAGCAAGGAATGTGAAGAGGCCTTCCAGGCCCTCAAGGTGCAGTTGACAAAAGCTCCGCTGCTCCAAGGACCGAAGGAGGGCGAGGATTTGTTCTTATATCTCGGGGTTGGGGCAGAGGCCTTGAGCTCCGTCTTAGTACGTGAAGAGGGGAAGAGGAAGCTCCCCATTTATTATGTCAGCCGGGTCCTGAGAAAGGCCGAGCTCCGGTATCCGATCCTGGAGAAGCTTGCATTCGCATTAATCATCTCGGCTCGAAGGCTACGACCTTACTTCCAGGCACACTCAATCCGAGTGGTGACCGACCATCCTCTCCGCAACGTCTTCGAGGGGGTGGAGCATTCAGGCCGGCTGGCCAAGTGGTCGGTAGAGCTAAGCGAGTTCGATGTCTCTTTCGTTCCGCGGCTCTCGATCAAAGCTCAGGCGATGGCCGACTTCCTGGCCGACTACGTGGTGGAAGTAGCGGAGGAGGAGCTCACCCGCCCGACTCCTTGGAAGGTGAAGGTGGATGGAGCCTCAGGAAGGCATTCCCTCGGGGTGGGGGTGGTTCTAGAAAACCCTCAAGGGACTCGGATCGAGCAGACGGTGGTGGTGCATTTCCCCATTACCAATAACCAGGCTGAGTACGAAGCAGTGATAGCGGGACTACGCCTAGCCAGGGAGTTGGGAGTGTTGGATGTGGAGGTCCTGACCGACTCCATGGTGGTGGCTTCCCAGATCAACGGGGAGTTCGAAGCAAGGGAGCCCGCTTTGAAGTTATACTTGGCCAAAGTAAAGGGGGTCATAGGGACCTTCCAAACCTTCTCCATCCGGCATGTACCAAGGGGGGAGAATGAGCGGGCCGACCAGCTGGCGAAGCACGGCCCCCGGGCAGGGGCACCATCACCGACCTGTTTCGCCCCTCCATCGAAGAAGGAGAGCTCATGGAGATCGATCAGCAGTCCTCGTGGATGGACCCAGTAGTAGTTTCCTCTCCACGGGAGAGTATCCGGAGGGAGCGGACAGGAAGAAGCTGAGACACAAGTCCGCCTACTACCTCCTTGAAAGATATGGTACCTAAACACCTAGAGGGGGGGTGAATAGGTGACCAAATCCTTTTTAAAACTTTGTTGGCAGCACAACAGTTTATAACACAGATTTCTGAATAAGTTCTCACAGCAAACACAGCAATTCACAACACAGCACAATCACAGCACAGAATACACAAGATTTTATAGTGGTTCCCCAATCTTTGGGTACATCCACTTTCCCCCTTCGCCTATCTAGCAGTGTACTAGATTCGGCCAAACTTCTCCACTAGCTCAGAACCCAACTAGGTTCCTACACCTCAGGCCCAAAGCCTTACACTCAGCCAAAAGGCCTACACTCAGCCACCTAGGCCTACACTCAGCCAATTAAGGCCTACACTCAGAGTTCTTCAACTCCTACACTCAGGCAATCAAGCCCTACCCTCAGCCTTTATAAAATAGGCTTACAATTCTCTCAGATCCAATGGATCCTACAAGTTAAAATAGAAAGTACAATAGCTAACTCTACAACTCAGAAAATAAGAGAGGAGTTGAGAGATTCTTGAAGAGTTCTTGGAAGAACTCAGTTAGATCCAAACTGACTTAGCTTCCTTCAAAGCTTCTTGATTAGAACTGAATTAGTCTGAATCTTCTGCAGTTGTTCCTTGACCTCTGCTTCTTGAAATCCAGATGACTCTGAATTCTTCTTCTCAGCCTTAGTTCCAAAGACTGAATTCTTGGTTGGAGCTCTCTCTCTCCAACTTCTTAGATCTGCAGTAGAACTGATGACCTTCTTGTGTTGATCCTCTATGTATCACTTCTTGATTTAATCTGATCAACTACTTTAAATATTCTCTCAAGCTGTAACTCTTGTTTCTCAATCACAACTACTGTTTCTGTAAACTATGGATGCCTATTTATAGGCTTCCTTCATGGTAACCGGCTGGTCCGGTTCATAACAAACTTCTGATTTCTCTGACAGTTGATGTAGACCGGCTGGATCGGCAGCTGTCTTGTCAACCAGTCACTTCTTGAAATTCTCTAACTGTCAGATAGTGTCGAGACTTTCTGTTCTTAAGTGTCGACACTTATAGATTAAGTGTCGACACATGTTGTGTAAGTGTCGACACAAGTCTACAAGGTGTCGACACAATTCCTTGTATGTCTCGACACAGATTCTTCTGCATGTGTCGACACTGAAATTGAGTGTCGACACAAATACTTGTACTTCATTCTTTAACTGTATTCTTCTAAGTGTCGACACATCTCCTTTGTGTCGACACATCTTCATGTGTTGAAACTGTCAAGTGTCGACACTGCTTCTTGGTGTCGACACAAGTCTTCACTTTTGTTTCTTCAGCTGAGTGTCGACACATTCCTTTAGTGTCGACACTTGTACTTAGAATATTTTGTAACTTTTCTGTTCTTTGCTAAGTGTCGACACAGCTCCTTGTGTCGACACTTTCTTCAAGTGTAGAGTCTTCAACTAAGTGTCGACACATTGTGCTGGGTGTCGACACTTTCTTCAAGTGTTGACTCTTCTGGTTGTGTGTCGACACATTGTGCTGAGTGTCGACACTTTCTTCAAATACTGACTCTTCAGCATAGTGTCGACACATTGTGTTGAGTGTCGACACTTACTTCAAATACTGACTCTTCAGCATAGTTCTTCACTGAGTGTCGACACAGCTCCAAGTGTCGACACTTTCTGTCTGGTGTCGACTCTTCATCCCAGGTGTCGACACAATGACTCCAAGTGTCGACACTGCTTGTCTGGGTGTCGACACAAGCTTTCTCAAGTGTCGACACTTTCCCTCTGGGTGTCGACACATGGACTTAGAAATTTTTAGCTTCAGTCCAGTGTATTCCTAACCTGCACAAGTAACTCAAACAAACATCAAATACACTATGATGTATATCATTGAGTTAGGTGAGGCTTCTTCAAATCAGGTACATTTGACCAATGTACCCAACAATCTCCCCCTATTTGGAGAAGTCATAACCCTTAGTCAATGATATACACCACTCATAATTAAAAATTATAAAATGATGTAAAACAGGTATATGTCAACAGAGTTAAACTTAAACATGTAATAAAGCACACATGTATACTCATACAGCATTACAGAACAAACAAGAATTAGACACATTCTACTGAAACAATCATGAAATATATATTTATCAAAAATTGTTCATACATTGTTTGCAATATATTTTCAAAGATTTACAATAATGTTTAGATGTAACAGATTACAACATTCTTCAGTCTAATCTTAGTCTAATTCTGCTCTGGTTCTTTTATGACTATGCCTTTTCCAGCTTGCACTTTGGCCTTTACAGCAGCAGCAGCAGCAGGCTCAGTATCAGCAACCTTCTTCCCTTTGGAGTCCTTCTTCTTCTGTTCTTCAGCCTTGATTTTCTGCCTTTCAAAATAATGATAGGGCTTAGGAAAGTACTTGCTAGGCTCCACAGCTGTAGGAGGTAGCTTTCCTAACTTAGCCTTCCTTCTATACTGGACAATGGCTTCCTGCCTACTCTCATGCTTCCTCCATTCTGCCTCTGAGAACCACTTGTTCCTCTCATGTGCATTGTCCTTGGCTGCTTTCCAGGCTGTGAGAATGATGTTCCTAGAAGTAGGGCTCCACTGTTCAAAATCTGGTTTTTGCTCAGCAAGTTCCCTGAACTTCTTCTTTGACAGCCTTGTCTCTTCTTCTTTGTCCAAAGCCTCTTGCATAGCTGCTGTAATAGGTTGAACAACCTTTTCCAGAACAATATTAGGCTTACCAGCAGTTGGACTATACATTGTGCTTACATCAGCATGAACCATGTTAAAATCTGGAGGTGGATAGATCACCTGAGCTACTTCCTGTTGCTCACCTCCAAGATATGCACTTTGAATACCAGATTCAGCTACATTGTCATCATCACACAGGGGAGGATAGCCCAGTGTAGCTCTGATGGAATTAGAAATCCATTTGGCATGGTCAGAGCTAGCTTTGACTAACACTCTCTCCCCCTTTATGACTTCTTGTGCTACATGATCTCTCACATCATCTTTCTGGAACCTGATTTGGCTGTCCAAGTACCTGATTCCCTCTTTAAAGAAAGGTCTAAGCTTGGTAAGCTGTTCTGAAATGACCTTCTGTGAATCCTTAATGGCAGTCTTGACAGCAGCAATTTCTTCCTGAAATACTTTATCAAATTCAGCTTTGGCAGCAGCAGATGATGTTGAAGGTTCAGCAGACTTACTCTTCAGTTCAGTGACTATTGCATTGTGAGAAGCAGTCAGAATTATCATTCATTCTCAATTGATTTTCCAGCACATAGCCTTGCTTCTGTGCTATATCATCTACTTGAGACATAATTTTCTCCTGGTGAGTTGCCAAATAGACCACTGCATTACCACCCTTGTGGAAGCAGTCAGTCATTTCCTTCTTATTCAAATTCATTTCAAACCTTATTGATTTGATATCTTGAGCTAGATCAAATTGTAGGGACTTTTGGCCTTCATCAATATATGTCTCTATAGCCCTCCTTTGCTCATCCAGCTTAACTTGCATTGCTACCATTAGGCTACTGTAATCAGTTGATGGAGCTTGTTGGACTAGTGAGTGTTGAGCAACAGTTTGTAGAGCTTTCTTATAGCTCTGACTCCTTCTTTTGAAGACAAAGAACTTCTTCTTCTTAGCTTGCTCAGCTTCATCATCCTCAGACTCTGAAGTACTTGCTATATTTACCCTATCCTTAGGGCTTGAGGGTCTTTTCAGCTTGCACATCTAGTGCCTTCTCAGTATCTAGCCTTATAGGCTCTTCCTGAACTTCAAGATTCTCCCCCTCAATAGCAGCATCCTTCTCTTCAGCAGCAGTCTTGTCCATGTCAAAGTCCTCTTGATCTAAATTCAGAAATAGATCTTCCATTGTATATTCTGGGGGTGACTGTGCAGGAGATGTACTGGGTACATTAACTACAGCAGATGTGTCTTGGAGAACAACATCTGGTGCTTGGTTTGCTTGCTGAGTTTGCTGATAAATATCAGACAAATCAGAATCTATTATAGAAAAATCTAAAGTATTGAGGTCAGAAAGTACCTCTTGGATAATGAGAGTAGCTTGCTCACTCTCCAGTGTAGAGGGATGTTCTACAGCTGGAGGCTCCCCCTGGATGTCAGCTGGCTCTTGAGGAGCAGGTGACTTCTCTGCAGCCATATCTATTGGACTATCAGGAGTGAAAACAACATGTTCTTCACTGCCTGAGCTGCTGGAGGACTCCTGAGTCACAGCAGCAGTCTTCCTCTTCTTCCTGGGAGGAGAGTCTTTCTTTGAAACTTGCTTTTCTGGGGTTGGAACTTCTTTGGACAGCACTCTTTCCCATCTAGAGAATATCCTTGAATCCATTCTCCTCATGTGATTGATTTTAGTTCCAGCAGCAGTGCTCATTACCTCTGGAATTGATCCAGCCAGGTAGAGACTTAGTATCCTGCCCAGATTGGGCTTCTTCAGACTTTCCTTCACTTTCTCAAACACAATCATAGACCAGTCTGTTTTGAGGTTGAAGATGATTCTGGTCATAATACTGAACATAGAGGCTGACACCCTGTCATGTCCTCCTGGTTTGCTTAGTATAACTTTGCCTACAACTTCAGACAGGAATTTGCCTTGATTATTCATTCCCTTCCTGTTGAAAACTGATCCTATTTTCATCTTAGGATCAAGACCACACCAGGTAAGTGCTTCTCTGGTCTTAGATGTGGTCACTTCCTCTTCTTCTTGAACTTTAGGTAGCTGAAGTACCTTTCTCAAGGACTTGGGTGAAATCTTGACCTTGGTGCCATGCACCCTTGACTTAATTCTGTAGCCTGAGTCATCTACAGACGCTCCAGTAAGGAATTCAATAACTTCCTTCTTCCAAATTTTGGTTGGTTCTGAAACCAAGAACTCCAATCCTGAATCGGTGACTAGGGTTATCACCGACTTGATTTCTTGATCACCGTCGTCGAATGCGCCACACACCAGTTCATAGCCTTCGTTAACGTTCTCTTCCAGCTTGGGAGCCATTAGGGTTTGGAGAATTAGTCTTTAGAGAAGAGAAATGTCGACACAAGAGTTTTGGTCTCGAAACTTTTGAAAGCGTGTCGACAAACACAAACAGAACCCTATTTATACCTTTCTTGTTTGAAGACGAACAGGCGGGATGAATTTCTAAAGATGTGTCGACACTGTCAATAAGTGTCGACACTGACTTATAATGTCTCGACACACATGTGTCGACACAAGTTTAGTCAACAGATTTTATGTGTCGACACTTGGTTAAGTGTCGACACCACACTACTCGACATGTAGTCGAGACTTTACTTAGAAAATTCTGAGTAAAACTTAAGTGTCGACACCTTATTGAATGTGTCGACACCAACTCTACATGTGTCGACACTAGCATTCTGAAGTGTCGACACCAGCTTCCTAGATGTGTCGACACCATTTTCCTGAAGTGTCGACACTTACTATTCTGTGTCGACATAGACTTGTCTATGTGTCGACACCTTTTTACTTAGCCAATTTTTAGTTCTGTAAACTTAGTCTAAGTTTATCATACCTAGTTCAATTTTGAACCTATTGAACTTAGCTTCTTCTAAGGGCTTAGTAAACATATCTGCTATCTGATTGTCAGTTTTAACATATTCAAGTGCAATATCATTTCTTTCTACATGCTCCCTAAGAAAGTGATATTTAATCTCAATATGTTTAGTTCTACTATGTGATACAGGATTATTAGCTATTGAAATAGCACTTGTAGAATCACAGTAAAGTGGAGTTCTACTTACCTGGAATCCATAGTCTTCTAGCTGATGTTGAATCCATAGAAGTTGAGCACAGCAACTTCCTGCAACTACATATTCTGACTCAGCTGTGGAAATAGCCACACTGGTATTGCTTTTTACTGCTCCATGAAATTATTCTTCCACCTAGGAATTGACAGGATCCAGTAGTGCTCTTTCTATCTTCTTTGCATCCTGCAAAGTCTGCATCTGAATAGCCTGTTAGATCAAAATCTCCATTCCTAGGGTACCAGAGGCCTAGATAAGGAGTGCCCTTTAGATATCTCAAGATTCTCTTGACTGCAGTCAAGTGAGACTCTTTAGGGCAGGCTTGATACCTGGCACAAACACATGTAGCATACATAATGTCAGGCCTACTTGCAGTCAAATATAGTAGGGAGCCAACTATCCCTCTATACAAGGTTTCATCTACAGGTTTCCCTGCATCATCCTTGCTTAGAGACATACTTGACCCCATAGGAGTCTTCATGGTACTGGAGGAATCCATACCATATTTCCTTATGAGTTCTAGGGTGAACTTGGACTGACATATGGATAAACCATTTTCAGTCTGTTTAACTTGGAGACCCAAGAAAAACTTCAGTTCTCCCATACTACTCATCTCAAATTGACTTTGCATAAGCTTTGCAAACTTTTTGCAAAGGCTACTTTCAGTAGACCCAAATATAATGTCATCTACATATATTTGGACAAGTATTACTTTGCCTCTAGATTCCCTAAGGAATAGAGTCTTATCTATTTTCCCCCTTGAGAACTTGTTCTCAATGAGGAAACTAGATAGGGTTTCATACCAAGCTCTAGGTGCTTGTTTTAACCCATATAATGCTTTCCTAAGTCTATACACATAATGAGGTAAAGTTGAATCAACAAAACCTGCAGGCTGCTCCACATAGACTTCTTCTTTCAAATTACCATTTAGGAATGCTGACTTGACATCCATTTGGTATACCTTGAATCCTTGATAGGTTGCATAGGCCAAGAACATCCTTATGGCCTCCAGTCTGGCTACTGGGGCAAAGGTTTGATCAAAATCAATACCTTCTTCTTGCCTATATCCTTTTGCAACCAGTCTTGCCTTATTCTTAATGATGACACCTTGTTCATCTAACTTGTTCCTGTAGATCCACTTTGTTCCTATCACATTGTGATCTTTAGGCTTAGGAACCAGATCCCAAACCTTGCACCTTTTGAACTGATTAAGCTCCTCCTGCATTGCTTCAGTCCACTGTGGATCTTGTATAGCTTCTTCAAATTTCTTTGGTTCTATTTGAGACAGAAAACTTGAATATACTACAGCATTCTGATTTCTGCTCCTTGTCTGAACACCTTGTCTTGGATCTCCAATGATCAGCTCTACTGGATGATCTCTTAGATGCCTGTTGGCTGGAGGCATCCTTACTTCTGGTTGAACTTCTACAGCATCTTCATCATGCTGAGTTCCTTGTACTTCTTCAGCTCCTGGTACATGTAGTTCTCCCCTGGACATAAGCCATCTTCTTCTACTTGCTGTCTTGCAGCAGGTACATCTTCTATGGTTAGCTTGTCCATCTTCTTAGTAAGACCTGTGGGGCTGCACACACTACTAGACAACTCATTGTTAATTAGTTGTGTTTCATCAAAAACTACATGCACAGATTCCTCTACAACTTGTGTAGTCAAGTTGTAGACTCTATAAGCCTTACTATTATTGCTGTACCCAACAAACACTCCCTCTTGGGACTTGGCAGCAAACTTAGTTAAGTAAGACTTCCCATTGTTAAGTATGAAGCATTTACAACCAAAGATCCTAAAATAGGATAGATTTGGTTTCCTGCCTTTCACAACTTCATAGGGGGTCTTGTTTAACCTTTTAGTGATGGTAGCCCTATTTATCACATGGCATGCAGTGTTAACTGCTTCAGCCCAGAAATATTCTGGCAGTGATGAATCACTTAATAGGGTTCTACCAGCCTCTATCAAGGTCCTATTTTTCCTTTCAGCAATGCCATTTTGCTGAGGTGTTCTAGGTGAAGAGAATTCTTGAAATATCCCATAGTCTTCACACAGCTTTGTCATGCTTTCAGACTGAAACTCAGTACCATGGTCACTTCTAATTTTGACCACTGTACAGTTCAATTCATTCTGAATTTGCTTAACAAAACTATAGAAGACACTAGGTGTTTCAGATTTCTGCTTTAAGAAGAACACCCAGGAAAATCCTTGAGTAGTCATCAACAACTACAAAGGTATAGACCTTCCTACCTAAGCTGTGAACTGGCATTGGACCAAATAGATCCATATGCAAGAGGTATAAACACCTCACAGCATCTTTGTTGTCTAAGCTTCTAAAGGTGGATTTAGTCTGCTTGCCCTTTTGACAAGCTGAGCAAATGCCATCTTTGACACACTTAACTTGAGGACCATTCCTCACTAACTCTTTGCTAAAGAGTTTGCTAATAGTCTTGTAGTTAAGATGAGCTAGCCTCTTGTGCCACTTGACACAATGAGAGACTGTCTCATCAGCTACAAGACAGACAGGAGAACCATTGTTCTCAATCATAATGTCTAAACAATAGACATTTCTCTTTCTATATCCTGTCAAAATGATCTCTTGATCACTTGACCTCTTGATATGACAACCATTTTTAACAAATGAGATGTCATACCCTACATCACTTAACTGACTTATACTAATGAGGTTGTGTTTCAACCCTTTAACATAAGCCACTTGAGTAATGGTAACAAGGTTTGAAGAGATGTTACCAAACCCTTTGATGATTCCTTTTTCAGAACCACCAAAGGTCACTTTAGGACCATTTTTGATTGGAATGTAGTCCTTCAGTAGTCCCCTTGTTCCAGTCATATGTCTGGAACATCCACTATCCAAGTACCATGTTGGGGTATGGCCACTTGGATTCACCTGCAAAACAAATTAATGAACCTTAGAACCCAAAGTAAACTTGGGTCCTTGGTGATTGTTAGTTTGCAACTTGACATAGCTACCTACTGGCTTTCCATCAGGTAACTTGCTACTCAACTTGGCACTGGCATTGTGCCAACAATCCAAGGCAAAGTGGCCAACCTTGCCACAGCACCAGCATTCAAACTTGTTGTACCTTTGCTTAGATACAACCTTTGCTGTCTTGACTACAGCAGGCTTGTTGAATGTTGGGGCTTTGCCCTTGGACTTGAACTTGGACTATACAGTCCCTGCAGGTCTAACAAAACCTAGTCCAGCTTTGCCTTTTTGATGAACAAATTCATCAATTAATGGTAATACTGATTTAGGTTTTGAAAACCTAGCAGCAAGTTCTTTTTCCTTCTGGAGATTGATCTCCAGACTCTTAATTTGATCATTCTTAAATGTAATAGTACCCATCTGAATCACAGTAATGTGTTTCAGCCTGGCTACTTCATTCAGTTTTTGATCATACTGCTTCTCAAAATCTGTTGCAGCTGCCTTGAGATCAGCAATCTCCTTTGCCTGACTTTTGGCTAGGATCTTGCTTTTCTTATAGGCTTGCAACAGTACTTGGTATTCATCTAAGAGCTGATGAATATCTCCCTCAGATTCAGAAACACTTCCATCACTTGATGAAGATGAATCTGACTCTGAACTAGAACTGAAATCTGAACTTTGAGTTGGACTTTGTACCTGACTAGGTCCTGGCTGCTCCAGGATTTTTGTACTTTCAGTCAATGCCATCAGTCCTTGGCACTGACACTCTTCTTGTTCATAGATTGATTCCATGATCTGCATAAACTCTTCTTCTTTTTCAGCAAATAGCCCTATGTAGGCTTCAGCATCTGTCTCAGTGTCTGAAGAAGAAATGTCTGAAAGAGTCTTCTCATTCTTTGCAACAAAGGACTTCTCCTTCTTTCCTTTGAAGTGAGTCTTCTTTTTGTCACTGGATTCTTTTCTTCTCTCAGGACAATCTGCAATAACATGCCCTGTCTATTGCAGCAGTAACATACTATCTTAGACCCAGTTGCCTTACTAGTCTTTGTCTTTTTCTTGTCCTTCTTTGAAGGCTTCTTCTCCTGATACTAGACTTCTTTCCCTTTGGAATATGAAGGTCTGGACCTCCACTGTTTCTTCTTAAGGAATTTCTGAAAATGTCTGGTGAATGCAGCAAAATCTTCATCACTTTCACTGCTTGTAGATTTAGTGCTAACAGACTCATCAGATTCTGATTCAACTACCTCTGGAGGAGGAGTTGATGACTTAGTCCTGTTCTTTCTAGGTACTTCTGACTTAAAGGCAACAGTCCTTTCCCTGTGTTCAGTCCTTGTTGACTTTTCCTCCTCTTTTCTTACTGACAATTGCATCTCATAAGATAACAACTTGCCAAACAGTGTGGGAGGAGGAATTTCTCCCAACTTTGCCATTTCTCTGATGGCACAGATCTTGGTATCCCAATCTTTGGTTAGGGACCTTAAGAATTTATCATTCAATTCATAGTTAGAGAACTCTCTTCCATAGGACATGAGTTCATTAACAATTCTATAAAACTTCTTGTAGCATTCAGTGATGCTATCTCCTCTTCCTTGCCTAAAGCTCTCATATTCTTGATTAAGCAAGGACTTCCTATCTTGTCTTACTTCTTCAGAACCTTCCATGTAGACAATGAGGGTATCCCACATTTCTTTTGCTGTTTTACAGTGGATAAGGTTCTGGAAGGTGGCATCATCAATTGCACTAACTATGATGTTCTGTGCCCTTTTGTCCATTGTAGCTAGGACAATCTCATCCTTGGTCATCTCAGAAAAATCCTTTGGAGTTCTCTGTATAGCATCCAAGACTGAAATCTTCATGGGCACATAAGACCCTTCTTTGACTGTGATGTAGATCCTAGGGTCAGAGGCCTCCATGAACAGCCTTACCCTTTCTTTCCAGATTCCAAAAATCTCTTTTCTGCATATGGGCAGTTTCATTGAACCCAATTCCTTGTGATTCTCTGAAGACCCCATGTTTCTTGATTTTCTTGAAACTGTTTCCTGACTTACACTGAATCTGCCAAACTGGATCTCCTCAGACAGTTAGTCCTTTTTGAGGAACCTCCCTCTGATACCACTTGAAAGATATGGTACCTAAACACCTAGAGGAGGGGGGGGGGGTGAATAGGTGACCAAATCCTTTTTAAAACTTTGTTGGCAGCACAACAGTTTATAACACAGATTTCTGAATAAGTTCTCACAGCAAACACAGCAATTCACAACACAGCACAATCACAGCACAGAATACACAAGATTTTATAGTGGTTCCCCAATCTTTGGGTACATCCACTTTCCCCCTTCGCCTATCTAGCAGTGTACTAGATTCGGCCAAACTTCTCCACTAGCTCAGAACCCAACTAGGTTCCTGTTGGGTACATTGGTCAAATGTACCTGATTTGAAGAAGCCTCACCTAACTCAATGATATGCATCATAGTGTATTTGATGTTTGTTTGAGTTACTTGTGCAGGTTAGGAATACACTGGACTGAAGCTAAAAATTCTAAGTCCATGTGTCGACACCCAGAGGGAAAGTGTCGACACTTGAGAAACTTGTGTCGACACCCAGACAAGCAGTGTCGACACTTGGAGTCATTGTGTCGACACCTGGGAAGAAGAGTCGACACCAGTCAGAAAGTGTCGACACTTGGAGCTGTGTCGACACTCAGTGAAGAAGAATGCAGAAAAGCTGTGTCGACACTTAGCAGAAGTGTCGACACCTAGAAGAGCTGAGTCAACACCAGAAAGTGTCGACACTTGGAGTTGTGTCGACACTCAGCAAAATTCTGCAGAGACTAAGTACAAGTGTCGACACTCAACACAATGTGTCGACACTCAATCAGCAGAGTCAACATATGAAGAATGTGTCGACACTCAACACAATGTGTCGACACACACTCAAAGAGTCAACACTTTGAAGGAAGTGTCGACACTCAGCACAATGTGTCGACACACAACCAGAAGAGTCAACACTTGAAGAAAGTGTCGACACTCAGCACAATGTGTCGACACTTAGTTGAAGACTCTACACTTGAAGAAAGTGTCGACACAAGGAGCTGTGTCGACACTTAGCAAAGAACAGAAAAGTTACAAAATATTCTAAGTACAAGTGTCGACACTAAAGGAATGTGTCGACACTCAGCTGAAGAAACAAGATTGAAGACTTGTGTCGACACCAAGAAGCAGTGTCGACACTTGACAGTTTCTACACATGAAGATGTGTCGACACAAAGGAGATGTGTCGACACTTAGAAGAATACAGTTAAAGAATGAAGTACAAGTACTTGTGTCGACACTCAATTTCAGTGTCGACACATGCAGAAGAAACTGTGTCGAGACATACAAGGAATTGTGTCGACACCTTGTAGACTTGTGTCGACACTTACACAACATGTGTCGACACTTGGCCTATAAGTGTCGACACTTAAGAACAGAAAGTCTCGACACTATCTGACAGTTAGAGGAATTTCAAGAAGTGACTGGTTGACAAGACAGCTGCCGATCCAGCCGGTCTACATCAACTGTCAGTGATATCAGAAGTCTGTTATGAACCGGACCAGCCGGTTACCATGAAGGAAGCCTATAAATAGGCACCCATAGTTTACAGATGAAGATAGATTGTTGAGATAATATAGAAGTGGTTGAAAAAGTTTTTACAGAGAGAGTTCAGATCTTTGTAAAAGTGGTATATTGAGTATCAACACAAGAAGATCTTGCTGTGCATCAGCAGATCTAAGAAGTTGGAGAGAGAGAGCTCCAACCAAGTATTCAGTCTTTGGAACTAAGGCTGAGAAGAAGAATTCAGAGTCATCTGGATTTCAAGAAGCAGAGGTCAAGGAACAACTGCAGAAGATTCAGACTAATTCAGTTCTAATCAAGAAGCTTTGAAGGAAGCTAAGTCAGTTTGGATCTAACTGAGTTCTTCCAAGAACTCTTCAAGAATCTCTCAACTCCTCTCCTATTTTCTGAGTTGTAGAGTTAACTATTGTACTTTCTATTTTAACTTGTAGGATCCATTGGATCTGAGAGAATTGTAAGCCTATTTTATAAAGGCTGAGGGTAGGGCTTGGTTGCCTGAGTGTAGGAGTTGAAGAACTCTGAGTGTAGGCCTTAATTGGCTGAGTGTAGGCCTGGGTGGCTGAGTGTAGGCCTTTTGGCTGAGTGTAAGGCTTTGGGCCTGAGGTAGGAACCTAGTTTGGTTCTGAGTTAGTGGAGAAGTTTGGCCGAATCTAGTACACTGCTAGATAGGCGAAGGGGGAAAGTGGATGTACCCAAAGATTGGGGAACCACTATAAATTAGTGTGTCTGCTGTGGTGTGCTGTGCTGTGCTGTGGATTACTTGTTTGATTTCTGTAATTGCTGTTAGCTGTAATAATTGTTGTGCTGCCAACAAAGTTTTAAAAAGGTTTAGGTCACCTATTCACCCCCCCCCCCTCTAGGTGTTTAGGTACCATATCTTTCAAGTGGTATCAGAGGGAGGTTCCTCAAAAAGGACTAACTGTCTGAGGAGATCCAGTTTGGCAGATTCAGTATAAGTCAGGAAACAGTTTCAAGAAAATCAAGAAACACGGGGTCTTCAGAGAATCACAAGGAATTGGGTTCAATGAAACTGCCCATATGCAGAAAAGAGATTTTGGAATCTGGAAAGAAAGGGTAAGGCTGTTCATGGAGGCCTCTGACCCTAGGATCTACATCACAGTCAAAGAAGGGCCTTATGTGCCCATGAAGATTTCAGTCTTGGATGCTACACAGAGAACTCCAAAGGATTTTTCTGAGATGACCAAGGATGAGATTGTCCTAGCTACAATGGACAAAAGGGCACAGAACATCATAGTTAGTGCAATTGATGATGCCACCTTCCAGAACCTTATTCACTGTAAAACAGCAAAAGAAATGTGGGATACCCTCATTGTCTACATGGAAGGTTCTGAAGAAGTAAGACAAGATAGGAAATCCTTGCTTAATCAAGAATATGAGAGCTTTAGGCAAGGAAGAGGAGATAGCATCACTGAATGCTACAAAAAGTTCTACAGAATTGTTAATGAACTCATGTCCTATGGAAGGGAGTTCACAAACTATGAATTGAATGATAAGTTCTTGAGGTCCCTAACCAAAGATTGGGACACTAAGATCTGTGCCATCAGAGAAATGGCAAAGTTGGGAGAAATTCCTCCTCCCACACTGTTTGGCAAGTTGTTATCTTATGAGATGCAATTGTCAGTAAGAAAAGAGGAGGAAAAGTCAACAAGGACTGAACACAGGGAAAGGACTGTTGCCTTTAAGTCAGAAGTACCTAGAAAGAACAGGACTAAGTCATCAACTCCTCCTCCAGAGGTAGTTGAATCAGATTCTGATGAGTCTGTTAGCACTAAATCTACAAGCAGTGAAAGTGATGAAGACTTTGCTGCATTTACCAGACATTTTCAGAAATTCCTGAAGAAGAAACAGTGGAAGTCCAGACCTTCTTTTTCCAAAGGGAAAGAAGTTCAGTATCAGGAGAAGAAGCCTTCAAAGAAGGACAAGAAAAGGACAAAGACTAGCAAGGCAACTGGGTCTAAGATTGTGTGTTACTGCTGCAATAGACAGGGTCATGTAATTGCAGATTGTCCTGAAAGAAGGAAAGAATCCAGTGACAAAAAGAAGACTCACTTCAAAGGAAAGAAGGAGAAGTCCTTTGTTGCAAAGAATGAGAAGACTCTTTCAGACATTTCTTCTTCAGACACTGAGACAGATGCTGAAGCCTATATAGGGCTATTTGCTGAAGAAGAAGAGTTTATGCAGATCATGGAATCAATCTATGAACAAGAAGAGGTTCAGTGCCAAGGACTGATGGCATTGACTGAAAGTACCAAAATCCTGGAGCAGCCAGGACCTAGTCAGGTACAAAGTCTAACTTAAGTTCAGATTCCAGTTCTAGTTCAGAGTCAGAATCATCTTCATCAAGTGATGGAAGTGATTCTGAATCTGAGGGAGATATTCATCAGCTCTTAGATGAATACCAAGTACTGTTGCAAGCCTATAAGAAAAGCAAGATCCTAGCCAAAAGTCAGGCAAAGGAGATTGCTGATCTCAAGGCAGCTGCAACAGATTTTGAGAAGGAGTATGATCAAAAACTGAATGAAGTAGCCAGGCTGAAACACATTACTGTGATTCAGATGGGTACTATTACATTTAAAAATGATCAAATTAAGTTGCTGGAGATCAATCTCCAGAAGGAAAAAGAGCTAGTTGCTAGGTTTTCAAAACCTAAATCAGTGCTACCCTTGATTGATGAATTTGTTCATCATAAAGGAAAGGCTGGATTGGGTTTTGTTAAGCCTGTGAGGACTGTTCAGGATCAGTCCAAGTCCAAGGGCAAAGCCCCAACATTCAACAAGGCTGCTGTGGTCAAGACAGCAAAGGTTGTACCTAAGCAAAGGTACAACAAGTTTGAATGCTGGTGTTGTGGCAAGGTTGGCCACTTTGCCTTGGATTGTTGGCACAATGCCAGTGCCAAGTTGAGTAGCAAGTTACCTGTTGGAAAGCCAGCAGGTAGCTATGTCAAATTGCAAACTAACAATCACCAAGGACCCAAGTTTACTTTGGGTTCTAAGGTTCATTAATTTGTTTTGCAGGTGAATCCAAGTGGCCATACCCCTACATGGTACTTGGATAGTGGATGTTCCAGACACATGACTGGAACTAGGGGACTACTGAAGGACTACATCCCAATCAAAAATGGTCCAAAGGTGACCTTTGGTGGTTCTGAAAAAGGAATCATCAAAGGGTTTGGTAACATTTCTTCTAACCTTGTTACCATTACTCAAGTGGCTTATGTTAAAGGTTTGAAACACAACCTCATTAGTATAAGTCAATTAAGTGATGTAGGGTATGACATCTCATTTGTTAAAAATGGTTGTCATATCAAGAGGTCAAGTGATCAAGAGATCATTTTGACTGGATATAGAAAGAGAAATGTCTACTGCTTAGACATTATGGTTGAGAACAATTGTTCTCCAGTCTGTCTTGTAGCTGATGAGACAGTCTCTCAATGTGTCAAATGGCACAAGAGGCTTGCTCATCTTAATTACAAGACTATTGGCAAACTCTTTAGTAAAGAGTTAGTGAGGAATGGTCCTCAAGTTAAGTGTGTCAAAGATGGCATTTGCTCAGCTTGTCAAAAGGGCAAGCAGACTAAATCCACCTTTAGAAGCTTAGACAACAAAGATGCTGTGAGGTGTTTATACCTCTTGCATATGGATCTATTTGGTCCAATGCCAGTTCACAGCTTAGGTAGGAAGGTCTACACCTTTGTAGTTGTTGATGACTACTCAAGGTTTTCCTGGGTGTTCTTCTTAAAGCAGAAATCTGAAACACCTAGTGTCTTCTATAGTTTTGTTAAGCAAATTCAGAATGAATTGAACTGTACAGTGGTCAAAATTAGAAGTGACCATGGTACTGAGTTTCAGTCTGAAAGCATGACAAAGCTGTGTGAAGACTATGGGATATTTCAAGAATTCTCTTCACCTAGAACACCTCAGCAAAATGGCATTGCTGAAAGGAAAAATAGGACCTTGATAGAGGCTGGTAGAACCCTATTAAGTGATTCATCACTGCCAGAATATTTCTGGGCTGAAGCAGTTAACACTGCATGCCATGTGATAAATAGGGCTACCATCACTAAAAGGTTAAACAAGACCCCCTATGAAGTAGTGAAAGGCAGGAAACCAAATCTGTCCTATTTTAGGATCTTTGGTTGTAAATGCTTCATACTTAACAATGGGAAGTCTTACTTAACTAAGTTTGCTGCCAAGTCCCAAGAGGGAGTGTTTGTTGGGTACAGCAATAATAGTAAGGCTTATAGAGTCTACAACTTGACTACACAAGTTGTAGAGGAGTCTGTGCATGTAGTTTTTGATGAAACACAACTAATTAACAATGAGTTGTCTAGTAGTGTGTGCAGCCCTACAGGTCTTACTAAGAAGATGGACAAGCTAACCATAGAAGATGTACCTGCTGCAAGACAGCAAGTAGAAGAAGATGGCTTATGTCCAGGGGGAGAACTACATGTACAAGGAGCTGTTGAAGTACAAGGAACTCAGCTTGATGAAGATGCTGAAGAAGTTCAACCAGAAGTAAGGATGCCTCCAGCCAACAGGCATCTAAGAGATCATCCAGTAGAGCTGATCATTGGAGATCCAAGACAAGGTGTTCAGACAAGGAGCAGAAATCAGAATGCTGTAGTATATTCAAGTTTTCTGTCTCAAATAGAACCAAAGAAATTTGAAGAAGCTATACAAGATCCACAGTGGACTGAAGCAATGCAGGAGGAGCTTAATCAGTTCAAAAGATGCAAGGTGTGGGATCTGGTTCCTAAGCCTAAAGATCACAATGTGATAGGAACAAAGTGGATCTACAGGAACAAGTTAGATGAACAAGGTGTCATCATTAAGAATAAGGCAAGACTGGTTGCAAAAGGATATAGGCAAGAAGAAGGTATTGATTTTGATCAAACCTTTGCTCCAGTAGCCAGACTGGAAGCCATAAGGATGTTCTTGGCCTATGCAACCTACCAAGGATTCAAAGTATACCAAATGGATGTGAAGTCAGCATTCCTTAATGGTAATTTAAAAGAAGAAGTATATGTGGAGCAGCCTTCAGGTTTTGTTGATCCTACTCTTCCACATTATGTCTATAGACTTAGGAAAGCATTGTATGGGTTAAAGCAAGCTCCTAGAGCTTGGTATGAAACCCTATCTAGTTTCCTCATTGAGAACAAGTTCACAAGGGGGAAAATAGATAAGACTCTATTCCTTAGGGAATCTAGAGGCAAAGTAATACTTGTCCAAATATATGTAGATGACATTATATTTGGGTCTACTGAAAGTAGCCTTTGCAAAAAGTTTGCAAAGCTTATGCAAAGTCAATTTGAGATGAGTAGTATGGGAGAGCTGAAGTTTTTCTTGGGTCTCCAAGTTAAACAGACTGAAAGTGGCTTGTCCATATGTCAGTCAAAGTTCACCCTAGAACTCATAAGGAAATATGGTATGGATTCATCCAGTACCATGAAGACTCCTATGGGGTCAAGTATGTCTCTAAGCAAGGATGATGCAGGGAAACCTGTAGATGAAACCTTGTATAGAGGGATAGTTGGCTCCCTACTATACTTGACTGCAAGTAGGCCTGACATTATGTATGCTACATGTGTTTGTGCCAGGTATCAAGCCTGCCCCAAAGAATCTCACTTGACTGCAGTCAAGAGAATCTTGAGATATCTAAAGGGCACACCCTATCTAGGCCTCTGGTACCCTAGGAATGGAGATTTTGATCTAACAGGCTATTCAGATGCAGACTTTGCAGGATGCAAAGAAGATAGAAAGAGCACAACTGGATCCTGTCAATTCCTAGGTGGAAGACTCATTTCATGGAGTAGTAAGAAGCAAACCAGTGTGGCCATCTCCACAGCTGAGTCAGAATATGTAGCTGCAGGAAGTTGCTGTGCTCAACTTCTGTGGATTCAACATCAGCTAGAAGACTATGGATGTCAGGTAAGTAGAACTCCACTTTATTGTGATTCTACAAGTGCTATTTCCATAGCTAATAACCCTGTATCACATAGTAGAACTAAACATATTGAGATTAAATATCACTTTCTTAGGGAGCATGTAGAAAGAAATGATATTGCACTTGAATATGTTAAAACTGATAATCAGATAGCTGATATGTTTACTAAGCCCTTAGAAGAAGCTAAGTTTAATAGGTTCAAAATTGAACTAGGTATGATAAACTTAGACTAAGTATACAGAACAAAAATTGGCTAAGTAAAAAGGTGTCGACACATAGACAAGTCTATGTCGACACAGAATAGTAAGTGTCGACACTTCAGGAAAATGGTGTCGACACATCTAGGAAGTTAGTGTCGACACTTCAGAATGTTAGTGTCGACACATGTCGAGTAGGTGTCGACACATCCAATAAAGTGTCGACACTTAAGTTTTACTCAGAATTTTTCTAAGTAAAGTCTCGACTACATGTCGAGTATAGTGGTGTCGACACTTAACCAAGTGTCGACACATAAAATCTGTTGACTAAACTTGTGTCGACACATGTGTGTCGAGACATTATAAGTCAGTGTCGACACTTATTGACAGTGTCGACACATCTTTAGAAATTCATCCCGCCTGTTCGTCTTCAAACAAGAAAGGTATAAATAGGGTTCTGTTTGTGTTTGTCGACACGCTTTCAGAGTTTCGAGACTAAACTCCTGTGTCGACATTTCTCTTCTCTAAAGACTAATTCTCAACACCCTAATGGCTCCCAAGCTGGAAGAGAACGTTAACGAAGGCTATGAGCTCGTGCGAGGCGCATTCGACGACGGTGATCAGGAAATCAAATCAGTGATAACCCTAGTCAGCGATTCAGGACTGGAATACTTGGTTTCAGAACCAACCAAGATATGGAAGAAAGAAGTGATTGAATTTCTTACTGGAGCAACTGTGGACGACTCTGGATACAGAATCAAATCCAGAGTGCATGGAACCAAGGTCAAGGTTTCACCCAAGTCCTTGAGAAAGGTACTTCAGCTACCTAAGATTCAAGAAGAAGAGGAAGTGACCACATCTAAGACCAGAGAAGCACTCACTTGGTGTGGTCTTGATTCTAAGATGAGAATAGGTTCTGTCTTCAACAGAAAAGGCATGAACACTCAAGGCAAATTCCTGTCTGAAGTTGTAGGCAAGGTTATTCTAAGCAAACCAGGAGGGCATGACAGGGTGTCAGCCTCTATGTTCAGTATCATGACCAGAATCATCTTCAACCTTAAGACAGACTGGTCTATGATTGTCTTTGAGAAAGTAAAAGAAAGTCTGAAGAAGCCCAATCTGGGCAGGATACTAAGTCTCTACCTGGCTGGATCAATTCCAGAGGTAATGAGCTCTGCTGCAGGAACAAAAATCAATCACATGAGGAGAATGGACTCAAGGATATTCTCTAGATGGGAAAGGGTGCTGGTGTCAAAGGAATTGACCACCCCTGAGAAACAAGCTTCTAAGAAAGACTCTCCTCCCAGGAAGAAGAGGAAGACTGCTGCTGTGCCTCAAGAGTCCTCCAGCAGCTCAGGCAGTGAAGAACATGTGGTCTTCACTCCTGATAGTCCAATGGATAAGGCTGCAGAAAAGTCACCTGCTCCTCAGGAGCCAGCTGACATCCAGGGGGAGCTTCCAGGTGTAGCAGAACCATCTACACTGGAGAGTGAGCAAGCCACCCTCCTCATTCAAGAGGTACTTGTTGACCTTAATACTTTGAATTTTTCTATAATAAATTCTGATTTGTCTGATGACCATCAGCAAAATCAGCCAGCAACTCAAGAACCAGATGTTGTTCTCCAAGACACATCTGTTGTAGCTGATGAAACCAGTACATCTCCTGCACAGTCTCCAGCAGAATACACAATGGAAGATCTATTTCTGAATTTAGATCAGGATGATTTTGATATGGAAAAGAATGCTGCTGATGCAGAGAAGGATGCTGCTGCTGAGGGGGAGAATTTGGATATTCAAGAAGAGCCTATAAGGCTAGATACTGAGAAGGCACAAGATGTGCACACTGAAAAACCATCCAGCCCTAAGGATAGGGTGGATATAGCCAGTACATCAGAATCTGAAGATGATGAAGCTGAGCAAGCTAAGAAAAAGCAGTTCTTTGTTTTCAAAAGAAGGAGCCAGAGCTACAAGAAGGCTCTCCAAACTGTTGCTCAACACTCACTGGTTCAACAAGCTCCATCAACTGATTACAGTGCTCTACTACTTGCCATGCAAATCAAGATGGATGAACAAAGGAAGGCATTAGAAACTTATGTTGATGAAGGGCACAAGGCACTACAATCTGATCTGGGACAGGAAATCAAGTCAATAAGGTTTGAAATGAACCTTAATAAAAAGGAGATGACTGATTGTTTTACAAAGGGTGCTCATGCAGTGGTCTATCTGGCTAAACATCAAGAAACAATCAAAGAGAAAGTAGAAGATATAGCACTAAAGCAAGGCTATGTGCTGGAGAATCAACTCAGGATGAATGATAATTTGACTGCATCTCACAATGCCATAGTCACTGAACTCAAGAAAAAGTCTGATGAACCATCAACCTTCTCTGCTGCTGCCAAGGCTGATTTTGATAAAATATTTCAAGCAGAAATTGCTGCTGTAAAGAATGCCATTACAGACTCACAAAAGGTCATTTCTGAACAGCTTACCAAGCTTAGACCTTTCTTTAAGGATGGAATAAGGTATTTGGATAGCCAAATCAGGTTCCAGAAAGATGATGTGAGAGATCATGTAGCCCAAGAAGTCATAAAGGGGGAGAGAGTGTTAGTCAAAGCCAGTTCTGACCATGCAAAATGGATATCCAATTCCATCAGGGCTACACTGGGCTATCCTCCCCTGTGTGATGATGACAATGTAGCTGAATCTGGTATTCAAGGAACATATCTTGGAGGTGAGCAACAGGCAGTGGCTGATGTAATCTATCCACCTCCAGATTTTGAAATGGTTCATGCTGATGTAAGCACAATGTATAGTCCAACTGCTGGCAAGCCCAATATTATTCTGGAAAAGGTTGTTCAACCTATCACAGCTGCTATGCAAGAGGCTTTGGACAAAGAAGAAGAGACTAGGCTATCAAAGAAGAAGTTCAGGGAACTTGCTGAACAAAAACCAGATTTTGAACAGTGGAGCCCTACTTCTAGGAACATCATTCTCACTGCATGGAAAGCAGCCAAGGACAATGCCCATGAGAGGAACAAGTGGTTCTCAGAGGCTGAATGGAGGAAACATGAGAGTAGGCAGGAAGCCATTGTCCAATATAGAAGGAAGGCTAAGTTAGGAAAGCTACCTCCAACAGCTGTGGAGCCTAGCAAGTACTTTCCTAAGCCCTATCATTATTTTGAAAGGCAAAAGATCAAGGCTGAAGAACAGAAGAAGAAGGACTCAAAAGGGAAGAAGACTGCTGAAGCTGAGCCTGCTGCTGCTGCTGCTGTGAAAGCCAAAGTGCAAGCTGGAAAAGGCATAGTCATTAAAGAACCAGAGCAGAATTAGACTAAGATTAAACTGAAGAATGTTGTAATCTGTTACATCTGAACATTATTGTAAATCTTTGAAAATATATTGCAAACAATGTATGAACAATTTTTGATAAATATATATTTCATGATTGTTCAGTAGAATGTGTCTAATTCTTGTTTGTTCTGTAATGCTGTATGAGTATACATGTGTGCTGTTATTACATGTTTAAGTTTAACTCTGTTGACATATATCTGTTTTACATCATTTTATAATTTTTAATTATGAGTGGTGTATATCATTGACTAAGGGTTATGACTTCTCCAAATAGGGGGAGATTGTTGGGTACATTGGTCAAATGTACCTGATTTGAAGAAGCCTCACCTAACTCAATGATATGCATCATAGTGTATTTGATGTTTGTTTGAGTTACTTGTGCAGGTTAGGAATACACTGGACTGAAGCTAAAAATTCTAAGTCCATGTGTCGACACCCAGAGGGAAAGTGTCGACACTTGAGAAGACTTGTGTCGACACCCAGACAAGCAGTGTCGACACTTGGAGTCATTGTGTCGACACCTGGGAAGAAGAGTCGACACCAGTCAGAAAGTGTCGACACTTGGAGCTGTGTCGACACTCAGTGAAGAAGAATGCAGAAAAGCTGTGTCGACACTTAGCAGAAGTGTCGACACCTAGAAGAGCTGAGTCAACACCAGAAAGTGTCGACACTTGGAGTTGTGTCGACACTCAGCAAAATTCTGCAGAGACTAAGTACAAGTGTCGACACTCAACACAATGTGTCGACACTCAATCAGCAGAGTCAACATATGAAGAATGTGTCGACACTCAGCACAATGTGTCGACACACACTCAAAGGAGTCAACACTTGAAGAAAGTGTCGACACTCAGCACAATGTGTCGACACATAACCAGAAGAGTCAACACTTGAAGGAAGTGTCGACACCCAGCACAATGTGTCGACACTTAGTTGAAGACTCTACACTTGAAGAAAGTGTCGACACAAGGAGCTGTGTCGACACTTAGCAAAGAACAGAAAAGTTACAAAATATTCTAAGTACAAGTGTCGACACTAAAGGAATGTGTCGACACTCAGCTGAAGAAACAAGATTGAAGACTTGTGTCGACACCAAGAAGCAGTGTCGACACTTGACAGTTTCTACACATGAAGATGTGTCGACACAAATGAGATGTGTCGACACTTAGAAGAATACAGTTAAAGAATGAAGTACAAGTACTTGTGTCGACACTCAATTTCAGTGTCGACACATGCAGAAGAAACTGTGTCGAGACATACAAGGAATTGTGTCGACACCTTGTAGACTTGTGTCGACACTTACACAACATGTGTCGACACTTGGCCTATAAGTGTCGACACTTAAGAACAGAAAGTCTCGACACTATCTGACAGTTAGAGGAATTTCAAGAAGTGACTGGTTGACAAGACAGCTGCCGATCCAGCCGGTCTACATCAACTGTCAGTGATATCAGAAGTCTGTTATGAACCGGACCAGCCGGTTACCATGAAGGAAGCCTATAAATAGGCACCCATAGTTTACAGATGAAGATGGATTGTTGAGATAATATAGAAGTGGTTGAAAAAGTTTTTACAGAGAGAGTTCAGATCTTTGTAAAAGTGGTATATTGAGTATCAACACAAGAAGATCTTGCTGTGCATCAGCAGATCTAAGAAGTTGGAGAGAGAGAGCTCCAACCAAGTATTCAGTCTTTGGAACTAAGGCTGAGAAGAAGAATTCAGAGTCATCTGGATTTCAAGAAGCAGAGGTCAAGGAACAACTGCAGAAGATTCAGACTAATTCAGTTCTAATCAAGAAGCTTTGAAGGAAGCTAAGTCAGTTTGGATCTAACTGAGTTCTTCCAAGAACTCTTCAAGAATCTCTCAACTCCTCTCCTATTTTCTGAGTTGTAGAGTTAACTATTGTACTTTCTATTTTAACCTGTATGATCCATTGGATCTGAGAGAATTGTAAGCCTATTTTATAAAGGCTGAGGGTAGGGCTTGGTTGCCTGAGTGTAGGAGTTGAAGAACTCTGAGTGTAGGCCTTAATTGGCTGAGTGTAGGCCTGGGTGGCTGAGTGTAGGCCTTTTGGCTGAGTGTAAGGCTTTGGGCCTGAGGTAGGAACCTAATTTGGTTCTGAGTTAGTGGAGAAGTTTGGCCGAATCTAGTACACTGCTAGATAGGCGAAGGGGGAAAGTGGATGTACCCAAAGATTGGGGAACCACTATAAATTAGTGTGTCTGCTGTGGTGTGCTGTGCTGTGCTGTGGATTACTTGTTTGATTTCTGTAATTGCTGTTAGCTGTAATAATTGTTGTGCTGCCAACAATTATTACAGCTAACAGCAATTACAGAAATCAAACAAGTAATCCACAGCACAGCACAGCACACCACAGGCCCAAAGCCTTACACTCAGCTAAAAGGCCTACACTCAGCCACCCAGGCCTACACTCAGCCAATTAAGGCCTACACTCAGAGTTCTTCAACTCCTACACTCAGGCAATCAAGCCCTACCCTCAGCCTTTATAAAATAGGCTTACAATACTCTCAGATCCAATGGATCCTACAAGTTAAAATAGAAAGTACAATAGCTAACTCTACAACTCAGAAAATAAGAGAGGAGTTGAGAGATTCTTGAAGAGTTCTTGGAAGAACTCAGTTAGATCCAAACTGACTTAGCTTCCTTCAAAGCTTCTTGATTAGAACTGAATTAGTCTGAATCTTCTGCAGTTGTTCCTTGACCTCTGCTTCTTGAAATCCAGATGACTCTGAATTCTTCTTCTCAGCCTTAGTTCCAAAGACTGAATTCTTGGTTGGAGCTCTCTCTCTCCAACTTCTTAGATCTGCAGTAGAACTGACAGACCTTCTTGTGTTGATCCTCTGTGTATCACTTCTTGATTTAATCTGATCAACTACTTTAAATATTCTCTCAAGCTGTAACTCTTGTTTCTCAATCACAACTACTGTTTCTGTAAACTATGGATGCCTATTTATAGGCTTCCTTCATGGTAACCGGCTGGTCCGGTTCATAACAAACTTCTGATTTCTCTGACAGTTGATGTAGACCGGCTGGATCGGCAGCTGTCTTGTCAACCAGTCACTTCTTGAAATTCTCTAACTGTCAGATAGTGTCGAGACTTTCTGTTCTTAAGTGTCGTCACTTATAGATTAAGTGTCGACACATGTTGTTTAAGTGTCGACACAAGTCTACAAGGTGTCGACACAATTCCTTGTATGTCTCGACACAGATTCTTCTGCATGTGTCGACACTGAAATTGAGTGTCGACACAAATACTTGTACTTCATTCTTTAACTGTATTCTTCTAAGTGTCGACACATCTCCTTTGTGTCGACACATCTTCACGTGTTGAAACTGTCAAGTGTCGACACTGCTTCTTGGTGTCGACACAAGTCTTCACTTTTGTTTCTTCAGCTGAGTGTCGACACATTCCTTTAGTGTCGACACTTGTACTTAGAATATTTTGTAACTTTTCTGTTCTTTGCTAAGTGTCGACACAGCTCCTTGTGTCGACACTTTCTTCAAGTGTAGAGTCTTCAACTAAGTGTCGACACATTGTGCTGGGTGTCGACACTTTCTTCAAGTGTTGACTCTTCTGGTTGTGTGTCGACACATTGTGCTGAGTGTCGACACTTTCTTCAAATACTGACTCTTCAGCATAGTGTCGACACATTGTGTTGAGTGTCGACACTTACTTCAAATACTGACTCTTCAGCATAGTTCTTCACTGAGTGTCGACACAGCTCCAAGTGTCGACACTTTCTGTCTGGTGTCGACTCTTCATCCCAGGTGTCGACACAATGACTCCAAGTGTCGACACTGCTTGTCTGGGTGTCGACACAAGCTTTCTCAAGTGTCGACACTTTCCCTTTGGGTGTCGACACATGGACTTAGAAATTTTTAGCTTCAGTCCAGTGTATTCCTAACCTGCACAAGTAACTCAAACAAACATCAAATACACTATGATGTATATCATTGAGTTAGGTGAGGCTTCTTCAAATCAGTTACATTTGACCAATGTACCCAACACTCCTTAAAGACGGGCAGCTATACAGAAAGACCCTCTCTGGGATGCTGGCCCGCTGCGTGTCCGAGAGCGAGGCGCAGAGGATCTTGGAAGAAGTCCACTCCGGGGAGTGCGGGAGTCATTCCGGGAGTCGGACCTTGGAGGGGAGGATAGTCAGGCAGGGGTATTTCTGGCCCACCTTGGGCCGGGACGCCGCGGAGTTCGCAAGGAGATGTCATAAGTGCCAGCTGTTTGCCCCCCTCCAGCTACAGCCGGCCCAACGACTCAAGAGCATCACGGCCCCCTGGCCCTTTGCAATCTGGGGACTGGATCTGGTTGGGCCGTTCCCCCAGGCCAGCGGCCAAAGAAGATTCCTCCTAGTGATGATCGACTACTTCTCAAAGTGGATAGAGGTGAAGGCGTTGGCCAAGGTGACCTCCCAGGTAATCAGGAACTTCGTTTGGGGGGAGATCATCTGTCGCCATGGGCTGCCCCAGGCCATCGTCACAGACAACGGACCTCAGTTCGCCAGCGCCAAGTTCACCAGCTTCTGCGAGCAGCTTGGGATCGACCTCAGATTCGCCTCGGTCCACCACCCCAGGAGCAACGGGCAGGTGGAGGCGGCAAACAAAATCATCGTCAACCTCCTCAAAAAGAAGGTGGAAAACTTGAGGGGGAGCTGGGTGGAGCAGCTCCCCGCCGTCCTTTGGGCCCTTAGAACCACTCCTAACACGGCCACGGGGGAGACCCCCTTCAAGCTCTCCCATGGGTGCGAGGCGGTGCTCCCCATAGAATTTGAGGTCCAAACGCCGCGAATCGGAACGGCCAGGGAAGGCCGAGAGGAATGGCAAGCCGAGAATGGGGAGGAGCTGAGACTCTCCCTCGACATGGTAGAAGAGTTGAGGGATCTTTCGGCCATCCGACAGGAGGAGATCAAGAGGAGGATGGCGAAATACTTTGACAAACATGTCAGGATCAAGCAGTTCACAGAAGGGGACCTAGTACTGAAGAAGGTGGACGCGGCAGGAAGATCAGCGTCCGTAGGGAAACTCAACCCCAGCTGGGAGGGGCCATTCATTGTGAAGGAAGCTTTGAGGTCGGGGGGCTATCGACTCCAAAATGTAGAGGGCGAGGCCCTGAGTCTCACCTGGAGTGGAGACGACTTGAAGAGATTTTTTCCCTAATTTCCTGTAAGCAACACGATTTATTATAACGAAGCTTTTCTTCTCTCCACCCCAGGATTGTCATGTCTGAGCTTGCTCAGAGAGTTGGAATGAATTTGGACCCCGAGAAGATCCCGCTGTCAGGCTCCCACCTAGCTGGCATGGCCGGAAGTCACTCGATGGAAAGAATTTGGACCCCGAGAAGATCCCGCTGCCAGGCTCCCACCTAGCTGGCAGGGCCGGAAGTCACTCGGTGTCATCCCTAGCCTCGAGAAGATCCCGCTGCCAGGCTCCCACCTAGCTGGCAGGGCCGGAAGTCACTCGTTGGAATGAATTTGGACCCCGAGAAGATCCCGCTGCCAGGCTCCCACCTAGCTGGCAGGGCCGGAAGTCACTCGGTGTCATCCCTAGCCTCGAGAAGATCCCGCTGCCAGGCTCCCACCTAGCTGGCAGGGCTGGAAGTCACTCGTTGGAATGAATTTGGACCCCGAGAAGATCCCGCTGCCAGGCTCCCACCTAGCTGGCAGGGCCAGAAGTCACTCGGTGTCATCCCTAACCTCGAGAAGATCCCGCTGCCAGGCTCCCACCTAGCTGGCAGGGCCGGAAGTCACTCGATGGAATGAATTTGGACCCCGAGAAGATCCCGCTGCCAGGCTCCCACCTAGCTGGCAGGGCCGGAAGTCACTCGGTGTCATCCCTAGCCTCGAGAAGATCCCGCTGCCAGGCTCCCACCTAGCTGGCAGGGCCGGAAGTCACTCGATGGAATGAATTTGGACCCCGAGAAGATCCCGCTGCCAGGCTCCCACCTAGCTGGCAGGGCCGGAAGTCACTCGGTGTCATCCCTAGCCTCGAGAAGCTCCCGCTGCCAGGCTCCCACCTAGCTGACAGGGCCGGAAGTCACTCGTTGGAATGAATTTGGACCCCGAGAAGATCCCGCTGCCAGGCTCCCACCTAGCTGGCAGGGCCGGAAGTCACTTGGTGTCATCCCTAGCCTCGAGAAGATCCCGCTGCCAGGCTCCCACCTAGCTGGCAGGGCCGGAAGTCACTCGATGGAATGAATTTGGACCCCGAGAAGATCCCGCTGCCAGGCTCCCACCTAGCTGGCAGGGCCGGAAGTCACTCGGTGTCATCCCTAGCCTCGAGAAGATCCCGCTGCCAGGCTCCCACCTAGCTGGCAGGGCCGGAAGTCACTCGTTGGAATGAATTTGGACCCCGAGAAGATCCCGCTGCCAGGCTCCCACCTAGCTAGCAGGGCCGGAAGTCACTCGATGTCATCCCTAACCTCGAGAAGATCCCGCTGCCAGGCTCCCACCTAGCTGGCAGGGCCGGAAGTCACTCGATGGAATGAATTTGGACCCCGATAAGATCCCGCTGCCAGGCTCCCACCTAGCTGGCAGGGTCGGAAGTCACTCGGTGTCATCCCTAGCCTCGAGAAGATCCCGCTGCCAGGCTCCCACCTAGCTGGCAGGGCCGGATGTCACTCGATGGAATGAATTTGGACCCCGAGAAGATCCCGCTGCCAGGCTCCCACCTAGCTGGCAGGGCCGGAAGTCACTCGGTGTCATCCCCTAGCCTCGAGAAGATCCCGCTGCCAGGCTCCCACCTAGCTGGCAGGGCCGGATGTCACCCGATGGAATGACTCAGAAAGCAATGACCTGCGACCTAGAGCAAATCGCGTTGTCAGACTCCCACCTAGCCGAAAAGGCCGGGAACTACTCCATAAGCGTGTGCAGCAGGACGGAATCACAAGAGTTAGTCAAAAAAGAGGAAAGGGTCTAGCATAGCCCCACCCTCAAGCCCCGGGAAAGGTGGTCGAGTAAACGCAAAGGCCTGGGCGAGTCCGCAGAGAATTAAGCATGCGGCCGAGGGGCGAGCCAGCTCGCCTCGCTCGGCGGACGAGTCAGCTCGCCTAGCTCGACGGACGAGCCAGCTCGCCTCGCTCGGCGGACGAACAGCCGCCTCGTCAGAGCCGGGCCGCTGGGACGGGTCGCGCCGTCCGGCAATGACATCGTTGGAAAAACAAGACAGGCGTGAAATATAAAAGGAACAATAGCTAAAAATATAAAGTATAAGCGCAACCCGCGCATACATCTCAAAACAGACATATACATAATGATGTTCATCTGAAAAGTAAATTACAAAGGGCAAGGAAGACGCGGGATCTGTGTCGAGAAATCCTAAATGGGCTGGAAGTTTTTGTCGCCAGGCTCCGGCACGGGAAGAAACAGCGCCGACACCACGTCCTTCGCCGAGAGTCCCGCTGCCTCGCTCGTAAGCAGATCCGCGCGCCGCAGCATTTGCATCGTGTATCTCGCTGCGCTGGCCGCGTTCTTTTGCATTAGCACTTCCAGGTCGTAGTCGGAGAGATGCTCGCGCGGGCAAACCCTGCTGTCTGGAGGAGGGACAGCGGCGGCGGCCTCCAGCTCGCGTACCCGCGCCTCCAGCGCCGCCTTTTCTTGGCCAAGGGTAGCGATCTCGGCACCCATCCGGCTCGCCGTCGCCGCGTCCTGGGGAAAAAGAATAGGAATAATCGTGAGCTGTGTCCACGAAAAGGAGGGAGTGCGACTCGGGTTGAGCACGTACCACCCCGCCCAGGTACCGCGCGAGGGTCTCCTCGGCCGCGTCGGCTCGCCTCCTGTGAGTGTCCGCGTCCGCCTGGGCGAGCTTCCGGGCCTCTTCTTTCTCATCCGCCATCTTTTGGATGGACGCGGCGTTCCGCTCCACCTGGGTGCAGCGCCTCCCCACCATGTGAGCCAGCTCCAGACCGCGCAGCTGGGCCCGTGCGCTCTCGTGAATCAGCACTCGCGTCGCCTCCTTGTCATAAATGGCGGCGTCTTCGCGCGAGTACAGACCAAAGGAGAGGCTGTGCGCCTCCCCGCCGATGGTATCCTGCTCCATCCAGCTCGGCAGCAGGGTCGAGATCGTCGCGCGGTTCGACTCCTTGTCCCACGCCAGGAGCGGGACGCCAAGCTCGTCCAAGTACTTCTCGCCGTAGCCGAAGTTACGATGCCCTCTCGGCACCGGCTCCCCAGCGGCTTCAGACCCACCCTGCGGCGCGGAGGTGCCCGCCGCCCCGACCGGGGAGTCGCTAGTTGAGGCAACCCGCGGGGGCGAGGGACCCTCAGCCGGTAGGACCGCAGGGGCCTTGCCCTTCCTCTGGCTCGCGGCGGGTTGATGATCCGCGGTCTTCGCCACCTTCTGCGGAGGGACTGGCTGTCCGCCACCCGGCCGCTTCTTTGCCGGGACCGATGGGATGTCGCGCTGGGCAGCATCCGTAGCCTGCGCGCGGGCGAGAACCCCGGGGGGAATGCGAGCGCTCTCGTAAGGAGGGTGAAGAGGGATGTCGCGCTCGCCTGACAGAAGGAAGGGGTGAGATAAAGGAAGAAAGGGAATAAGGTATAACAGCGGCGAGTGACAAACCTCCCCCCGGCGGGACAGCAGCGAGGTCGTCAAGATGACGGCGCAGGTACGCGACTTCAAAGTTCTTCCCGACGAAGAACGCGAACAGGTCGGCTTTATGGCCGCCTAGGTTGGGTGGCCGGTAGCTCGCCTCGCTGAGCTGCACCGGCGAGAAGGGCACGTTGCCGAAGTCCCCTTTGACGAACAGGAACTTCTTCAGCCAGTTGTGGCTCTTGTTAACTGTCTCCCGCACCTTGAGGTGGGCGCTGGAGAAGTAGGCTGTCCCGTCTCGGTTCGCCCTGAAGGAGAACAGCTTCCGGAATACTGCGAGGCTGAACTCCACCCGCTCCTCTCGCAGGAAGCAGGCGAACCCCATCATGACGGCGATGGAGTTCGGGGTCATCTGGCCTAGGACGACCCCGAAGTATTTTAGCACCTGGCGCACCTCGGGCCATAGGGGGAGTCGCAGGCCTACCTCGAAGTGAGCGAGAGGGATGGCGAGCTCATCCCTAAACAGGTCGTTGATCTTCTCCCCCTCTTCGGGTCGCCTCGCAGAGAACCCGGCTGGGATGTGGTCGCCTAGAGCTTCCAAGTATTCGCGCTCTGTTATGACGGCGCGAGGGAAATCATGCTCGGAGAAGGTCCAAGCACATTTGCTTCGGCCGTCCGCGTCGCCGCCGCCTCCGCCCATTCCCGTCGAGTCGCCGCCGAACGAGCGAGAAAGAGCCAGAAAGCAAACACAGACGATACTCCGCGGGAACGGGAAGCAGGAAAGTTTGGGATCGGTGGAGTAATTAGAGCCGGCAAGGCCTATTTATAGGAAAGGAAAAGGGTGGGAAACTTCCCGCCGAAAGGCGGGGTGCAGATAGCCAAAAATCAGCCCGACGGTTCGACTTCCCGCGCGCGACCGCGCCTCAAAGATCTACCCAGCACGGTCCTCACCCGGCCGCAACCGCGGGAGACCAGCGCGGGCGAACCAACACCAACCCGCACCCGCACGACGTTCCGCGCGAGACGGGAGACTCCCGTCTGGCGAGCTCCTCGGCTCGCCCTCGCCCCGATCAGCGCGAAAGGAAGAATGGATCTTTCCCTTAACCCGCCCACAGAAAACAAAAGAAAAACAGCACGATAATTCCAATACATCTCAGCAACAAAAATAGTTAGGCCCATAGGCGGGCTGAAAGAGTCGCAAGCAATTACAAATACAAAATAACTACGAAATGACAATAATCCCGCGGTATCCCGCGACCGAGGGGGCAAACAACTGGGTCAGTACTCGACCCACTTCCACCTGTACCGCCTCTTCGTTCCCGACCGAGGCGGCACACGGGGATCGTGGTAATCGCGAACTGCCACCAGCTCCCGCTGAGCCAGGCCGACCTGCTCCACGGCGCTCTTAAGATGCCCCTCGGCTCGCGTTATATGCACGCCCGGTGAGGTGACATCGTCGTCTTCCGCTTCGCGCGGAGGGCCCTCCAAGGCTGCGAGCCGGGCCTCGGTCTCGGCCTTGTCGTCATCGACTCTCTTCATGATCTCCTGCAGCATCAGTGTGTGTTTCTGGAATAGCCGCGTCACCTGCCTCTTCATCCCCGCCGCATCGGTCGGGTCGCCCAGATAGTCAGAAACACTGTCCACGTCAGGCAGAGGCGAGTACCCTACGCTCATCTCGGTCTCAGGAGAGGCCCTGTGAAAGCCTGCAAGCGGGGTGGGGTCAGAATGAGCGAGCAAGAGACAAAGCCGACGATAAAAACCAGCTCACCAGGGGTTGGCACGTCGCCCGCACCGATAGATGGGCGAGAAGAGCCCGGCCGACCCTGAAAGTTCCCTCCCTCGAGGGTCTCAAGAGATTTCCCCAGCCCGTGGGAGACCGCCGAACAGGGAGTTTCCGGAGGTGGGCGATCCAGACCTGGGGAACTCGCGACCTTCTCAGGCGACGGAGACGGGGGACGATCCTCTCCCCGGTTCTCCACCTCCTCACAGGGAATTACCTGCAAAACAGGGAGTCAGAGGAATAGCGATAATCAGCGGAAGGCCACGTACCCCGGGGACGACCTCAGCGCCCGCCGCCGAGCTGGAGGCCGGGCAGTCACCCGCCAGAGAACGCCTAACAATCTTTCCCTTCGCCGGCCTGAAGAGAGGGCCGGAGGATCCGCGAACTAGCCATGGGGCGGCCTCGAGGGCCTCCTCCTGAGTCTGCAGGACCGCTGCCGCCAGGCGAGCTCGCACCTCTTCGCTAACCGGCATCGAAAAACAAAAGTCTGCTCAGAGAAAGTAAAGGGATTTGGGGAGCCTCCTACAGGGGTCAGCGGTATGTATTTATAGCCGGACAGTGGGGGCCACCAAAAGATTCCCTGCCAGCTCAGCACAGTGCTCGCCAAACATGCGGGTTGGATGATTCTTTCCGAGCTTGATTCAAGCTCAAAAAGAGCGGGGATTGTGTACAACCCCGTGTCCGGCGAGCGGGTCCCGCCAGAGAGGTTGAGCGGAGCGGCAGAAGGGCTGGCTCGCTCCCGCCCATTTCAGGCGAGCGAGCCGGCAGGCGAGTGAGCGGGTCGCGCAAGGAATCCTCGGCCAAAGCAGTCAAGCCCGGCGACCTGCGACTGGCGAGTCGATCAAGGTCGCGACGATCGCCGGCCAACCCGCACGCGACCTGGCTGCCGGTCCGCCCGGCAGAATACGGACAGCTCGCCCATATCGTCTCGCGCTCGCCCAGGGAGGATGGGCGAGCCGCGAGGCCAGGCCGCGCCCGCCTCCTGCGGGGAAACTGGAGGCGAGCTGACCCCCAGGGGTGCGAATAGCTACTCAGAACAGCGGAGCCCGCTGTTGGCAGACCAGGTTGGACTGCGCATAGCTATTCAGAACAGCGGAGTTTGGCTGTTGGCAGGCCCAACCAGGGGCTTTTCGGTATTTCCAGGTCAGTTCTTTTGGTTATTGGCAGTTCAGATTCTGAAAATCTATAAATAAGACCCAAGGGGTACCTCAGAGGGGACGCTGCCAGTGTTTCCTGACTCTCATTTTCAAGTGTCCTCTGAGGGTACCTTATCTCGGCTCTTGGCTAAGGAGGGGAAGCGCTCAGAGATCTTCCGGGTTTGTGGTGGGACCTCCCTGCCGAGCCCTTGGGTCTGTTCTTTCTTGTCTCTTCCATTGTTTTTCTTGCAGGAGCGAAGTAGGCGCGAGACCACCCCTTCCCCCAAGGGTAGAACTCCACAAGAGGCCGGATTCCGGTTTCAACAGTTGGCCCTTTAGAGGAAATTTCTACATTTAGTGCAACGCGATAGGATAGTGGACGAGTATCTACAGGAGTTTACCCAGTTGGGTCGTTATGCGGGGACAACTACGGCTGATGATGAGGAGAGGGATAACCTCTTCTACCATAAGTTGTGAGAGAACCTGAGGCAACCACTCATAGCCATGAAGAATGAAGGATTCAATGAGTTGGTCAAAGCCATTAGGACGTTGGAAAGCGACATGGAGCAAACCCAACAATGCAAGGGTCCTGCGGTGAAGTAGGGATAAGGAAAGCCCTCTCAGTTGCAATGGAAGTCAAAGGGGAGTAGCTGGAAGAAGAAGCCCCATCCTTTCAGGTTAGGAGAGAAGAGCGGTGGTACGTTGGGAGAGTCTCATTTCAAGGGACCACTGACGTACTACAAGTGTGGCAAGTTGGGCCACATAGCTCGAAATTATGCCGAGGGTGTTGCTGAGCCAGAGCCAAGGCAGGAGTAGTCAATGCGTTCCAGTCCTAGTTATGCAGAAAAAGGGAAAGCGACGGAGTCAAGTGCTTTATGTTCCCTCGAGTGAAACCAAGAGCTTACAACCTTGGGCAGCAGGAATCAATTTGTTAGCCTGATGTGGTGACATGTATGTGTGGTTTGAGTTCATTCACTAGTTTTAAACTATATGCGACTTTTGTGTTTGTTGCATGTATGATAGGCTTCGTGCTAGTTTTCATCTACCTCGATAGGGTGTTGTTAGATATAGGAGCATCACACTCCTTACAGAAGTCTTTATCCGAAGATTGGGTGTGGAGCCCTTTTTAGCGGATGCAGAGCTTAGCGTGCATATGCCCAATGGATCAGTTATGATCACCAGGAAGAAGGGAGCATTATCTTGAGGATATGTGAAGTTGAATTCGAGTTAGTGGCAGCAATACTACCGTTGGTGAAGTTTGACGTGACCTTAGGGATGGACTTGTTTGTATAACAACGGGCTAGTATTGACTGCTTATTGAAGATGGTGACCCTGCCGAATAAGGGAAAAGATGAGGCCAATTTGAGGGCATTGGGGGTGAACAACTCCCTAATTTCAGCAATGTAGTTGGTTCGTGCGGTGAACCAGGGAGGTGTGACATTCATAACTATGTTGGAGGTTCACTCCATGAAGTTAACAGTTATTGATGTGCTTATTGTGTTGGAATTTGAGGATGTGTTCCCCAAGGAGCTTCGAGGAGCACCTCCGCAGCGGGAGATCGACTTTACCATCGAATTGGTACGAAAAGCAAGGTGAAAGTCCACCTAGTGTCGGCTATGTGTACCTATGGGGGGGGGGGGGGGAATAGGTAACGTGTGGTTCTTTTGCGGAATTTACAGATGTACCTGCACAATAAAAACAACAAACACAGCACACAGAATACACAGCAAATTTATAGTGGTTCCCCGACTTGGGTACATCCACTTTCCCCCTTCGACCTATCTCCCCAACAAGGGACGACTCGGTCACTTCACCAACGGGATTGAAATCCAATCCCTTCACTAACGGAAGGAGCCCTTCCACACGTGAGAGTCAACACTCCCACAAAGCGGGTTGCACCCAACCCTTACAACTCGGAATAAAAGTTCCTTTACAACGAAATGAAAATGTAGAATGTACACGTGATACAAACTTCTCTTGGAGACTCCGGTGTTCCTCTTTGTTCGACGACGTGTTCTTGAAGTCGATGAAGAGTCTACGACCTTGGTCTCTCTTGGAGAGGATTTCCCCGGAACCGGCGGCGGCACACGAGCGGCGGCTAGCTTCGGGATCGGCGGCTACGATGAAGAGCAGCTGCTGAACTTGGAGATCCAAACTTCGTTGCGAAGCAAGCTCGGTCTACCAACGGTCACACGAGGATCGGTCGTCTCGATCGATTCGGATGGGAAGTGTTTCCGATCAACAAATCGAGAGACAAAGGATCTCTGGATAGACGCGTGAGACCCAAGCCTTGCTAAGCTACTGTCGCCGGAGATCGGGAAGAAGATCTATCAGTGGCGGCGACGGACTTGCGCGAGCGGCGACGGAGGCGGCGGAAGGATTTCGCGATCTTAGGGTTTCCGTGCTCGGCCTCTTTCTCCGTATTTTTACTGTTCAAAATACCTGTGTATAAATACTGTAGGATTCTCAAATATGACCGTTTGAGGGACCCACAAATGAAATCCCCAAAATCCGGTTCAAACAAATCCAGAAGCAGAATCCGGTTCAGCAGCATTCTGAGAAAACGCCAAGTAAAAATCGGCGAGAATCGCAAACGATTCTCGACGAATCGGCGAGAATCACCAAGTGATTCTCGACGATTCGTCGAGAATCGTTTGTGATTCTCGTCGAATCACTTGTCGATTCTCAACGAATTGGACTTGGTATTCATGGGCTGCTTGACCACTGGTTCGGCGGGAATTACAAGTGATTCTCGCCGAATCTCACTTGGCACCATTTTGAGATGGCCAGAAGGAGTCGGCGAGAATCACTGACGATTCTCGCCGATTCGGCGAGAATCACTTGGTGATTCTCGTCGAATTTGCCTTGGACGATTTTTCGTCTTCCACTAGGAGCTGCTCCTTGATCCTCCATGCTCCTTGTCTTCTCTTGCATATGAGCGGCCCTGTACTTGAAAGTAAGTGCACTCCAATAGAGAGAGTACACATAGGCCAACACACTGATCTGCTCAACGAGGGATTACGTCGTGCAGACCCGTGTATATTGACCTACTGCACCCTGACATTGGTGTGCACTTAGCGTGGAGAGACTGCAAGTACAACTTGAAAGAGTTTATCAAATACATTGTGAATTCATCTTAGCTTGACAGGGGGCTTCCTCAAATCTAGGTAATCGTGGATACAATACCCAACAATCTCCCCCTATTTGACGAAGCCAAAACCCTACTAGCTAAGATGAATAACACCTATCAAATAATAATTATAGCATTTAAAAATTAATTATGCAACACAAGGTAATAAATGCAATCAGAACAGGACTTGAGTCATTCACACATTCAAGAATATATATATATATACCAAGAGAAATATATTCACCTATAAGTCAGAATTGTTCACACGACAGTAATAATTGTTAAATGTTCTTAATACACCGTGACCAGCTATAAAATAATGACTATTTGTCCTTAGCTCCGTCACCCTTAAGAGTTTGCGCCAAGTACTTTTTGCTCTGCCTTTCCATGTATTCCTTGGGCTTCGGGTAGTACCTAGGAGGAGCAACTTTGTCTGGATCCTTGTTGTTTCTGAAGAAAATGTTGCGTTTCGCTTCAAATGCTTTGTGCGTCTCCCATTCATACTGACTATATGCTTCATTTCGATTTATCTCTCCTCTTTCTTGCAGCCGGAAGGTGTCTAGGATGATGTTTCTTGAAACTGGGCTCCACCTTTCGTTTCTTACATCCTCCTCACTTAGTCTGATCCTCTTTTGAGTTGGTGTCTCCTTTGATGTCCCTTCCTGAACTTTCCTCTTTCCCCTTGCTTTAGCTAAGGCCTCCTGGTCAAACATACTTCTCAGCTTAGATTTGGAGATGGCCCTAGCGTCAGCTTCATCAGTGAAAATATCAGCAGCACTTGTACTTACATCCTCAGCAATATGTACTTCCTCAGCAGCCTTAGAAGTCTCAGGAACCTGAACACCGGCAGGTTGGTCAGGTAGGACGACGCCTAACGTGCCCAGTGCCTGTTGTAGCATCCACCAGCAACTCTCATAGACGTATTTGCTTGATTGGGCAAAGTTTGCATCCATGCTTTCTTGGAGCTCAGCCAGCTTAGCGATATACTCCTTCTCCCCCTTTTGGCTTCGTCAGCAATGCAATTGGCATATGAGTGCAAGGAGTCATCAATGTGCTTAGTTGTCTTGCTGAATTCAGTGACTAGGGCCTGCTGATTTGCATTTAAAGTGACCATGTTGCCATCAAATTTCTGAATATTGTTGGCCACAACGTGTGCGTTCTGATTGACAACAGCCAGAGTATCAGTAGTCTTTTTCAAGCCGGCCATTAACAGTGTGACAGCTTCGCCGGCCGCAGTATACTTTTCTTCAAACTTCTTCTCCATCATATCCAGTTTGTGGTTGATTGCCACCATATTCTTCAGCATGAGATCTTCAGAAGTCTTAATCTCTTGCAGCATCGTTTTCTGAGCTTTATCAAAAGAGGTTTTAAGCTCATTCACGATGCCCTGAATTATATGTACAGTGTGAATGGCTAGGTCATCTCGTAGTGGAATACCCGGAGGCACTTCTTGGCCTTGCTCTGGCTCGGCAGCAGAAGCATCAGTAGAGCTGGATACAATCACAGCCTCTATGGGAGGAATGTTGGTGGCCTCATTTACCTCCCCCTCCACTGGTGCAGACTTATCAGTAGGAGGTTCATCAGTATCCGGAGATTCAAACGCTTCATGGCCCTCCTTTACCTCGTCCTCTCCGTCCTCATCCAAAAACTCATCCATATCAACATCTTCTTCCACTTCTTGATCAGCAGTGTCCAGTGCCTCAGCTTCAGTTCCGTGGGTGTTTCTGTTCAGGACCTCCTCATCCTCCAACCCAGGTTCACTTTCTTCATGAACTTCTGCCACCGCATCCCTTGCCACCTGGGCGATTTCAGATATTATATCCAAATGAGTGGGTAGAGTATCCCCCTCGATTCCTGCAGTCAGGGTATCAGGAATTTCACGGGGGGAGGCTGCGGGAGATACTTCCTCATGCTCTTCTACAGCAGGCTGTCCGATGCGCCGCTCCCATCGATCAAACACAGTAGCATCCATCTTTTTCAAGTAATGGAGAGGGACTCCTTTGCTCAAGTCGAATTTGTCTCCGTTGAGCTGGTTGAGATATAGACTGATGATGCGGCCGAAGCTTGGAGTGCCCAGAGTGTCCTTGATCTTTTGAAACAGCAACTCTCCCCAGTTGAACCTCTTTCTGCAGACCACAGCTATGAGAATTTTGAACATATCTCCGGAGATATGATCATGGGAGCCTGGCTTGCAGATGAGTACTTTTCCTATGATGTCAGATAGTAGCTTCCCTTCTTCATTCATCTCTTTTCGCTTTACTGATCGAGTGCCTCTGGGTAGACCGCAGAACAGGAGGGTTCTGGCTTTGTCCTCGTCCTCCAAATAGTCTTCCTGCTCCGCACTTGAAAGCTGCAGGTAGCGTGTTAGCTTACTGGCAGACATCTTTACCTTAGTCCCAGCCACCTTGCTCTTGATGATGGAGTCTCTGTCTCGAAGCCTTGCGGTAGAGAAGAACTCCAGCACTTCTTTATCTAAAACTTTGCAAGGATGCTCCAATACGAAGGTTAGTCCGGCTTCTTCCAGCATGAGAATGATGTTCCGGAACTCGTCCGAGGCATGAGCAAAACCAGTGCGAACCAGCTCGCAACCAGAAATCAAGCCTGCAGTCGTCCTTGGGGCCATTGAGGATCTAGAAAGAAGCCCGACTCTAAACATTAGTGAACATTCAAAAGGAGAACATCACTTGGGGTTCGGCCTTGGAGCCATTGAGGAGGAGGTTACCTAAGGGCTTACTCGCAGGTGAGTTGACGAGCTTCGGAAGATCCTCGGTGGAGAGAAGAGTATCCCGTGGGGTGCGGCCTTGCTAGTACCTTGCGGAGAGAAGATGGTCACACACAGCAGCGATTCGACGGCGTCGACAAGAGCGTCGGAGGGCTGCGGGTGTCGGCGAGTTCGCGGAAGTGCCCGTGCGCGAGTCTTGGGGAGTTCTCTTGCGCGAGGGTCGTCGGGTGTGTTCTTGCGCGAGTCGAGAGGAAGGCGAACGGGCGACGGCTGTGAGAGGGATTCGGTTTCGGCGGGATTTATATCAGTCGTCGGGATTCTTAAGGAAGCCGAGCGGTCGGCAAGCTCCTTCGGCGGGATTCGACGGGATTTGTCTAATTTGGCGAGATATAAAATGGGTCAGCGGGATTTGGAGTATATATTGATGTTTGTCTTGAAACTTTGGGAAGCATTGCACAATTTTCAAATTCTTCGAGTGTCAAGTTAACACAAGATTAATAAATACATGTTTATTATAACGACAATCTATTTGGATTTGAGCGAGGCTTCTCCAGACACTTTTTGATGTCAATTGTGATTTGTCGAAATTCGCAATGACATATCTTGGTTAACCTTTTATTGATGTGTAATGATTTGCATGCCTCGAGGTAATCTCTCCTTAAAGGTGCACACATATATGATGAGCATAAGTATACTTATACACAAGGATAACAATATATATATATATATATATATATATTTATTTAATTTGAATGAGGATGCATCATGACACAAGTCCTTGAACTGATCAAAGTTACCTGGGATTTGGAGAGTTATCGTTTTAGTCCCACAGATGGAACATATTAGTAGCTTGAAGTGAGTATGCTCAACAGGTAGCACATCTGTTATTGCAGACGCTTGTTCCAAATAAGCCTTGAGCCACCTACTGTCCAGATCCCATCGTATTTACGGGGACCTAGACTACCCTGCAAAACAGAATTACTTTACCTTAGGAACCCAAATCATATTGGGTCCTAGGTTTCTATTAGCATGAGCACGCAACTGCCTTCCTTCAGAAAACCTGTCCGGAAGACTACCCCTGTCCCTAGAACATGGATAACCCCTTGCTGTGGGCACAGAGGGATTGTGCCAACAGTCAATCGCAAAGTGTCCCACTTTGCCGCAGCACCAGCAAGAGTGAATGTTGTATCGCCGTTTTTGACCTGATCTAGTGACTGATGTAGTCATGGTCCTAGGTCTCAAAGGGATAGGGCATGTTCTTGTCGCACAAATTCCTCTTCCGTCGAGGCATGATGAAGGGTGGAACGAATGCATGATGTGAGTGTTATGAGGCCGAGAAGGCAGTGCCATTCTTTCAGGCATCTTCCTTGCTGAGGCTCCATGACGCCTGACATCATGACTTCTATTCTCCCTATCCCGTGTCCTCGAATGGAGAGAATTCTTCTGTGAACTAGGACCTGCAGATCCACACTTTGTTGTGGCAGTGGCCGTGAATACAAAGGGCTCAGAATGAGCCTTAGGTATTTCCTCATGGGTGGCCATGACGCCTCTTGCACTATGGACGTTTCCACATGGGGACAATTCACCCTTGCAGTGACCACGATTATTCCTGTGGTCATACCTGAAGGCATGATGAGTTGCCTTCCCGCTTGGAGTGGGAGGTCGGAACACCGTTTCCCCATTTCTCCATCCCTGGATAATCCGAGAGATCCACCCGGTTTCTTGTTTTCTCTTTATAGCATCAACTTTGGAAAAGTTAGATACTATACGTTTCTCATTTTCTAGACTATTCTCTAGAGCTGAGATCTTAGAGTCCTTGACCTTGTTGGACGCCAATTGGAGAACCAACAAGATCTTCAGTCGAGCAATCTCTCGAGCTTGCTCCTCAGCAAGTAGATTGCTTTCCTGAAGGGCTCTCTTCAGGGAATCAGTATTTTCTGGAGGGGAGCAGTTTCTGTCTTCAGAAAAGTCAAAAGATGTGGGAAAGGATGAAGATGATACCTGCTCATCTGGGTTATTGTCATTAGAATCAGTGACCAATGTTTCGTCCTCGTCGGAGTTGCTTTCCTCACTATCTTCTCCAGTCTCTGACAAGGATACTGGAGCTCTGATGCAATCCGAAGGATCCTTGCATTCATCTTCAGAGGTGAGGACTCCCACATACGCTTCATCCTCTGATTGGCAGCATATTTCAGCATTCTCTGACCCCCCCATCAGCTCTGAGATCGTCATCCACAGAGATTTAGCCGTTTTACATTTTTCCAACCTGGAGTGAGAGGCTCCAGACCAGACATCCATAATAATTTGTCGAATCCTCTGGTCCAGTTGGAAAAGTGAGAGTTCCATCTCTGTCATCTCAGCAATGCACATGGGCACTTGGATCCCCGAGTCGGAGGTCTTCATGGGGATAAACGGACCCTCTTCAAGGATGAGGGATGCTCGAGGATCGATGGCATCCATGTGAAATAATACTCTCATCCTCCAGATAGGATAATAATCCTTTGTGCATGCAGGGAGTTTGAGTGGCAATACGTCATAATCCAGATCCATGCTTCTGACACTGGTGGCAGGATTCTACTCAAGGTGTTAACCTTTTTGAAGAGCAACCTGGCTCTGATACCACTTGAAAGTCCACCTAGTGTCGGCTATGTGTACCTATGGGGGGGGGGGGAATAGGTAACGTGTGGTTCTTTTGCGGAATTTACAGATGTACCTGCACAATAAAAACAACAAACACAGCACACAGAATACACAACAAATTTATAGTGGTTCCCCGACTTGGGTACATCCACTTTCCCCCTTCGACCTATCTCCCCAACAAGGGACGACTCGGTCACTTCACCAACGGGATTGAAATCCAATCCCTTCACTAACGGAAGGAGCCCTTCCACACGTGAGAGTCAACACTCCCACAAAGCGGGTTGCACCCAACCCTTACAACTCGGAACAAAAGTTCCTTTACAACGAAATGAAAATGTAGAATGTACACGTGATACAAACTTCTCTTGGAGACTCTGGTGTTCCTCTTTGTTCGACGACGTGTTCTTGAAGTCGATGAAGAGTCTACGACCTTGGTCTCTCTTGGAGAGGATTTCCCCGGAACCGGCGGCGGCACACGAGCGGCGGCTAGCTTCGGGATCGGCGGCTACGATGAAGAGCAGCTGCTGAACTTGGAGATCCAAACTTCGTTGCGAAGCAAGCTCGGTCTACCAACGGTCACACGAGGATCGGTCGTCTCGATCGATTCGGATGGGAAGTGTTTCCGATCAACAAATCGAGAGACAAAGGATCTCTGGATAGACGCGTGAGACCCAAGCCTTGCTAAGCTACTGTCGCCGGAGATCGGGAAGAAGATCTATCAGTGGCGGCGACGGACTTGCGCGAGCGGCGACGGAGGCGGCGGAAGGATTTCGCGATCTTAGGGTTTCCGTGCTCGGCCTCTTTCTCCGTATTTTTACTGTTCAAAATACCTGTGTATAAATACTGTAGGATTCTCAAATATGACCGTTTGAGGGACCCACAAATGAAATCCCCAAAATCCGGTTCAAACAAATCCAGAAGCAGAATCCGGTTCAGCAGCATTCTGAGAAAACGCCAAGTAAAAATCGGCGAGAATCGCAAACGATTCTCGACGAATCGGCGAGAATCACCAAGTGATTCTCGACGATTCGTCGAGAATCGTTTGTGATTCTCGTCGAATCACTTGTCGATTCTCAACGAATTGGACTTGGTATTCATGGGCTGCTTGACCACTGGTTCGGCGGGAATTACAAGTGATTCTCGCCGAATCTCACTTGGCACCATTTTGAGATGGCCAGAAGGAGTCGGCGAGAATCACTGACGATTCTCGACGATTCGGCGAGAATCACTTAGTGATTCTGGCCGATTCGGCGAGAATCACTTGGTGATTCTCGTCGAATTTGCCTTGGACGATTTTTCGTCTTCCACTAGGAGCTGCTCCTTGATCCTCCATGCTCCTTGTCTTCTCTTGCATATGAGCGGCCCTGTACTTGAAAGTAAGTGCACTCCAATAGAGAGAGTACACATAGGCCAACACACTGATCTGCTCAACGAGGGATTACGTCGTGCAGACCCGTGTATATTGACCTACTGCACCCTGACATTGGTGTGCACTTAGCGTGGAGAGACTGCAAGTACAACTTGAAAGAGTTTATCAAATACATTGTGAATTCATCTTAGCTTGACAGGGGGCTTCCTCAAATCTAGGTAATCGTGGATACAATACCCAACACAAGGTCGGTGTCGTGTCCTCCATTTTCGATAGCACCGAAAGAGTTGGCCGAGATCAAAGTTCAGCTATAGGAGTTGTTAGAGCATGAGTACATTAGACCCAGGACTTTATCATGGAGCGCGCCGATGTTGTTTGTGAAGAAGAAGGATGTTATGTGGCCTATCAATGCTGGCGCGCGCGCAATGCTAAGATCCACAATAGGGAGTTTGGCTCCCCTTTAGTCATTGCGGCTTCTGTTGTGGAGAACCTCTCCCTATTTGACCAAGGTTGTAGTCTGGGATGTTGGGGCACCAACCGCCCCTCGGGGCTGTTTCGTAGTCATCTTTGGTGCCCCCCACCGCCCGGGTGGATCAAGGTCAATGTGGATGATTCTCTGCTTCCTTCTAGGTGTGCGGGGCTTGGGATTGTGGTCTGATCTGAGGATGGTGCGGTTTTGATGGCGGCTGGTTTTGCTTGGCAGCATTGGGATCCGGGCCGCGTCGAGCTTGAAGCCGTTCTGGCTATTCGCCGGGTGGTCTCTCTGACGCTCCTGTCGGCAAAGGGGATTATTATCGGGGGGGGGGGGATGCTGCTAACGTGCTGGCGTTCTGTAGCAAGGACGCCTGGGGTACGGCCCGTCCCAACACCTACCAGAGGACGGTTGACCTTGTGTTTCTCACTGATTTTGCGGTCGTCCGGTTTCATCACGTGGCCCGGGATGCTAATCGCGCGACGGACTACTGTGCGCGACTTGGGGTGCAGGGGGACTTCATGTGGGATGTTGGAATTGGGGTGGATGACGTCTTTCTTGGGCTGGTGGCGTCTGACTGCAGAGGCATGGAGGGCAGCTGACTTGTTGTTGCATGCTGTCGTGATGTTTGTTTTTGTTTTCTCTTTGTTTCCTTTCCCTTGTAAACTCTTTTAATTTTGTTTAATGCAATTGTAATTTTCAAGGAAGAAGAAGGATGGTAGCATGTGTTTGTGCATATACTACTGTGAGCAGAATAAGCTGACTGTCAAGAATAAGTATCTGATTGCACGGATAGATAAATTGTTCGATCAACTGGTAGGGTCGATGGTGTACTCCAAGTTGGGCTTGAAGTCATGGTATTACTAGTTGCGTATCAGGGAAGAAGACATACCTAAGATAGCGTTTGGTACGAGGTATGACTACTTCGAGTTCTTGGTGATGTCATTCAGTTATACGAACGCACCATCAGTGTTCATGGACTTGATGAATCGAGTGTTTCGACAATACTTGGATTCATTTGTGGTGGTGTTCATTGACGATATCTTTGTGTACTCAAAGTCAGAAGAGGAGCATGAGACTCACTTAAGAATGGTCTTGCAGATTTCGAGGGAGAACCAGCTTTATGCTAAGTTCTCAAAGTGCAAGTTCTGGTTAGAGAGGGTGACATTTTGGGCCATGTGATTAATAGCGATGGGGTAACGGTGGATCCGGCAAAAGTTGAGGTCATCAGGGATTGGCCAGTTCTGAGAACTGTGACGGAAGTACAGAGTTTCCTTGGACTAGCTGGGTACTACAGGAGGTTTATGAAAAACTTCTCGCGAATAGAATTGCCCCTCACATCTCTTACTTGCAAGGATCAAAAGTTTGTGTGGATGCCATAGTGTGCCTGAGCATTCAAGAACTTGAAAAAAAGGTTAATGTCTGCTCCGATCCCAAGTCTTCCTAGTGAGACTGAAGGATTTCAGTGACGCTTCAGGGTGCTGATTGGGTTGTGTGTTAGTGCAGCATGGAAATGTTATAGTGTATGGGTTTAGATAACTGAAGTCTCATGAGAGAAATTTCCTCGTCCACGACTTGAAATTAGCTGCGGTAATTTTTGCGTTATAGTTGTGGCGGCACTACGTGTATGGTGCAAGAGTGGAGATCTTCACGGTCCTTAAGAGCCTGAAGTATCTGTTGGATCAGAAAGATTTGAACATGTGGCAACGCTGATGGGTCGAGTTCCTTTGGGACTACAACGTGGCGATTCAAAACACACCAGGCAAGGCCAACATTGTGGCTGATGTTTTGAGCACGAAATATTCTGGGCAAAAGAACTGGATTGGAGTGCACGATGAGCGGTTGGTGCGAGACTTCGAGTCTCTTAGCATTGTTTGTGTGGCTAGGGTGAATCCAGCGTGACATGATTGAATTGGATAGAGTTGCAGTGTGACTTGTCTGATCGTATTCAGGAAGCAACCAGCGTAGATATAGAGTTCCAGCCACTGGTGGAGGAAGCTCAGAGAGGCGTACGTAGTTTTGTAGAGATGGTCGGTAAGATTTTAAAGAAGAATGAAATAGTTTGTGTATCGCAGTTCGGCAAGCTTCGCGAGAAGTTAATGTTCGAGGCACACTTTACAAATTACTTCATTCATCCGGGCAGTACAAAGATGTACTTGGATTTGAAAAAATGATTTCGGTGGTCAGGGATGAAGCAGGATGTGGCTTTGTACATGAGCCGATGCCAAACTTGTTCCTTAGTGAAAGCTGAGTGTCAAAGGTCGTGCGGGTTCTTGAAGCCCCTTCCTATTCCCGAGTGAAACTTTGAAGACAACTTTATGAACTTTGTGCATGGTTTCCTCGGTCGTCGCAGGGTAACGATGCAATTTGGGTTACCATGGACCGCCTGACCAAGGTGGCTCACTATATTCCAAATCAGAAGGAAGATGGCGTGGAGAAGCTTGTGGAGCTTTATGTTTAGAACATTGTGCAATCGCATGAGATTCCTAAGGGTATCGTTACTGATCAGCAGGATGTACGGCTTACATCCAAGGACTGACGGTTAGTGCAGAGGATTTTGGATACCAAACTTAAGTTTAGTACGACGTTCTATCTACAGACCGATAGTCAAACAGAGAGGACAAATCGTACTTTAGAAATGATGAGGATATGTGCTCTCGATTTTGACAAAAGATGAGAAGACCATCTTTTTATGGTGTAGTTTGTTGATGACTAGTAATCTAGCCATCATTTTGGGCAAATATCTTATTGATATTTAAATAAATAATCAATTTTTTCGTTGTAATTTATAAAAATCTCGTAAAATTAATATTTCATGCTATAAATCTTATATTTTTTATTTTATAGGATAGAAGGTCTCGGGAGGGATTTACGTGCAATGCCCCCCCTGAGTTTGCATGCAGTCCAATTAGTCAACACGGAGCTCGGCCGGATATATTCAACCCCTCCGGCCACCATGCAAGCTACCATTCATTATATACATTTGTATATATATATATGTATGTATATATATCATGGAAGCAGGCCACCACCGTTCGGCTAGTCCCCCGGCCAACTGCTCCGGCCAGCAGCTACCTCCACCACCAGCCGGCCTCCTCCTCCTCCTAGCAAGCTCAGCCAACACCTCCAGCGCCATCCACGTCAACCCGATCGTGCTCTTCCATGCAGCGCCGGCCACCATCCAGCTCTCCCGAGCTCTTCCATGGAGAAGTCGGCCACCACTTCAACAGCTCTGCCACCTCCACCACCCTCCAGCAGCTCATCGTAGTAGCAGCTCCATGCACAGCAAAGCAACTCCTCCACCTCCATGCAGCCACCAAAGATCCCGCCTCCAAGCATCAACGCCACCCGGATTGCTGACATGGCACTCCATGTCAGCAATCCAATTTCAAGGATTGCTGACATGGCACTCCGAAATTTAGGCAGCGGTTTCAACCCGAAAAATGCACAGTAACGCCTTCGATCTCCATGCATGAAACCAGCCTCCACTTTATTAGCCCACCGTGACTCATCCATGCCTATAAAAAGGACTGTCAGATGAGGAGAAAATGAAAGGGAAAAGTGAGAAGAATTCATTAAGGCTTCCTTTGGGGGACTTATTTTCTCCGGTCAAGCGGTTACGACCGCATGAACCGGACCTAAATTTAGATCCGGTTCAAGCGGTCGTAACCGCTTGACCGGAGAAAATAAGTCCCCCCAAACGGAGCCTATAAGTCAGAGCTGTCATTTCATTTTGAGAAGAGTTTATTAGAGATTAAGGCTTCCTTTGGCATAGCGGCGGTGGTCGTAAACGCATGGGTTAAACCATCATTCGTTAACGACCACCTAACAAATTTTTAACCACTTAAACATAAAAGTGAATGAAGTTTCTTAGGTGTGCGTTAACAAATGACAGGTTAACCCTCATGTTCACGACCGCCACCACCATGTCAAACGGAGCTTAAGATTGGAGAATTTTTGAATTCGGAATCGCTCGTCAAGTTGCCTCGTTTTTTTTTGTTCAATAATTTTGTACGTCTTTTTGATTACTTCACTTTGTCCCCACATATTTTTTTCTAGAAATAAAAGTTTAATTTTTTATTTTCACTTAAAAATAATTCTATTTCAATTTTTGTCTCTTGTCACCTTCATTTTTTTTCTTTTTATGATGTCGCATTTTATAAGAATGATTTCCCACATCTCTATGAGTAACTAATCGCTATAGTTCTCGATCAAGATGATCCGATGATGAGATTATATCGTTATGATTTTAGAGTTGCTTCTCTCTAATTGTTGAATGCCTACGATTTACCTTTGATCAATATTGTTGTGGGGCTATATTGTCGATATATAGATTTCGTTTTGTTTTCGTTCTTTAGTTAGCTGAAAGGCTCATAAGACGAATCTATCGCTCATAGGTAAAAAGAGTAGAACGCAATCCTCGAGAGAGGACGGCGTAACTTTTCCAGATTGGAGTAAATTCCAATAGTGAGGGTCACTACCTAAACAAGTCTTAGGCGATGCGATTTGAGAACGAGAGTTCAATCGATACACCTAAACTTTGTTGAACCTAATTAATTTTTTTGATAATATATAATGTTAGTATTGTGAATGTTGGTACTATCAAAACAAATTTCACAATCATAATTCCTGTATTTTATAATAACAATGCAATTTGTTGGAATTTTTTTGAGGTAATACCGTCAGAATTGCTAGTATTTTGTTTAAAATTTCAAAAACTAACATTATCAAAGCAAATTCTGATAAAAACATTTTCTCTTGAAAGATAGATAAAAATTAATGTTAGTACTGAAGATGTTTGCAGTATCAAAGCATAATCGCCAGTATCAGATATAGTCTTAAAAGATAGATAGAATTTGACGTTAATAAACATCTTGCAACAATAACAAAGTCTTGCCCACAACTACTGGCTTAGACAAAAATGTCCAGAAGTACTAACTTAATAATTTGCGGGAGCTTCTACACAATTCTTTACTTAAATACATCAGGAATACATGAATATGATAAAGAATATTAATAGAGAAATCATCATTAATAGAGAAGTCCTCGGTTAGATCCACGAAAGCAGAAGTTTGTAGTGAATTTGAGTCACCGCGCCTACCGTAAGACCACGACGATACACCAACATTTTGCAATAATTCCTGGCACGCTCATACACGAGTTATAAATTTTGGGGTGTTACAACTCCTCGCCCTTAAAAGAATTTCATCCTCGAAATTAAAGTGCTACAAACAAAAAAACATACCTTAAGCAAACAGTTTTGGGAAGTCTTCCCGCATCGCTTTTTCATGCTCACAAGAGAACTCATCTCGCCCGCAGTTATTCCAACGTACTTTCACAAGCTTGACCTCTTTATTCGACAAATGCCAGATTTCTGAATCCTCCACGGAAACCAAACAAACTGTCATCCTAAAATCTGCTGCCACCGGTACGGCCGCTGACTCGAGCACATCACACGGCTCCACTAAGGCCTTTCTTAGCACCGAGACATGGAAGACATCATGTAATCCACTCAACTCTTCAGACAATGCCAGCCGATAGGCTGCTTCGCCTATGCGCTTCATAACCTCAAATGGTCCAAAATACCTCGGGCTCAATTTCTTGAGCCGCCGAATCCGCAAAATACCCTTGAAAGGCTTGATCTTCAAGTAGACCATGTCGCCCACTGTGAACTCCACATTCCTATGACACGCATTAAAATATTTCGCCTGCCGATCCTGAGCAACCTTTACGTGCTCCTGGATCGTCTGAACTAACTCACAAGCATCTGTCACTGCTTCTTTTCCCAAAAGTTTGGTGTCTCCCGCCTCTATCCATGACATCGACGTTTGATACCGCCTACGATACAATGCTTCATACGGTGTCATCTTAATGTTCGTTTGTAAGCTATTGTTGTAGGCGAATTATGCACAAAACTATATCTGCAAACAACAACAGCAAGTGTATCGTATCGAAAGTAGTATAGGTTTATAAAAATCAAAGTCGTATTAGACTCGGGGTGGTTGAGTAATTCTACTCCCTAGTACGTTTTTATTAGAGGTTCGTTAAGGGCAGCCGCGTTTTATCTATTGACAGCCACATTTTAGCTATTGGCAGTCCCTCCAATCCCCACCCTCTACTTTATTCTTTTTAAACCTATCGGCAGCACAATCTTTCCCGTGCCCTAACCCAGTCACGATTTCCCCTCTCGTCGCAAGATCACCAGCGACAATGAGCCCCCCTCTCCGCCGGCGTCGAGTTATACGTCGCCGTCCTAGGTCCTTCCAGTGCGTTCTCCCTCACACCGGGGCTTGATGGAGTCCCGGAGACATATCCAGCGACTCGATCCTCCTCAATTCCGGCAGCCATTACTCATGAATTAATAGTTTTTTTTTTCATTTTTTTGTGTTTGTGAATCATTCTATTGTGATAGTAAGGCGTAGAAAATGTCCATTGATATTTTAATTTTGATTTTTTTTGCATTTGTAGGTTCAATTGGTTCAGATGCAGTGTTATGCTTGACACCACAAAATATGAATGATTTTGGTGAATCCATGAATCCAGCATCTTCAGATTTTGTCGTACCACTGTCTTCTGATTATGGTAAAATCATCATCCAATACCTTATCATGATATGTTGTGATTATTTTTGTGTTTCTTTAGGAGCAATATGCATGTAGTGAGATGTATTTTGTTTGTTATTTGTGAATTTGTAGGTTCATTAGGCCCGGATGGAGAGCATATATTAACACCAAATAGCGTGGTTGATTTCAAAATCCATTTTACAACCAGCATTGCTTTTCCCACGAAAGATGTCCGTGCACTCATTATTTCAATGCTAAACATAGAAACGTGTTTGTTGCTTGTGGCACCCACACTTGTCATTTTTATGTTTCTTTCCTTTTATTACACATGCATACGAAGTGCTGACCTGCAGGGTGATGGAGTGCCCCAGGGTCCGCTAAGGACGGACGGGAGGAGGGGTGTTGGTTACATAGTTGAGGTCAGCCTTAACTGATCCACGTTACATTAATTTTTTACAGGGTAAGGATCGCAAACTGAAGCAAACTCGCCAGCCAAAAAAACTTAAGCCTCATGGAGTGTTACTTCTTCTACATGGTTGTTTGTTGTGTTTCCTTACTCTATTACCGACTTGCATGATGAGGTAGCATAGACTTGATGTACTTTTATTTTTTTTTGAAAATGTGTTGATGTTTTGGGAGAGTCAGTTGATGTAAGGCCATAATGCCATTTGGACTTCTATGGCAGTGGACAACTTCTGTTTTTAATGTTGGTTTAATATTTTTGCTGTTTTATTTCTATGCTATGAAATGGGTAGTATTCAATATCAATTTATAATACTAATGGCTTGACATCTATATGTTGTGGGGCCCTGGCTGGACCCATATTACATGGTCATTACAGGAGAGGTGTTATAATTTGGTATCGGAGCTAAGTTTGCGTCCAAGTTGAGGTTTAGTGGTCAATATAGTATAACCGGATCGCGTAAAGAAGTTGTCCACATAGGAGCACTTATGGGACCATGAGTGTCCTTGTATTCAAGTTTTGCGAATAGTATTTGACTCGTTTGTTACCTTACTTATGCTTGGGCCGAAACAACAATGCGGAGACGTTGAGGTCGCGAGAGGAGACTACAACGAGTAGTGTTACTGCTCCGGGTCCCATGGGAATGAGAGTGTCCCAGACCAAATTCTGTCGCATGCTAGCAGAGGCAATGATAGCATCCCGAGCTACGGCGACACCACAGGTTGTGGGACCTGTTGGTCGGGTAGCGACTCCAGATATCATGGGTATACAATGACTGCCTCACCAAGTGGAGGGGCCAGGCAGACAGAGTCGTTGATTGAGAGAACTGTCTTAGGGAAGGGAGGCCATCAAATGAAGTATTTTCTGAGTGTTCATTAGGCCTGCGAGCGGTGCAGTTTGGTGCGGTTTGGAGGCAAACCGAAACCGCACCGCATGGGTGCGGTTTTCGGCCGGCCAAAACCGCACCGCACCTAAACCGTGCGGTGCGGTTTGGTTTCGGTGCGGTTTGGTGTCGGTTTGTGCGGTGCGGTTTCGGTTTTGTGACAGTTTTTTTGATCTTTTACAAAACAATCAACGCAATTATAATCATAAACCAGTTTGAATAAAGAAAATTGCTAAACAACCTGAAATCATGATAACACTACTAAAGCAAAGCTGCTAATATCTTCCTGCCTAGCAAATCATACACCATGTTGTAGGTTGATACTGTAGGACTATTGCCAAAAAGCGGTTACAAAATTTTCAGAACAAAGATCAAAATATGCACATAAAAATCAAAGTGAGTCTAACTACCTCACTTTTGCAAAATTATATGCACATAAAAATCAGCTTTAATCACTTGTAAATTCGCAAGTGAAGATATACAAAAATTGGAGACAAAGTTCATCACTTCATAAAATACAACTTTGATAAAGTATGAACTTCACAATTAATGCAATAAATGAACCTTAACGTTGTTTATAATGAGGGGAAGAAAACAATTTAAAGTCGCGTTATAGTAATTTTCACATTATCACAAAACTTTTAATATCATCCCAACAACAACAAGCAAACGAAAAAGAATCAAGTAGAGCACATAATGTCAAAACATCAGAAAAAAATGTTCCCAGGTGATTTTTATAAAGCAATAGCTATTTTGATTATGTTGTGGCCCGAGGGACAAAAATTTCAAATAACACCAACCAACATCGTTCCTTAGTTAATGAAACAATTTTCATTAAACCCAACATAAGTTCACCAATTGAAATTCAAGCAGTTACCTTCAACAAACAGTAATGAATCAGCATGAACATCACATTTAACTTGTTAGTTAACCGCAAGGATCAATTAGTAGAAAAAGCTGTTAGGAAACAAGAAAGCTGCAGGTTTGCAAACACTTTCCCCCAGTATTATGTATATCGGGCATACGACAACATCCAAGCATACACTTTGGTGTATATGAGATGAATCGCTCAGAAATGTCCGAATCATACATGTAACATGCTGGTATTGCTTCCTATACTTTCTTATTATTTATCTTTGGAAGACATTGTGAGTGATACTCTCCTAGGTGAGAGAGACTCTTAAGAGGGACCAGCCCCAGGGTGTTTATGGAAAAATAGTTGTGAGATTAGAATTAGAATGAAGATGTAGCAAAGAAATTAGCTAATAAACAAGGAATTTTCGCAAGGAGAAAGGAGGTGGAGCAGTGCCCAACCTTTGCAAGGAGAAAGGAAGTTTGATGCGGTGCGGCCCGGCGCTAGGGTTTCGCAAATAGGAGCAGGAAGTTTGATCGCCGGAATATCTGCATGAATCGCCGGAATAGGAGCAAAGTCGACTGCGGGCCAGCGGCTGGAAGTTTGACGCGGTGCGGCCGGCGCTAGGGTTTCGCGAATCCTCTCTTTCTTTTCTGCGGAAAGGCGGAAAGGCGGACTGCGGACTGTGCAAAATCAAAATGAACTGCGGGAGACCGAAGACGGGAGTTGGGAGAAGATTTAAGTATTTAACTCTTAAACCGAGCCAGTGAACCACGGTTTAGGTTAACCAGTTAAACTAGTTAAACCATGCCGGTCCATGCGGTTTAGGTTAACTAGTTAATCAGTTAAACCGCAATCATAAATTAGTAAATAACTAATGGTTAAGTTAAATCATAAGCCACGGTTTAGGTTTTTAAGATTTCCAATTCGACTCACGGTACGGTGTGGTGCGGTGTGGTCAGTTTTTAAGATTTCCAAGCCAAACCGAACCGCACATGTGCCGATTTTCAGACCCCCAAAACCAAACCGCACTGCACCCGATCGGTTCGGTTTGAAATAAGGTGCGGTGCGGTGCGGTTTTGCGGTTTGGTGCGGTTTTCGGTTTTCCTGCACAGGCCTAGGGTTCATTCTCCAACGTTTAAGGGAGTCGACACTCTAACTGAAGCCAAAGATCGGTTGGCAAGGATTCAGGAGCTCTTGAGAGCAGCAAAGACACCTGAGGACAAGCAATCCCAGTTTTTGGCCTTCATGTTGGAAGGTGACACAAAGCTGTGGTGAGTGAGTCATAGCAGCCGTCAGTTTCCTGATCGCATCCCATTCATGGATGAGGTTGTAAGCGCATTCCTGAAATGGTACATCCCCTCTTTGACGAGGTTGTCTCTTTAAAGACAATTTCTACATTTAGTGCAATGCGATAGGACAGTAGACGAGTATCTACAAGAGTTTACCCGGTTGGGTCGTTATGCGGGGACGACTGTGGCTGATGATGAGGAGAGGGAAAACCTCTTCTACCATAGGATGTGAGAGAACCTGAGGCAACCACTCATAGCCATGAATAATGAAGGATTCAGTGAGTTGGTCAAAGCCGGTGGGATGTTGGAAAGCGATATGGAGCAAACCCAACAACGCAAGGGTCCTGCGGTGAAGTAGGGAGAAGGAAAGCCCTCTCAGTTGTAATGGAAGTCAAAGGGGAGTAACTGAAAAAAGAAGCCCCATCCTTTCAGGTTAGGAGAAAAGAGCGGTGCTATGTTGGAAGAGTCTCGTTTCAAGGGACCACTAACGTACTACAAGTGTGGCAAGTTGGGCCACATAGCTCGAAATTATATCGAGGGTGATGCTGAGCCAAAGCCGAGGCAGGAGCAGTCAGTGCGTTCCAGTCCTATTTATCCAGAAAAAGGGAAAGTGACAGAGTCAAGTGCTTTATGTTTCCCTCGAGTGCAACAAAGCTCTTACAACCTTAGCCAGCAGGAATCAATTTGTCAGCCTGATGTGGTGACATGTATGTATAGTTTGAGTTCATTCACTAGTTTTAAACTATATGTGACTTTTGTGTTTGTTGCATGTATGCTAGGCTTCGTGCTAGTTTTTGGCTACCCCGTTAGGGTGTTGTTCGTGACAAGAGCATCACACTCCTTCCTTGTGGAAGTCTTTATCCAAAGATTGTGTGTGGAGCATTTTTTGGCGGATGTAGAGCTTAGCATGCATATGCCCAATGGGTCAGTTATGACCACCAGGAAGAAGGGGAGCATTGTATTGAGGATATGTGAAGTTGAATTCGAGTTAGTGGCGGCAATACTACCGTTAGTGAAGTTTGATGTGATCTTAGGGATGGACTGGCTTGCAGAACAGCGGGCTAGTATTGACTGCTTATTGAAGGTAGTGACCCTACCGAGTAAGGGAAAAGAGGAGGCCAGGTTTGAGGGCCTAGGGAAGTGACCTACACCCTAATTTCAGTAATGAAGTTGGTTCGTGCGGTGAACTAGGGAGGTGTGACATTCATAGCTCTGTTGGAGGTTCACTCCACGAAGTTAGCAGTTAGTGATGTGTCTATTGTGTCGGAATTTGAGGATGTGTTCCCCAAGGAGCTTCCGAGAGCACCTCCTCAGCAGGAGATCCACTTTACGATTGAATTGGTACCAAAAGCAAGGTCTGTGTCGTGTCCTTCATTTTGAATGGAATCGAAAGAGTTGGCTGAGCTCAAAGTTCAGATGTAAGAGTTGTTAGAGCAGAGGTACATTAGACCAAACTCTTTGTCGTGGAGCACGCCGATGTTGTTTGTGAAGAAGAATGATGGTAGCATGCGTTTGTGCATATAATACCGTAAGCTGAATAAGCTGACCATCAAGAATAAGTATTTGATTCCACGGATAGATGAATTGTTCGATCAACTGGTAGGGTCGATGGTGTACTCCAAGTTGGGCCTGAATTCGTGGTATTACTAGCTGTGTATCAGGGAAGAGGACCTACCCAAGATAGTGTTTGGTACGAGGTATGACTACTTCGCGTTCTTGGTGATGTCGTTCAGTTATACGAACGCACCATCTATGTTCATGGACTTGATGAACCGAGTGTTTCGACAACACTTGGATTCATTTGTGGTGGTGTTCATTGAAGATATCCTAGTGTACTCAAAGTCAGAAGAGGAGCATGAGACTCACTTGAGAATGGTCTTGTAGATTTTGAGGGAGAACCAACTTTATGTTAAGTTCTCAAAGTGCAAGTTCTGGTTAGAGAGGGTGACATTCTTGGGCCATGTGATTAGTGGCGATGGGGTGGCGGTGGATCCGGCGAAAGTTAAGGCCATCAGGGATTGGCCAGTTCTGAGAACCATGGCGGAAGTCCGGAGTTTCCTTAGACTAGCTGGGTACTATAGGAGGTTTGTGGAAACCTTCTCGCAAATAGCATTGCCCCTCACATCTATTACTTGCAAGGATCAAAAGTTTGTTTGAATGTCGGAGTGTACCAGAGCATTCAAGAACTTGAAAGAAAGGTTAATGTCTGCTCTGATCTTAAGTCTTTCTAGTGAGACTGAAGGATTTTAGGTTTTCAGTGACGCTTCAGCGTGCTGATTGGGTTGTGTGCTGGTGCAGCATGACAACGTTATAGTGTATGGGTTTAGATAGCTGAATCCTCATGAGAGAAATTACCTCGTCCATGACTTGGAATTGGCGGCAGTAATTTTTGAGTTAAAGTTGTGCGACATTGCGTGTATGGTGCAAGAGTGGAGATCTTCACGGACCATAAGAGCATGAAGTATCTCTTTGATCAGAAAGATTTGAACGTGTGACAGCGCTGATGGGGCGAGTTCCTTAGGGACTGCAACGTGGAGATTCAATACACGCCAGGCAAGGCCAACATTGTGGTCGATGCTTTGAGCAGGAAATATTATGGGCAAGAGAACTGGATTGAAGTGCACGATGAGCGGTTGGTGCGAGACTTTGAGTATCTTAGCATTGTTTGTGTGGCTAGAGGTGAATTTAGCATGACACGATTAAAATGGATAGAGTTGCAGTGTGACTTGTCTGATTGTATTCGGGAAGCAATCAACGTAGATGTAGAGTTCCAGCCACTGGTGGAGGAAGCTCAGAGAGGCGTAGGCAGTGTAGTAAAGATGGTCGACGAGATTTTAAAGATGAATGGAATGGTGTGTGTATCTGATACGTGCAAAATAGAGCTTAAAAACGCAAGTATACGTGTCGTACAAGTAATACAGAGTGAGTGAGATCGTTCCCACAGAGAAGTGATGTGTTTAGTGCTTACAATTACTAGCTACACCGTTTCTATGAATCCAAGTAAAACGATTAATTGATTTTCTGAAAGTAGATTAAAACTTTTAGATAAATATTAAAACTAATTTAACTAGATCTTAAAGTAATTTCTTAGCAATTAGAGAGAATAGCCTTGCATTTCTGATTTCATATGTATAACATGATGATGATAAAATAAATATTTCATTTGGTTGAGCTTTGAATTATCTTGCGATGATTTTTAAAAAAGAAATATTTATCTCTCGATACAAAGAGTCTTAATATCTACGCAACCCTAGTTATCTCTAACTTAGGCAAAACGAAAATATTATGAAGTGCAAGAATCTAATTCGCTAGCATAAAAAGGAAATCTCTTTCACTTTTCAAAACTCAAGAGATCTTGTGATGCACGCACGTCTCTCCTCTCTCGATTCTTGAGACGCCGTAAAAATAAAAAAATTTTAGCTAATGATTCACACTGCTCATCTCACGATTCTCGCACTGCGATAAACTAGCCCTTAAATTAACGTTATGCCGCTCTTCTCTCGATTCTCGCGGCGCAATATAATAAAAAGACATGATCCAACAATTTCACCATAAAAATCACAAGATTTATAAAGATAATCACAAAACAAACTCAAAATCAAAGATGTTCATCATCAAAATACACATACTACTCTCATCGTGCAAGACTATTGAGTTTTAGTTCATGACTGCGGGAAAATAACACAAAACTGAAGAGATCTTACTAAACATTTCGAAAGAAATGCGAATCTTCCCTTCTCCAGTGATGTGGAAGTGTTTCCTTCAGCCCGAATGCCAAGACTGGACTGGTTCTTCCTTGACCGAATTTCTCCCCCGGTTTCTCTCCTCCTCTAATGGCCGAACAATCCAGAATGCCTTTAATGGCTAAAATTTTCCTCTTTTAAACTCTCCTTTCTTTCTTCCTAGTGGGCCCCACATCCAGTCATTTTTAACTGTTGAAAACTTGGTAATTTCGGATTTGAATTTCCTGTAACTGTCAGAAATGTTGCGAATATGTTGCAACATATTTCCCATATTTTTCACAATACTTAGCCTTCAATCCTTGAATTAAATTCTCCCTGAATCCTATCATAAAAACATATAAAAAATGAGAGTACAAACATTTTGACTCCAAATCATGCGGCAATTGGATTTTTATCTACTTTTCATGTATAAATATCACATAACATGGCTAAAAATGGTTAAAATAGGGATGGAGATAACTTCTTTTTGCGAAGTTATCACACCCACATGCTTAGTTCTTTGCTAGTCCCTAGCAAAGGTAAATCATTGTAAATCATGATATGACAAAGGTTTATGACAGTGTAATTTCTTTTCCGTCTACTCTTCATTATAAGTTAACCAAAATAGCTTCAAGTAATTCTCATTAACTGATGCTAGACTTGCTAATCCATAAGAATTCAAACTTTCATAATTCTATCAGATAGATATAAGATGAAGCTCAATTAAGAATTCAAGTGTTATATGTGATGCCCTTAACAATTTTTCTACATCCCTTACAATTCATTTTCGATAAACTTCGTCACCAATAGGATAGATCAAGAGTAGTCTAAGACTTTGATATGACCTCTACATGAGTTTGGTAGAAACCGATGCCAAATAAAACGACTTGATGAATTTTGGAGAGGTGGGTAGCCATTGATTCTAATTAATTAACTTAGTAGCTTGCCAACTTATGGGGTTTAACTTTCAACAAATTTTTTTTTTGATATTTTCACAGTTTGGATCATTCCAAGTATGAGTGAACATCCTTGGGCCACATATCACTATGATATATATATATATATATCCTTTTTTTATCATAGTTGAGATCATTCTAAGTAAGCCGGAGCTAACTTAGGCCACATGTCACTATGATATACAAATTTTTTTTTTCTTTTAACACCCATAAGTGGTCAGTCTACTAGCTAAGGAACATAGAGAAATGAATAATCAAGTCTTTAAGCTCAAAAGTAATATGTGATGGCAACAAAGGTAAGGATTTACGTGGAAGCAAGGTTAAATACGTACGCTCAATATATTGACAACTATCATTGAATTAGAACATACTCGATCTAATCACATTAGGATCCGAAGTTAATTAAATAAATTAAAAGGGGGTAAACACTTTTAAGAACTATAGTGCATGAATGTGAGATATATTTCTTAATCGAGCTTTAACCAATCAGTCTAATTTCAATTTAATAGTCTGACTCATAGGACTGACTCGTCTAACCTTACAATTAATTTGAAAAACTTGAATATATTTATTAATAATAAAAAAATGAAGAGCAGACATTTCTAAAATATACACCATAAAAGCTTTATCATGCAAGGTATAGAAAGACATGCCCCCATACTTGAACCTTTACTAGTCCCTAGTAAAGCAGTTGTAGCAAATATAATAGCCTTGTATGCGATTGCGAACTTCATAAATCATAAGAGTGGAATAAAAAGAAAGTTTCACATGTGAGTCACCAACATATCAATATGGGTGAAGTGGAACATAAAAGTATAAGATATGAACGGAATATCCCACCCCACGAAGTAGCAGATTATAATAAAGAGTTCGCATTAAAACAGTGAATTTATTTAGTAACAGTTAAAGCATCACGACATGAAAATATATAACAATAATTTATGGAAACAACAGTTCAGGAAACAGAACAATTCAGCTAGAGAAGTGATCAACCACAGGGCAACAAGTAACAATTATAAGGATTAGAGCTAGAAAATAAATAACCAAGTAACACGTAGACGATACTTAGCATTCAGTTGTTAGCATGCAGTTCAACAAGTTCAACAGTAATAGAACAAATTAGTCATTCAAGAAAACCAATAACGAGCGTCCAAGGAGTCAATCAATTTCCACAATTTTGACAAGAGCAATGTGTAAATAAAATAAAGTACTTCACTAACACTGAAATATTTCACCACAGATATTTCTCAAAAACAAAACAAACATTTCACCAGTAATAACGCAAAGTAAATTTCCCAGATTCTGTGTAGTGGAGTGTCAACCATCCTCCTCATCGTCGTCAGCGTCATCGACCTCATCCGAGTCGTCATCGTCCAAAAATTCTTTCATTTCGTCGTCTTCGCCGGATGCAAAGACTGCATCCTCCTCGACCGCTTCCGCTTCATCATGTGGATCTGGCGAGGATGCCGCCTCCTTTCCCTTAGAAGTAGAGGGTTTGTGGTCATACCAAGCAGGATTCACATCGGACTGCTATCGTTTCTTCAGGTACGTTCAAATGGCGGAGAAGGGCTACTTGATTGTGATGTAAAATGTTTAAATGTGAAACTAGATCACGATGTTGTTGGCGCTGATATTTGGCGGTGCCTTGCAAATATTTAAATATGATCGGCCAATCCGGAGGATTAGGGGAAAGTGGCGGTGGAATTGGAGGTTGGGTGGTTTTGCTCGAAGATACGGTAGGACGTTGTTTCTGAGCGGATTTGGGGGGTGACTCCTCTGAAGATACCCTAATATAGGATGAAATGACGGAAAACATTATTGGCCGACCGACAATGGTGGTAGTGTCCGTGTCGGCGAGAGATACCCCGGCGTAACGACACAACGATGTGATGAGTGTGGGAAACCATAACTGAGTTGCCCATCCGTTTTGACCTTTTTTGGATTTGACTTGAAATGATATGTCCTATATTAATGGGAATCCCTTTTATAATGCTATGTATAATGCAAGCCCTATCGAAGGAGACATGGTTTGAGTGCTTCGTCGACATAACACTTGAGTTTACGAAAAGAAGCCAAACTTTAGCTTCACGAGTAAAAAGAGCCGAATGCAGGACATGTGAAGATTCATTAACCCACGTGATATTTTTAGTGAGGCTCAATGTGGTGGCGACATCGAATGAGTTAGAAGTTCTAACAGACTCGAATACATCACGATCTAGATTTGCTAAGTCGAAGTAGGAGTTTATACCTTCCGCGGAAAAATCGACTTCCCGCCCCCGTATATGAATTTTTCCGTCCCTGTGGAACTTGGCGTTGGCGTAGAATTCGTACACCCACGGTAAGACAGCGTCAGTGCGGGGGTGGCAGAAGGAAGTCCAGCCGAACTTGTCTATTTGCCACACATAAGCTTGACTCCAACCACGAACTTCAAGTTGAAACACACTTTCATAGATGACGGGCTTTACCTTAAGCAATTCGTAGCGAGCCTTGGTCTCTTCGTTGATGAATCTTGAGTGCTTGTGTGCCACCACCTTCTCTCTACCTTTCTTGGGGGCCATGAGACTTCCTGAAGGGCGGCGAGAGAATACGGTGGCTGTCGAGGGGTTGCTGCCGCCGGCGGATGATTCGAAGAGGGCGAGAAAGAGGAGTTAGGGTTTTCCTGGAGCAGAGGATTCGGGGGTAGCAGAGGATTTGGGGGTATCGTGTTTTTAATAGTCGGCAGGATAATAAATGCACGGCGTGGTTAAAACCCGGTCAGCGGATTTGGCGGGGATAAATAAGTTAAATAAGTTAACTTATGTCAATTGAACCGGCTAAATACGTTAAATAAATTAATCCATCAGACAGTCGGTTCAAACTATTTCAATTGAACCGGCTATTTGCTTAACTTACGCTTTTGTAAGAGGAAAAGACAGAGAAAATAATGTTGCAACATTTTCGAAAATGTTGTAACATTTTTTTCCTGAACCAATTTCGAGCTTTGACTAGAGCCGAATGAAGGGGAAATGTGTTTTTAAGTGTTCGAGACCATAGGATTTCAGTCATGCATCATTTTTTTTTGTTTTTAAAACGAACCTTTGAGAGAAACACAAACAAACAAAACAAAAAAAACAAAAAATAATAATAGAGAACTTATCATTAAAATTTGGGGTTGCCTCCCCGAAAGCGCCTTAGTTAATGTCCCGGCTGGACATTCCGCGGCTCGAAAATTTTATTTCAAGTGTATGAACGATATTGCTCGTTCATTTTCGTTTCCTAAATAAGCTTTAAGACGTCCGTCATTGACCTTAAACTCCGAATGATCTTTTTCATTGATGATGGTAACGACCTCATAAGGAAGCACTTCCTTTACCCGAAACGAGCCCGACCACCTAGATTTTAATTTATCAGGAAAAATTTTTAGTCGTGAATTGAATAATAGAACTAGTTTTCCTGGTTGTAAATGTTTGTCCGTAAGATGACGGTCATGCCACATTTTAGTACGGTCCTTATAAACCCTTGCACTTTCATACGCCTGAGTCCGGATCTCCTCCAATTCATTTAACTGTAGTAGTCTAGATTTACCGGCTTCTTGAAAGTCAAAATTGATTTTCTTAATGGCCCAATATGCCCGATACTCCAACTCTAACGGTAAGTGACAAGCCTTGCCGTAAACTAAACGATACGGGGTAACACCAATCGGGGTCTTGAAAGCGGTTCTATATGCCCATAAGACATCGTTAAGCTTTTGAGACCAATCCTTGCAATTTACACTAACCGTTTTAGTCAAGATTTTCTTGATATCTCTATTAGATACTTCTGCTAACCCATTTGTTTGGGGTGGTATGCCAATGCTACCTTATGCCTAACCCCATACTTTTTCAACAACGCAGCAAATTGGTGATTACAAAAGTGACTTCCCCAGTCACTTATAATAGCTTTGGGTGTTCCAAATCGGCTAAATATGAAGTTTTTCAGGAAGTATAATACCACCTTTGCATCATTTTTGGTCGTGGCTATGGCTTCGACCCATTTCGATACATAGTCTACGACTAAGAGGATAAATAAATTACCATTCGAATTAACGAATGGTCCCATGAAGTCTATACCCCAGACATCAAAAAGCTCAACTTCTAGAATTGGGTTCATAGGCATGGCTTCGTTCTTATTAATATTTTCTTCCTTTTGACATCGGTCACACCTTTTCACATGTTCTCTAGAATCATGATATAATGTAGGCCAATAGAATCCAGCCTCTAAGACTTTCATAGCTGTCCTATTTCCCTTGAAGTGTCCTCCGTAGGGAGAACTATGGCAATTTTCTAAAATAGGATGCATTTCTACTTCCGGGATACATCTCCTCACTACTCCATCATCACCAATTTTAAATAAATAAGGTGGGTCCCAAAGATAAGACCGCACTTGGTGTAAGAACCTCTTTCGTTGTTGGTAGTTTAAATCTGAAGGTAAGATGTTACTAACGAGGTAATTGACGTAATCGGCGTACCTGACACTAACCCCTCTGATATAACTAAGATTTGCTCATCTGGAAATCTCTCCTCAATCTCTGAATGATAATAAGATTCCTCTGGTTCGATCCTGGAAAGATGGTCTGCTACAGGGTTATCTACGCCCTTTCTATCCTTAATCTCCAAATCGAATTCCTATAATAATAGTACCCAACGAATCAACCTCGGCTTTGTATCTCTTTTTTCCATCAAATAACGGATAGCCGCATGATCAGTAAAAACGGTGACTTGAGTGCATAAAAGATAAGATCGAAACTTTTCGAAGGCGTAGACTACTGTCAATAACTCCTTCTCAGTCGTGGTGTAATTGATTTGAGCTTCGATCAGAGTTTTGCTCGCGTAGGCTATGGTGTGAAAAAGTTTCTCCCTAACTTGACCTAGTACTACACCCACGGCATAGTCACTCGCATCACATATACGGACAAATGGTTCACCCCAGTCGGGTGCCACCACAATTGGTGTTGTGGTTAATTGCTTCTTCAGTTTACTAAATGCACTCAAACAGTCTTCGTCAAAATGAAATTTCGTATCCTTTTCCAACAATCCACTAAGAGGTTTTGCAATCCTTGCAAAATCTTTGATAAACCTTCGGTAAAATCTCGCACGCCCTAGGAAACTCCTTAACTCTTTTTTTATGGAAGGTAATTCACATTCCTAGGAGGAGGTAATTTCTCAATTTTTTTTTTTCAACACTCATCGACCTCAATTTTGGTCTTAGCTACTTCTTGTTACCTAATCACAATTTTTCGAAATTTGTGTGCTTTCCTTTCAATCTTTTGCTTCTCTCATTAAATTTGCACAACTTTCATTCAACCGCCGGTACCGGGCCAGTCTTTTTCAATCACAATTCTCAATGAACCTCCAATTTTGGTTTCTTGTTCAAGTGTTAAACTTACTTATGGTGACGGGGGACAGGCCGCGCGACTTACACTACCATTCGCCTGTGCGGAGAAGGTAATTTCAGCTTTGGGTGCTACTTCTTGGAAATTTGTGATTGGAATGTGGTGACCGGACAGGCCGCGCGGCCTGGGCGGACTGAGGTTGCGGCCTGGTGAGAAGTCTGGTGGAAGCCGGCTGTGTTCTGAGCGGGTTGTTGCATGAAGTCCGCGGTTTGGTGCGGCCTGGTATCTGCGGATAGAGAGGCTTGCGGACTGGTGCATTGCTCAGTGGCCGCGGGTGCATGCTTGCGCTGTTAGCGGGTTGGTTCGAGTTCGCGGAAGCCTTGCGGACTGGTGTGTCCGCGGTTGGGGCTGTTGCGGACTGGGCCTTGAGCTTGGCTGAGGCCTTGTGAGGCTTGTCAAGCTCAGGTGTTACAGCAGGTCTTGCTGTGGAGACGGTTGGCAGACTGGTGTTTGGAGTCCGGCTTGGTGCTACTGCGTTGGACAAGTGCGAGGAGCTCGCGGACTGGTTGCGGTCTGTGCTAGGGTGTTTGGCGGACGGGACTTTGTGTCCGCCATGCTCGCACTGGCCCTTGATGGTTTTGGACTTGGTCACACTTGGTGTCAAGTTCATGGTGTCCGCCGTATCCGCGAAGTCCGCTGTGACCGGGCGGACTGTTGCTGTTTGCCCTTGGTCGTGGACTTGTGGCGGATTGAGGTGTGGGTCTTGCGGACTGCCTCGGGTTGGTGCGGACTGCCATTGAAGAGGGTGCTGTCCTGAAGCAGTTGGAGCTTTGCGGGCTGGTGCCTTGTCCGCTTAGCTTGGGCGGACTGGAGAGGGTTCGTCATTGGTTGCCTTGCTCCTGGCGGTTTCCCTTGGTGACTGCCCAAGTCCTCGCGGACGGAGCGGACGGTCGTTTGTATTCGCGCGGGCTGGGGCGGTGTCGCTATCTCATGGGCGGTGACCACACTCCTCACCTGGCCTATAAATAGGACCCCCCTGGCACATCTACAGTAACCTAAGTAACGTGAGTGAACAGTAAATTGGGTTGGGCGAGTGCTGCGGTCTGTGTTTTTTCAGTCCGCGCGGATTGTTTCAGGCTGACGGTTTGCTGTGTGCAGGTCGCGCGGATAACTTCAAGGAGCCAGGAGTTTGGCTGTGACTTCGGTCAGTGCTTGGAAGTGTACGGTCTCTGCAGACTCAGCAGGAGGTCGCTCTGCGGCTTGTCAGTTCTGTTTCAACTTTCCCAGCTTCAATAACCTGTCCGCCGGCTTCAGGCGGGTAGGGGAGTTCCTCAGTTCGGGTTCAGCAGGAGGCGAATAACGGTCTGTCCGCGCGGCCTCGCGGTTTCGGCGGACTCCGTGGTATTCGGCGGATTGCAGCATAGCTTGGGCGAGCTCAGCGGTCTCGGCGGTCTCGGCGACCTCGCGGTCTCGGCGGACTGGAGTGCTGTCCGCCCGGCTTGTTTTTTGGTTCTTTCTGTTTACAGCTGTAATACTAGCGAAATCATGTCTCGCTATGTATGCCTCGGATTGTAAAGAAGTGAATGCATAATAAGATCTTCTTGTGCTTCCATTGTTTTGTTGGGTGCAACCTCTAGTCCTTGGGTTTCCGCAGGTTCAGCGTGCGAACTGGGTAGTTCCGAAGATATTAATTTGGTGTTTGGGCTATCTTGCTGACCACGTTGAGAAAATTTAACATGGTATCAGAGGGAGGTTTCTGAGGTTGCGGAGGTTCAGTTGCGTGAGCGGAGGTCAGCCAGTGTTGTTACTCAGTGATTGAGTGGTGATCAACCTGTGTTGTTGCTCGGAGCTGCTGAAGGGTACCAACAGGTGATTGCAATGGAAGGAAGCTTAGCAAGAGGTCTGGGCATTGAACTCTTAACGCCGACTAACTATAAAAAGTGGAAGTCGTGCATGAAGAGTTATCTTCTAGGCGAGGAGCTGTGGGAAGTCGTCGGTGGAGACGACAGACAGGAAGTAACTGCTGCTTTCGGTACTGCTGAACAGGTGAGGCTCTGGAGAAGAACTAATGCTAAGGCAGAGTTCGTTCTGAAGAGAGCTGTCTCTCCGGAACTGTTTGATCACATCATTGGATGTGAGTCGGCTGCTGATATTTGGACAACCATTGATGAGTTGTTCAATAGGAAGAATGTGGCGCGGCTTCAGTTCCTGGAGAATGAGTTGGCCAGGGCAACTCAGGGAGACCTTTCCATCTCCAGATACTTCTTAAAGATGAAGAGCTTGTGTGCTGAGCTGTCGGCACTGGATCCTGATGAGCCTATCTCTGAGGCAAAGATGAAAAGGCACATTTTCCGCGGCTTGCGGAAGGAGTATGTGGCCTTTGTTACATCTGTTCAAGGGTGGGCTACTCAGCCGTCGTTGCTGGAGCTGGAGAATCTGCTTGCCTCGCAGGAGAGCTTAGCAAGGCAGATGGCTGGAGTGAATCTGAATCAGGAAGGCAGCGAGGCTCTCTTCTCAGGCAAGAAGAAGGGATGGGAAGGGAAGAAGAAGAAGGTGCAGGCCGCTGGTGAGAAGGAGACTTCAACTTCGTATCCGCCGGAGAGGAGCAATGCTCCTAAGGACTGGAAGAAGAATCTGAAGTGCTACCGGTGTCATCAGCGTGGGCACTTCAAGCGGGACTGCAAGGTCAAACTGCAGCCTGGGCATGCTGCGGGAAAGGAGGAAGCTTGCTCACGAAGTGAAGAAGCAGAATGGGGAGGAGCTTTCATGACGGGCACTTGTGTCCGGGCCTTATCTGCTGAGGACTTCAACAGCGAGTGGATCGTCGACTCCGGTGTGGTCATCACCTCACCGGAGACAAGTCGAAGTTCACCTCCATGCAGGCTTACTCAGGTAATGAAGCTGTTATCACTGCTGATAATACTGTTTATGCAGTAGAGAAGGAGGGGGTCGTGTCTTTGGGTAGTGATCAGGGGCCACTCACGTTAAGGAGTGTGTATCACGTGCCGGGCATGAAGAAGAACCTCTTCTCGGTGACCAACGCGGTGGATGCTGGGTATCACGTTCTGTTTGGGCCAACAGACGTGAGGTTCCTTCGCAACGTATCAGCGGTGAAGGCTGATGTTGCTCATGTTGGGAGGAGGGTGAAGAACTTGTTTGTTCTTTCCACCAGTGCCTATGTTGATAAGATGAGGGCCAATGATAGTGCGGCTATCTGGCATGAGAGGCTGGGGCATGTTGGCATGGACAAGCTAAAGGCAATGGCGAGTAGAAGTCTGGTGAGGGGGTTGCCGATGTTGTCCTCCTTTGGTGATGGGCATGTTTGTGCGGGCTGTCAATACGGTAAGGCACATCGCCTTCCGTTTGATAAATCTCAAACAAGGAGCAAGAAACCATTGGAGTGTATTCATGGCGACCTGATGGGACCGACTGTTACTGCCAGCCTTGGTGGAAGCAAATACATGCTTGTCTTGGTTGATGACTACTCAAGGTATACTTGGGTGTACTTCTTAAAGGAGAAGTCGGAAGCCTTCCGTTTGTTCGTGGAGTTCAAGGAGTTGGTAGAAGGCCGGCTTGGCTTGCGGATTAAGAAGTTTAGAACTGATAACGGGGGAGAGTTTGTCTCTTCCGAGTTTTCTAACTTCTGCAGGAAGCACGGGATCCAACGGGAGCTTACTTGTGCTCACACTCCACAACAAAATGGGGTAGCGGAGCGGAAGATCCGTCATTTGACGGAAACCTGCAAATGCTGGCTGCATGCGAAAGATATCCCGAGGTCCTTTTGGGCGGAGGGAATGTCTTGTGCTGCATATGTTATCAACGGATGCCACTCAGCCCTATCAACATGAAGACTCCTATTGAGCTGTTGCTGAAGGAGAAGCGAGTGTTGGACACCTTCGGGTGTTCGGTTCAACTTGCTACGTGCATGTCCCGGATGCTTCACGGACAAAGCTGGATGCGAAGGCAAGGAAACTTGTCTTTGTTGGCTATGATGAGCGGAAGAAGGGATGGAAGTGCATGGACCCTGTGACGAAGAAGTTCGTGGTGTCAAGAGACGTTGTCTTTGACGAGCTGACGTCATATGGAGGTGGCTCGGTGGAGCCTACCGGAAGTAGCAAGGTTGAGGAAGCACCGGTGGAGGCTGCTGAAGGCTTGGAAGAGGAGCTTGCTGTTTCACCAGCAGCTCCTGTTGCTTCGAACTCCGAGGCTGAGCCTTCTGGCTCAGGAAGCAGGGGGAGCACTGCTCAATGCTTGCCCCAGGTAGGAGTGGAGCCTGAAGAAGCAACGGAAGCCGTGAGCAAGGAGCCATGTCTTCGGAGATCGAAGAGGGTGGTTAAGCCACCGGCTCGGTACTGTGATGGGAATGCAGTGAGCTTTGTCTCCTGCTTCTTTGCAGGTCCTCTGGATGAGCGAGAGCCTGCAAACTTCAACGAGGCCACTGGAGTGAAGGAGTGGGAAGGTGCCATGAAGGAAGAGATTGATGCTCTGAAAAGAATGAAACCTGGGACCTTGTGCCCAAGGTTGATGGCATTACTCCGGTTACTTGCAAGTGGGTATATAAATTGAAGAAGAAGGCTGATGGGAGCATTGATCGTTTCAAGGCTCGCCTGGTCGCTAGAGGATTCTCACAGCAGTATGGAGAAGACTATGAGGAGACATTCAGTCCAGTTGCGAAGATGACGTCTGTAAGAGTGGTGATCGCCTTGGCTGCTAGCAAGGGATGGAGGTTGTGGCAACTCGATGTGAAGAATGCCTTTCTTTACGGAGAGATTGACAAGGACATCTTCATGGATCAGCCGCTTGGTTTCGTCTCTGAGAAGCATCCGGACTATGTCTGCAAACTCAGGAAGGCTCTCTATGGGTTGAAGCAAGCTCCTCGAGCGTGGTATGGGAAGATTGCAGAGTACCTGCAGTTCTGTGGATACCTGGCTTCTAACTCGGATTCAAGCTTGTTCGTCAAGAAGAAGGGAGAGCTAAGAGTCTTGGTCCTGCTGTATGTGGATGATATGATCATCACAGGGAACTCGGAGGAGGAAGTAGCAAGGCTCAGGGGAGAGCTTGCTATACGCTTCGAGATGAAAGACTTGAGAGAGTTGCATCACTTTCTTGGTCTGGAAGTGGAGAGGAAGGAGTGCGGGATTCTCATTAGCCAGAAAGCGTATGCTGATCGTATTGTGAAGCGGTTTGGCATGGGCGAAGGGAAGAAGTGCTCTACTCCACTGGAACCTGGGCTAAAGCTTCGACGAGATGAGGGAAGGGTGCTTAATGATCCCTTGGTGTTCAGGGCTCTTGTTGGGAGCTTGATCTATCTGACGATTACAAGGCCGGATATAGCTTATGCTGTTGGCCGAGTAAGTCGATATATGGCTGAACCAAGGAGTTCTCATCTAGTGGCGGCGAAGGGAATTCTGAAGTATGTCAAGGTGACTTCTGAGATGGGACTCCTCTATGGAAGGGATGCGAAGTTTGCGTTGCTCGGGTACACGGATGCTGACTATGGCGGTGATTCGGATGATCGAAGGTCTACTTCGGGTTATGTGTTCACTTGCGGTTCAGCTAGCATCTCGTGGTGTAGCAAGAAGCAGGACTCGGTGTCGGTTTCAACCACGGAGGCGGAGTATAAGGCTTCGGCCTTGGCTGCTCGGGAAGCCGTTTGGTTGAGGAGACTCATAGAGGATGTTCATGAAGAAGTGCAAGGGCCTACTTTACTCCGGGGTGACAATGAGAGTGCTCTCAAGCTGGTTAACAATCCAGTGTGTCACGCCAGGACCAAGCATATAGAGATTGATCACCACTTCATCAGGGAGAAGGTGTTGGAAGGGTCTCTGCTGGTCGGGCATGTTCGGAGTGAAGATAATCTTGCTGACATCTTCACGAAGCCGCTGTCGAAGGGGCCTTTTGAACGCTTGCGCAGCTTGCTGGGCTTGGTCACCACTTCTCACTTCAAGGGGGAGTGTTGAAATTTGTGAAGTGGAAGTGGGTGACGGGACAGGCCGCGCGGCCTGTGCGGACAGCTTTGGCGGACTGGGCGGACTGGGCGGACTGAGGTTGCGGCCTGGTGAGAAGTCTGGTGGAAGCCGGCTGTGTTCTGAGCGGCTTGTTGCATGGAGTCTGCGGTTTGGTGCGGCCTGGTATCTGCGGATAGAGAGGCTTGCGGACTGGTGCATTGCTCAGTGGCCGCGGGTGCATGCTTGCGCTGTTGGCGGGTTGGTTCGAGTTCGCGGGAAGCCTTGCGGACTGGTGTGTCCGCGGTTGGGGCTGTTGCGGACTGGGCCTTGAGCTTGGCTGAGGCCTTGTCGAGCTCAGGTGTTACAGCAGGTCTTGCTGTGGAGACCGGTTGACGGACTGATGTTTGGAGTCCGGCTTGGTGCTACTGCGTTGGACAAGTGCGAGGAGCTCGCGGACTGGTTGCGGTCTGTGCTAGGGTGTTTGGCGGACGGGACTTTGTGTCCGCCATGCTCGCACTGGCCCTTGATGGTTTTGGACTTGGTCACACTTGGTGTCAAGTTCATGGTGTCCGCCGTATCCGCCAAGTCCGCTGTGACCGGGCGGACTGTTGCTGTTTGCCTTTGGTCGTGGACTTGTGGCGGATTGAGGTGTGGGTCTTGCGGACTGCCTCGGGTTGGTGCGGACTGCCATTGAAGAGGGTGCTGTCCTGAAGCAGTTGGAGCTTTGCGGGCTGGTGCCTTGTCCGCTTAGCTTGGGCGGACTGGAGAGGGTTCGTCATTGGTTGCCTTGCTCCTGGCGGTTTCCCTTGGTGACTGCCCAAGTCCTCGCGGACGGAGCGGACGGTCGTTTGTATTCGCGCGGGCTGGGGCGGTGTCGCTATCTCATGGGCGGTGACCACACTCCTCACCCGGCCTATAAATAGGACCCCCCTGGCACATCTACAGTAACCTAAGTAACGTGAGTGAACAGTAAATTGGGTTGGGCGAGTGCTGCGGTCTGTGTTTTTTCAGTCCGCGCGGATTGTTTCAGGCTGACGGTTTGCTGTGTGCAGGTCGCGCGGATAACTTCAAGGAGCCAGGAGTTTGGCTGTGACTTCGGTCAGTGCTTGGAAGTGTGCGGTCTCTGCGGACTCAGCAGGAGGTCGCTCTGCGGGCTTGTCAGTTCTGTTTCAACTTTCCCAGCTTCAATAACCTGTCCGCCGGCTTCAGGCGGGTAGGGGAGTTCCTCAGTTCGGGTTCAGCAGGAGGCGAATAACGGTCTGTCCGCGCGGCCTCGCGGTTTCGGCGGACTCCGTGGTATTCGGCGGATTGCAGCATAGCTTGGGCGAGCTCAGCGGTCTCGGCGGTCTCGGCGACCTCGCGGTCTCGGCGGACTGGAGTGCTGTCCGCCCGGCTTGTTTTTTGGTTCTTTCTGTTTACAGCTGTAATACTAGCGAAATCATGTCTCGCTATGTATGCCTCGGATTGTAAAGAAGTGAATGCATAATAAGATCTTCTTGTGCTTCCATTGTTTTGTGGGTGCAACCTCTAGTCCTTGGGTTTCCGCAGGTTCAGCGTGCGAACTGGGTAGTTCCGAAGATATTAATTTGGTGTTTGGGCTATCTTGCTGACCACGTTGAGAAAATTTAACACTTCTAACCCTTGCTTGACACATGATGGCCCAACACGATGCCTTCGCGTACATGAAATGACACTTTTCCCCAATTCAGCATAAGGTTAGTTTCGATACATCGCACAAGCACTCTTTCTAAGCACTCCAAACACTCTCCAAATGATTTTCCAAAGATGGAGTAATCATCCATGAAGATCTCTATACCATGATCCATAATTTCTGAAAATATAGCAATCATACACCGTTGGAACGTGGCTGGTGCGTTGCATAGACCAAATGGCATTCTCCTAAAGGCGAATGTTCCGTAAGGGCACGTGAAGGTTGTTTTCTCTTGATCTTCCGGGTCAACCGTGATTTGGTTATACCGGAATAGCTGTCTAAGAAGAAGAAGAAATCATTACCGGACAACTTATCTAGAACTTGATCTATGAAAGGCAATGGAAAGTGGTCTTTTCTAGTAGCCTTGTTAAGCTTGCGATAATCCATACAAATGCGCCATCCGGTAATAGTTCTAGTCGATATTAATTCATTTTTATCAATTTTTATTACGGTCATCCCTCCTTTCTTCGGAACACATTGAACCGGAGAGACCCAAGAACTATCGGAGATAGGGTATATTATCCCTGCATCTAACCATTTTATTATTTCTTTCTTTACGACATCTTTCATAGGTGTACTGAGACGGCGTTGAGGCTCAATGGAAACCTTTATAAGATTCTTCTAGGAGAATCTTGTGCATGCATACCGAAGGACTAATCCATCTTATGTTCGCGATCGTCCAACCTATGGCTAATTTAAATTGCTTCGGCAAATCTATGAATTGTTGATGTTGATTTGGCGATAATTTTGAGTTGACAATGACCGGTAATGTATCATTGTCTCCTAGATATGCGTAGGCCAGATGTTCAGGTAATGGTTTCAACTCAAGTGTGGGTTGACTAATGACGGAAGGTTTATTTGCACATGTCTTATCTGTCATATCTAAAATCTCCGGCTTATGAGTGAATGTCGGTGAACGTGCACTTATTTCAAAGCATTCTTGAATTTTGTTCTCACAATGAGATTTCTCTTCATCCGTCCCCTCCTCTTCATCTTCTTCTAGATTCTCACTTAAGTTGTAATCATAAAGGGTCACACTCTTAACTTCCTCTATGTCATCTTCTTCTAAACGAGGAAATTTCATGGCTTTTAGTACATTAAAAGTCACTTGTTCATCGTTAACCCTCATGGTTAACTCACCCTTGTGTATATCAATCAAAGTTTTTCCGGTGACTAAGAAAGGCCTACCCACTATAATTGGGACTTCCTTGTCTTCCTTCATGTCTAATACCACAAAATTTGCCGGAAAAATAAACTTTTCTACCTTGACTAGGACGTCTTCTACAATCCCCTTTGGAAAGGTTAGAGATTTATCTGCTAATTACAATGTAATCAATGTTTTCGAAATCTCCCCCAACCCTAACTTCTTATAAATTGAAAGTGGCATAAGATTTATGCTCGCCCCTAGATCGCACAAAGCCTTTCCCTCGAATTGATGTCCAATAGAACACGGAATCGTGAAGCTTCCGGGGTCCTTTAGTTTTGGTGGCAATCTCCTTTGGAGAATTGCACTACATTAATGTGTAAGGATTACTGTTTCGTTCACGCCAAACTTCCGTTTTTTATTTAATATGTCTTTCATGAACTTTACGTAACTCGGCATCTGTTCTAATGCTTCGGCAAAGGGTATATTAACTTGCAACTTCTTAAAGATTTCTAAGAATTTCTGAAATTGTTGATCTAATTTGCTCTTTTTTAGTCTTTGGGGGAAAGGTGGTGGTGGATAGGTTCGTGGGTTCTCCTTCCTTCTTTCCTCTTTTTCTCCTTCTATTACCTTATCATTTCTTCCTGTTATTACTCCTTCCTCCTCACTCTTATCGCCCTCATTTCTTCTTATTGTTACTTGCTCACTAGGACCCTTGACTTCTTCTTGGTCTTGATTTTTTTTTGTTCATGTGGATTAGTGTCTTGACCAACTATTAACCCACGCCCACTTCGTAATGTGATGACCTTACAATGATGATTATCTCCCTTGGGATTGGGTGTGGTATCCGTAGGGAGTGTGTCTTGCGGTCGCATACTTAAAGCGGTGGCGATTTGTCCTAGTTGCGATTCAATCATTCTCATTGACCCTTCCAAACTAGAGAAACATGCTTCATTCTTTTGCATTGATTCAATGATGAAGTCATCTGTTACCTTTCTAGATGGTCCTGCCTGGTTGGAATGATTGTTTTGATGTTGAGGATTGACATTAGAATTAAATAAGTGTGGTGGAGTAGGACCGGAGTTGTTCTTCCAAGAGAAGTTAGGATGGTTTCTCCATTCAGGATTATAATGGTTTGGGTAAGGGTTTGTATTTTGCTTATAATGCCCTCCTAAATAATTAACTTCTTCATTACCCCCTACAAGTTATTCAATTGTTAAGGTGGGGTTAGGAGAAACCATGAGAGTAATAATGCTATTGACTTGAGGATTCATTTGATTTTGGTTCAACGTCAAAGCATCTAACCTCTTGTTAATGGTATTAAATTGGGATGTCATTTGGGCTGCAAATGACGTTAATTGGTCAATTTGATACAATCCTGCCGTAGTGGGAGGATGTACTTGACGCTCGATCATGTGGTAATTATTAGAAGATAGATCTTCTAAAATACCGTATGCATCTTCAGGATACTTGTTCATCAACGAACCTCCTGCAGCTCCATCTACTTGGATCATTGTAGATGTCTGAAGGCCGTTATAAAACGTCCATACTTGTTGGTGAATGGCTAGCCCATGGTGGGGACATCTGTGTAATAATTCCTTAAATCGTTCCCACGCATCATATAGGGTTTCTCCATTCGCTTGCATGAATGTAGAGATATCCCGCATTAACTTAGCAGTTTTAGATGGAGGGAAATATTTGGATAAAAAATTTTCGGTTAAAATATCCCAAGTAATAATGGACTCATGAGGTAATGAGTTCAACCAGTCCTTAGCTTTCCCTTCTAAGGAGAAAGGAAACAAGCGTAACTTAATGGCTTCTTCAGATGCGTCATTAATCTTAAATGTGTCACAGATTTCTATGAACGTTCTTAGATGAGAGTTAGGGTCTTCATGGTTATGACCACTAAACTTATTATTCTGGACAAGTTGCATCGTCATGGAATCAATTTTAAAGTTGTTAGCCTCTACAGCAGGTCTAGCGATACTAAATTGTACCCCTCCCCTAAAAGGCATATTATAGTCACGGCATGTTCTCCTATTTTCCATTGGGTGCCCGTTATGCTCTACTTGGCCTCCTAAGTCCTGTCCCTCTTGATGAACGTCAGCATCATTGTTTTGATTATTCATGTTGAGTTGATTCGAATTTTCCAATGTAGTTGATTTTCTATTACGTCTACAGGTTCGCTCGATTTCTGAATTTAACGGTATTAGTTCGACGAATCGATACCTGGACATACACTATCGGATGACAAAGATGATAACCCAAATACAATAAACTAACAAGTGAAAACAAAACTTGACCTCCATGTACTAAGGTTCACTAATATTGTAAGAAGAAAAACACTAAATCTGTTGCACCTCCCCGGCAATGGCGCCAAAAACTTGATACGCGCAAAATAGAGCTTGAAAACGCAAGTATACGTGTCGTACAAGTAATACAGAGTGAGTGAGATCATTCCCACGGAGAAGTGATGAGTTTAGTGCTTACAATTACTAGCTACACCGTTTCTATGAATCCAAGTAAAACGATTAATTGATTTTCTGAAAATAGATTAAAACTTTTAGATAAATATTAAAACTAATTTAACTAGATCTTAAAGTAATTTCTTAGCAATTAGAGAGAATAGTCTTGCATTTCGGATTTCATATGTATAACATGATGATGATAAAATAAATATTTCATTTGGTTGAGCTTTGAATTATCTTGCGATGATTTTTAAAGAAGAAACTTTTATCTCTCGATACAAGGAGTCTTAATATCTACACAACCCTAGTTATCTCTAACTTAGGCAAAACGAAAATATTATGAAGTGCAAGAATCTAACTCGCTAGCATAAAAAAGAAATCTCTTTCACTTTTCAAAACTCAAGAGATCTTGTGATGCACGCACGTCTCTCCTCTCTCGATTCTTGAGACGCCATAAAAATAAAGAAATTTTGGTTAATGATTCACACTGCTCATCTCTCGATTCTCGCACTGCGATAAACTAGCCCTTAAATTAACGTTACGCCGCACTTCTCTCGATTCTCGCGGCGCAATATAATAAAAAGACATGATCCAACAATTTCACCATAAAAATCACAAGATCTATAAAGATAATCACAAAACAAACTCAAAATCAAAGATGTTCATCATCAAAATACACATACTACTCTCATCGTGCAAGACTAGGGAGTTTTTAGTTCATGATTGTAGGAAAATAACACAAAACTGAAGAGATCTTGCTAAACATTTCGAAAGAAATGCGAATCTTCCCTTCTCCAGTGATGTGGAAGTGTTTCCTTCAGCCCGAATGCCAAGACTGGATTGGTTCTTCCTTGACCGAATTTCTCCCCCGGTTTCTCTCCTCCTCTAATGGCCGAACAATCCAGAATGCCTTTAATGGCTGAAATTTTCCTCCTTTAAACTCTCCTTTCTTTCTTCCTAGTGGGCCCCACATCCAGTCATTTTTAAATGCTGAACGGATGCTTAAAAATAGGTTGTAACTGTTAAAAACTTGGTAATTTCAGATTTGAATTTTCTGTAACTGTAAGAAATGTTGCGAATATGTTGCAACATTTCTGGTCATGTATTTCTGCACAATTTGACCTGCCAGATTTGCTGAGAATATGTTGCAACATATTTCCCATATTTTTCACAATACTTAGCCTTCAATCCTTGACTTAAATTCTCCCCGAATCCTGTCATAAAAACATATAAAAAATGAGAGTACAAACATTTTGACTCCAAATCATGCGGCAATTGGATTTTTATCTACTTTTCATGTATAAATATCACATAACATGACTAAAAATGGTTAAAATAGGGATGAAGATAACTTCTTTTTGCGAAGTTATCAGTATCGCAGTTCGGCAAGCTCCGTGAGGAGCTGATGTTTGAGGCACACTTTACAAAGTACTTCATTCATCCGGGCAGTACAAAGATGTACTTGGATTTGAAGAAATGATTTTGATGGTCAGGGATGAAGCAGGATGTGGCTTTGTATGTGAGCTGATGCCAGACTTGTTCCTTAGTGAAGATCGAGTGTCAAAGGCCGGGCGGGTTCTTGAAGCCCCTTCCTATTCCCGAGTGGAAATTTGACGACAACTTTATGGACTTTGTGCATGGTTTCCTCGGTCGCCGTAGGATAACGATGCAATTTGGGTTATCATGGACCGCCCGACCAAGATGGCTCACTATATTCCAAATCAGAAGGAAGATGGCGTGGAGAAGCTTGAGGAGCTTTATGTTTGGAACATTGTGCAATTGCATGAGATTCCTAAGGGTATCGTTACTAATCAGGATGTACGGTTTACATCCAAGGACTGACGGTTAGTGCAGAGGATTTTGGGCACCAAGCTTAAGTTCAGTACGACGTTCCATCTACAGACCGATGGTCAAACAGAGAGGACAAATAGTACTTTAGAAATGATGAGGATGTGTGCTCTCGATTTTGGCAAAAGGTGAGAAGACCAACTTTTTATGGTGGAGTTTATTGATGACTAGTAATCTAGCCATCATTTTGGGCGAATATCTTATTGATATTTAAATAAATAATCACTTTTATTCGTTGTAATTTATAAAAACGAAATATATAATGAAAAAATAGAACGTGTGTGTGTGTCACTGAGAATTGAACAGCCAATCTCCTATTTAAAGAAACTCACCTTAACCATTATGCCATGAGAGCTTTTGCATTAAACTTTTGGCAGATATGTTATTTATGACATTCCACGCTTATTAATTAAATTGTTAGGTAACACTCGGCTTAATTACATTAGTTTTACTTATTTAATATTTTAGATTGTTATACACACGACTAAATTAAATTATATTGTTTGAATAATTAATTTAAAATTATATTGTTTTAACGGGGGCTTGCGAAGCCCGCCGGGGGGGGTGCGGGAGAATCCCGCCGTCGCCAGCCAGGTACTGTCGCGCTTGGCCGTAGGGGCGAAGCCCCGTGTCGTGTGTGTGTGTGTGTGTGTGTGTATATATATATATATACACACACACACACACGAGCCTGTGCGGGAGCGAGGGATTAGGGCACGGGAGTGCAGCATGCGGATTTTAAGCTTTTTTTTGGCGATAGAATTAGGAGACAAATTATATATTTTAAGCTTTTTTTTGGCGATAGAAATAGGAGACTAATTATATATTTTAAGCTTTTTTTTGGCGATAGAATTAGGAGATTAAGTATGGTTGATGGAGATTAAGACGAACGGCTGAGATTGTTTAGATGTCCCAATTACCTAGTCAAGTAGCCTATGTTAATAGTTCTTTTTAATATACCAGCCGTTGGGATGTAATCCAACGGCTAGGATTAAGCACAGCTCCGTAAAAAAGAAACAACGAACCGGATCAGTGAACCCAGGACCGCACCCTGGCCCAAAGCAGGGTCGAACTCGCGCGAGGGAGATAGCTGGCTCGCCCACCTGCTAGATAAACAGCAAAATAGCTTTGTTGCTGGCGGTGTGGGACTAAAGTCCCGCACCGCCTGGAAGCCGTCCGATCGGGCGCTATATATATATATATATACGAGCCTGTGCGGGAGCGAGGGATTAGGGCACGGGAGTGCAGCATGCGGATTTTAAGCTTTTTTTGGCGATAGAATTAGGAGACTAATTATATATTTTAAGCTTTTTTTTGCGATAGAATTAGGAGACTAATTATATATTTTAAGCTTTTTTGGCGATAGAATTAGGAGACTAAGTATGGTTGATGGAGATTAAGACGAACGGCTGAGATTGTTTAGATGTCCTAATTACCTAGTCAAGTAGCCTATGTTAATAGTTCTTTTTAATATACCAGCCGTTGGGATGTAATCCAACGGCTAGGATTAAGCACAACTCCGTAAAAAAGAAACAGCGAACCGGATCAGTGAACCCCGGACCGCACCCTGACCCAAAAAGCAGGGTCGAACTCGCACGAGGGAGATAGCTGGCTCGCCCACCCGCTAGAGCTTTGTTGATTGAGGAAAAGATTACTATATAAACAGCAAAATAACTTTGTTACTGGCGGTGTGGGACTATAGTCCCGCACCACCTGGAAGCCGTCCGATCACCACCAGCCGAATCCCGTGGGTGCGATCAATGGCCCAGCGGATCGATTGCGGTCCATTCTGTTTCATTTTACCGATCCGCGATTAATCCCAGCCGTTGGATTAGATCCAACGGCTGGGATGAAAAAAGCGCGGAAATATGTATATCCGCGTTGCGCGGATACCCATATTATATATATCATAGAAGCACGCCACCACGGTTCGGCAAGTCCCCCAGCCAACTGCTCCGGCCAGCAGCTACCTCCACCACCAGCCGGCCTCCTCCTCCTCCTAGCAATCTCAGTCAACACCTCCAGCGCCATCCACGTCAACCCGAGCTCTTCCATGCAGCGCCGGCCACCATCCAGCTCTCCCGAGCTCTTCCATGGAGAAGTCGGCCACCACTTCAACAGCTCTTCCACCTCCACCACCCTCGAGCAGCTAATCCTAGTAGCAGCTCCATGCACAGCAAAGCAACTCCTCCACCTCCATGCAGCCACCAAAGATCCCGCCTCGAAGGTATCAGGATCCTCTCCATTTCACTTGAAATGGAGGGGATCCATTTCATGGCCATGGTTGATTGCTTTTTCATCCAACGGGTTCAGCATTTCCAATCCTTTTATATTTTTTTTAGTCAAAAAATTCTTGGCCACTAGATATTTTTTGGACTTATCTTGTCCACTAAAACATGAAATGGATCCCCTCCATTTCACTTGAAATGGAGAGGATCCGGGTCCGCCTCGAAGCATGAACGCCATCCAACTACGCCACCCGGATTGCTGACATCGCACTCCATGTCAGCAATCCAATTTCAAGGATTGCTGACATGGCACTCCGAAATTTAGGCAGCGGTTTCAACCCGAAAAATGCACAGTAACGCATTCGATCTCCATGCATGAAACCAGCCTCCACTTTATTAGCCCACCCTGACTCATCCATGCCTATAAAAAGGACCGTTCATGAGGAGAAAAGGAAAGGGAAAAGTGAGAAGAATTCATTAAGGTTCATTTTTTTCGGCGGTGGCGGGTCTATCCGGCGGGTGGAAACGGAGTGTTCGAAATGGAGTGGGAGGTGGCTGCTCCAAACGGAGTTTTTTTGGGCGTTTCTTAAGGCGGGCGGGTGGAAACGGAGCAAACGCCGCCGGAGGTTCATTTGTTTACCCTCCTTCCGGCGGCGTTTGCCCAAAACGGAGCAACGAAACGCCCAAACAAATAGAGAGCCAGAGCTGTCATTTCATTTTGAGAAGAGTTTATTAGAGATTAAGATTGAAGAATTTTCAATTCGGAATCGCTCGTCAAGTTGTCTCGTTTTTTGTCTTTATTTTGTTCAATAATTTTGTACGTCTTTTTGATTACTTCACTTTGTCCCCATCTATTTCTTCTAGAAATAAAAGTTCAATTTTTATATTCACTTAAAAATAATTCTATTTCAATTTTTGTCTCTTGTCACCTTTTTTTTATGATGTCGCATTTTATAAGAATGATTTCCAACATCTCTATGAGTAACTAATCGCTATAGTGCTCGGTCGAGATGATCCGAGGATGAGATAATATCGTTATGATTTTAGATTTGCTTCTCTCTAATTGTTGAATGCCTACGATTTACCTTTGATCAATATTGCTCTGGGGCTATATCGTCGATATATAGATTTCGTTTTGTTTTTGTTCTTTAGTTAGCTGAAAGGCTCGTAAGACGAATCTATCGCTCATAGGTAAAAAGAGTAGAACGCAATCTTCGAGAGAGGACGGCGTAATTTTTCCAGATTGGAGTAAATTCCAATAGTGATGGTCACTACCTAAACTAAGTCTTAGGCGATGAGATTTGAGAACGAGAGTTCAATCGAAACACCTAAGCTTAGTTGAACCTAATCCTCGAAAGAGGAGTGTTCATGATTCGGAAACCTCCGCGGTCAAGGCCTCTTCGACAAAAGAATTGCATTCTATTTTCATTTTGTATCTTCTTTTTTCGAGGCGATTCAAAGATCGAGCACTAGCTTTTAACCCATCGAAGTAATTTCATTAACATTTCTAGTCTTTATTATTCACAACCCCAACTCCAAGTTTTAATTGATAAGATAATAACGATTTTTCAAAGTAGAATTACTCAACCACCCTGAGTCTAATACGACTTTGGTTTTTATAAATCTATACTACTTTTGATACGATACACTTGTCGTTGTTGTTTGCAGACATAGTTTTGTGCATCATTCGCCTACAACAATAGCTTACAAGTGAGCATTAAGATGACACCTTATGAAGCATTGTATCATAGGCGGTGTCAAACGTCGATGTCATGGATAGAGGCGGGAGACACCCAACTTTTGGGAAAAGAAGCAGTGACAGATGCTTGTGAGTTAGTTCAGACGATCCAGGAGCACATAGAGGTTGCTCCGGATCGGCAGGAGAAATATTTTAATGCGTGTCATAGGAATGTGGAGTTCACAGTGGGCAACATGGTCTACTTGAAGATCAAGCCTTTCAAGGGTATTTTGCTAATTCGGCGACTCAAGAAATTGAGCCCGAGGTATTTTGGACCATTTGAAGTTACGGAGCGCATAGGCGAAGCAGCCTATCGGTTGACATTGTCTGAGAAGATGAGTGGATTACATGATGTCTTCCATGTCTCGGTGCTAAGAAAGGCCTTAGTGGAGCCGTGTGATGTGGTCGAGTCAGCGGCCGTACCGGTGGCAACAGATTTTAGGATGACAGTTTGTTTGGTTTTCATGGAGGATTCAGAAATCTGGCATTTGTGGAATAAAGAGGTCAAGCTTGTGAAAGTACGTTGGAATAACTATGGGCGAGATGAGTTCTCTTGTGAGCATGAACAAGCGATGCTGGAAGACTTCCCAAAACTGTTTGCTTAAGGTATGTTTTTTTTGTTTGTAACACTTTAATTTTGAGGATGAAATTCTTTTAAGTGGGAGGAGTTGTAATACCCCAAAATTTATAACTCGTGTATGAGTGTGCCAGGAATTATTGCAAAATGTTGGTGTATCGTCGTGGTCTTATGGTAGGCGCGGTGATACCGTTGATATAGCCGGGAATCTCAACGATACCGTCGAGACCCCCAGGGAGTCTCGGTGATATCGTTGAAACCGTTATGAGTCTCGGCGATACCGTCGGTACCGCTGGGAGTCTCAACGGTACCGCTGGAAGTCTCGAAGGTACCGCTGGGTGCGGCGAGTCCCGTGTTTTAACACTATAGGGCGAACCTAAGCGGGTTTTGGGGTTTCCGGTCGTCTTAGAAATTTATCCAATGACCCAGATCTTTCGCGGTGAGCCTTAAATAGGGCAGAATGGATTTTTCCCCTCTTTTCCCCAAGTTCGCCGTGACTTTGAAGGCTCGTGAGTGGGAGATAGCAGAGGAGGAAGATGACCTAGATCTGCCTTTGTTGGAGATTTGGTGCTCTGATTGCCAATGCAAGACCGGATCTCTGGAGAGGGCGTAAAGGAGAACATGTTCATCCATGCTTCTTCTAGTGTACATGGCGAGGTAGAGGTTTCGTAAGGTAATGACATCTCTCCTCACAGTTTTAGGATGTGTGTATGACATCCCTTTTTATGCCTTTATTTTGAGCATCTAGGAACTAGATCTCTTAAATGAGAGGGGTTTGGGTCGCCTTGGTTCAAGAAGAACCACTGGGTCGATTGAGTACATCCCCGACATATTTTGCATTAGAAATCTGCTCCATTAGTGGATTAGGTATTGCGGGTGAAGCCGTAATTGCGATCGGTGGTCCGATTCGGTGATGTTGCTTGACGTGCATGTTAGGGATTTTTGCTAGAAATCCAATTGCGGCGAAGACGCGGTTGTGATTCCCTTAATTTTCTGTGAGAACGTTTGATGGTTTAGGGCGGGAAAGTTTTTGTTTCTTAATTTTTATGTGAAAGCGTGGTTTTGTCTCTATGGTCAGCTGGCTAGCCCCGTGACGTTGCAAGTCACGTGTGGAGGGTGTCCCGGCAAGATAAGTCCCATTTTATGAAAACTGATGAGAACGCCAAGCTTTGGACAAGCCTGGGCGATGAAGCCTATGGGCGGGCGGGGCCTACGCAAGAGTTCCATTTGTGGCTTAAAAGCTGTTGGGGGAAATTGGAAGTACCTATGTGATTGATATATTGTGATGTTGTGTTAAAATCATACACGCTTAGGGTGGCGCGGGTGAAACCCAGGTTTACATACATGCTACATGGTTAGGCTGAACCCTTTCGAGCGTGATGCCAGGGGTGCCGGCGGTCGTCCTTTCGAGCGTGGTGCTAGGGAGGCCGTTATAAGAGGTGGGACCTCCAAGATGAGGCCCTCAGTCTGTTTCTGGTTCTAAGACTCATGTCAAGAGGGTGGTTTGAGAAGAGTAGGTGTGAGCTGCAAATTCAGGTCTGAACTCTAGGTGAAGTCAGGTTACTAGCTTCAAGATTTTTGGTGCGGTGAGCATGGACCGCAGCCTACACAGAAAAATCTTGAACTACCTCATGGAGAGAAGTCATGGAGAAGGAGACGGGGATGGGTCTGAGAACCCGGTAGGATTCGTAGGAAGGGAGGAATTCATGGCATCCATCAAAGGCATCATGGACATGTTATAGGGGATCTCGCGGCAGGGCGACTGCTCAACTCCTTTACCTCAGGCGCCCACTCTCGCGCAACAGGATGAGCTCGTCTCGGCAAGAGTTGGAGAGGACGCTCCCGGGAGGAGACCCGGAAAGGAAGTGTTGATAGAAGGAGGCGGGCGAGACCTGGTGGGAAGGGAGTTGTTCCCTAGCCCTACGAGTGCCGTCACGCCAGGAGACGTCGTTGCGCAAGTGGGGGGGAGACTCGTAGCGAGAGGGTCCCCGTTATACGAGTTGATCCTTTCATCTTCAGTCCTAGAACGGTTCAGGGAGCCCGAAATGAACTACTATGTGGGATAAGACGACCCTCTCCAGCACATGCAATGGTTCGAAGATGCAGTCTCCATCAAGCCGATGACGGACACGTTCAAGTGTCGTCTTTTTACCATCACCTTGAAGGATAAAGCTAGGGACTGGTTTCATCAACTCCCAACAGGTTGTAGTCTCACTCGGTGGTTGAAGGTTTTTTGGAGAAGAGACCCCGAGCAGACCCGCTGACCAGGCTCTCACCTAGTTGGCATGGTTGTAGGCTCACTCGGTGGTTGGAGGTTGTTTGGAGAGGAGACCTCGAGCAGACCCACTGACCAGGACCTCACCTAGCTGACAGGGCTGTAAGCTCACTCTGTAGTTGGAGGTTATTTGAAGAGGAGACCCCGAGAAGACTCGCTTACCAAGCTATCACCTAGCTGGCATGGCTATGGGCTCACTCGGTGGTTGGAGGTTGTTTGGAGAGGAGACCCCGAGCAGACCCGCTGACCAGGCTCTAACCTAGCTAGCAGGAATGTAGGCTCACTCGGTGGTTGGAGGTTGTTTGGAGAGGAGACCCCGAGCAGACCCGCTGATCAGGCTCTCACCTAACTGGCAGGATTGTAGGCTCACTCGGTGGTTGGAGGTTGTTTGGAGAGAAGACCCCGAGCAGACCCCCTAACCAGGATCTCACCTAGCTGGCAGGACTGTAGGCTCACTCGGTGGTTGGAGGTTGTTTGGAGAGGAGACCCCGAGCAGACCCGCTGACCAGGCTCTCACCTAGCTGGAAAGGTTGTAGGCTCACTCGGTGGTTGGAGGTTGTTTGGAGAGGAGACACAGAGCAGACCCGCTGACCAGGATCTTACCTAGCTGGCAGGGTTGTAGGCTCACTCGGTGGTTGGAGGTTATTTGGAGAGGAGACCCCGAGCAAACTCGCTGACCAGGCTCTCACCTAGCTGGCAGGACTGTAGGCTCACTTAGTGGTTGGAGGTTGTTTGGAGAGGATACCCCAAGCAGACCCGCTGACCAGGCTCTCACCTAGCTGGCAGGACTGTAGGCTCACTCTGTGGTTGGAGGTTATTTGGAGAGGAGACCCCGAACAAACCCGCTGACTAGGCTCTCACAGAGCTGGCAGGAATGTAGGCTCACTCGGTGGTTGGAGGTTATTTGGAGAGGAGATCCCGAGCAGACCCGCTGACCAGGCTCTCATCTAGCTGACAGGGCTGAAGGCTCACTCAGTGGTTGGAGATTGTTTGGAGAGGAGACCCCGAACAGACCTGCTGACCAGGCTCTCACCTAGCTGGCAGAGCTGTAGGCTCACTCGGTGGTTGGAGAGTTTGGAGAGAAGACCTTAAGAAGACCCACTGACCAGGCTCTCATCAAGCTGGCAGGGGCTGTAGGCTCACTCGGTGTCAGGATAAACGGTAAGATCCCTTAAATAAATATGTCTATTCTTACCAGAGAACGAAGAAAGTTTGTAGAAGATGAAAAACCCCTATGGGAAGAAGAGATTGTTGCAATGCAAATGAGGAGGGGCATCCCCAACCGGCACTCGGCAAGGAAGGTCTCGCCCATAGCGAGTAGGCGCCCGCTGTCAAATACAGGTCTCGCATAAAAATTAAAAATGTGTGACTTCGCATAAAAAGCGGGTTGATCTCTGAGGACTACTCACGCTAGATTCGTCTCGAGGCGAGACGACGGAAAAATGCCAAATGGTCTCACGCACGGGAGGGGCGAGTAGAAGTCTAATGACTAGTGCCCTAAACCAATTCTCAAGCGAGACGGCTAGGAGCTCTACCTCACGAGTAGGGACGGAGATAGAGCAATGAGATGTAACATAAGTTTTCGTGTTCATTACAAAAAAGGGGGAAGACTCTCCCATGAAGAAGCATTTCGATACTTCAAAAAATAAAACTACAAGTAGACGAAAGAAACAAAAAGGGGGGAAAAGTCTCAGGTCTGGTCGGCGCCCCTTCATTCCACTTCACTGGAAGATGAACCCTCATCCCTCTCGCCATAGAGTTGTGGCACCAGGTCGCAGGCGTGACCGTCTTGGCATCTTCTCTAACAACCCCCAGCTCGTTCATCGTCTTCAAAACGAGCTCGACTGTATTTATGTTGGCATCCCGACAGATATCATCGACCTCTTCCGAACAGTAATGAGGGGGAGGGGGTGTTTGGAGCGGATCCGAGTAAGAGGTAGGCAGGGCACTGTTCAGGAGATGGGCGTTCTGGGCCTTTAGGTTTTTATTTTCTTCCTCCAGAGCCGTTATGCACGAACACATCCGGTCCACCGTCTCGGCATCCTGCGAGAAGCCCATCAATCAACAAAAGCCTACGCAAGAGTGAAACTAGTCGAAGATAAGATTAAAAGGCTTAACACACTGCCCTGGCTCTTGGCGAGAAGGTTATCAGCAACTGCCAGCCTATTCTCGAGGCCATCTGACTTCTCTCGTTCCGCCGCTAGGCCCGTCTTGACATCCTTCCATTTCTTGTTGTTGAAAACGAGGCAGCGCGAGAATCAGTGCGAGAGCTCCAGGGCGCGAAGATGAGCTTGAGCGGTCTTCAGGACGAGGTCTCGCGACGTGTCCTTGTCGAAAGGATCCATCCCAGGGCCCCTATATAGGCCATAGCCGAGAAAGAAGGCGTGGCTAGTTGGGGGGGGTCCTGCTCCTTCCAAGAGGGAAGGAGGGTGGATACCGACACCCGGTTCGTGTCCTTTTCCCACAGGATGACTGGGTCGCCGATAGCATCATTTACCACGGGCCCCATGTTGTAGTTTTGATGCAAGGAGGGGGCTGGACGGCTGGAGGAGCCGGCTTCGCGAGATGGAAGCTCAGCGGATTGAGCTGAAGTGTTGGCGGGCCGGTCGAATAGTGCCATCTCGCGAGATGGCGAGGCGGCTTGTTGGCGAGGCGATTGCGAGTCTCCCACAGAGATGGGACTCAGGGATCCCGACATCACTTTCCTCTCTTTCCAGGCCATCTCCTTTTTCCCTTTTGGGAACGTCACAACTTTCTTGATTTTCTTTTTGGGGCTGTACCGAGGAGCAGCGGCGTCATCCCCAAGTCTCTTCTTGGAGGCGTGGACCAGCATTTCTTTCGCCGCCTCGGCCGCCAAGCTAGCGAGTGCGAGACCTTTTGACGGCCTAGCGTTGCTCAAGTAAGGGGGATGGGCTGGAATATTCCTCTCTCCTGAACAAATAAATGGTTAGAGAGCAAAACAAGGGGATGGAAAACATGTGACTAAGGGAGCGCGAGTGTACCTTCGTCGGGAAGGACAGGAGGGAGCGAGTCGAGGTCTCTCCTTAAGAAGTTGACCTCAAAGTTCTTCCCCGCTAAGAACTCGCAGAGGTTTTTATCCGCGCCTCCGACCTTGGGAGTTGCGTAGTATATTTCGGCGAGCGACACTGGGGCGAGTGGAAAGCCTCCCAGATTCCCGTGGATGAAGACAAAGCGGGTGAGCCAGTGATGATTCTTGTTGGGGGTCTCGCACACCTTCATGCCCTGGCTTGTGAAGTACAATACGCCATCGTGGTTGGCGTGGTAGATGAATAACTTGCGGAAGGCGTTGAGGTTGAACTCGATGCGCTCACGGCGCATGTAGCAGGCGAATGCAACTAAAATCGAGATGGCGTTCGGGTTTAGTTACGCAGGGACGGCTTCAAAGTATTTTAAAACATGTTTAACCCCTGGCCAGAGGGGAAGCCTCAGCCCCGACTCAAAGTGCGAGACGGGGAAGGCGAGTTCACCGCGATAGAAAATGTTGATCTACTTGCCGACCTTCTGCGGCCGGGACTCAAACCCCTCAACCAAGAATTCGCGGGTGAAGCGGTTGTAGTCCTCCTCCGAGATCCGGCCGGGGGGAAAGTCATGGTCGGCGAATCTTCTGCCGCACTGGTTGCGCCCCTCACCCTCCTCAGTCCTTTTGTTTCCCATGACAGGCGAGACGATGAGAGCGAGAGGAGGAAGAAAAGGAGTGGCGGGAGTAAGTCGCGAGAGGAAGGAAGCGAGAAGTCCGGGTCTAAGACGCGACAGGAGGGGGCAGCGCAGGTGTAAATCATTTCGGTCTAGGGGGGAGGTATTTATAGCGGATAGTGAAGGTGGAAAAATGGGCGTGAAAAACGTGAAGGGGGAAGTTGAAGAAGTTGGCCGACGGTTCATTTTCTCTCTCTCCTGACCTCGAAGCACGGCGCCCCGCGGGGATTTTTCCAATGAACCAAAATAAAAGGGAAAAGACAAATCAATTAACACAGTTATAATAAAAGCCCAGCATGAGAGAAGTCAACAGAATAACATCATTAATTGTTTTGTTCCGCACGAGGCGGGCATCATGTCTGCGAGGCTTAAAATAACAAGTTATAATTAAACAGGCGGGATAGCAAATTAGTAGAAGCAGCAGAATTACAAAGCATAATTAAATAAGCGAGACGATTGAACAAGCGAGGTGGGGTGGAGGGTCTTCAGTTCTTGTGCCACCTCCAACGACCACCACGAGACCCCGCACATGGAGGCCGACCAGGGAGATGAAAGGCACAAACGACATCGAGACCGCGGCCCGCGAGACGAAGCTGCTGGTCGACCTCGCTTATGATGGCCCGGGGGTCGGTCTCATCTATTTCAATCCCGACATCGATCTCAGAGGAGAGGCGGGCACATTCAATTTCTAGCCAGTCGATGCGCCTGTCGGTGGCCTGCTTGTCCCGCTCCATCCCGCGGATGATGTGTGAATACTTTTGAAGCATTTCGGCCGTCCGGCGCTTCATCTCCAGCAGATCCATGGGATCGCCCGGATAGTCTTTAATTTCATCTGGATGAGGGAGAGGCGAGAAGGCGGGCAGCCTAGAGAAGTTCTCAGCAGCCGAGTCGATCTGGATACCTATACAGGGAAAGTCGGCCATCAGAATGAAGGATGTTCTCGCCAGAAGACTCGGAGGTCGTAAACTGTACGGGTAGAAGGTCTAGTCCAGTGGTCTCGAATACACCAGGCGGGGGAATGAAGGTCTATAACATGTGAAAAGGCAAGGTAAGTTCATTTACCAGGGTTGCGAGATGTCCCCACAAATCACGAGAGGTCATCATCCTTCACAGCGGGTGGAGTGGATCGCTGAGGCGAGTCAGAGTCTTGATAATGTTTGTCGGTAACATCGGGTGGATTCGCAGGTTGGGGGGAATAGGAGAGATTTCCCTGTTAAATCATGAGGTCAGTAGGCGAGACGATAAAATGAAAACGAAAAGATAGGGACGAGAGGAGGAGTCAAGAATCACCTGTATCTCCCCAGAGGACGCGGGAGGAGGTGCATTGACTCCCAAGGATGTTGGAGTAGTCGCATCAGCCGAGAAGGGGGGGCGGTGGTTTTTGCCTTCTTCAGGCGAGACAACGAGGGTAAAGAAGCGGGGGTGCGAACCAGAGCGGGTGCCAGGGCAGCCACATTGGCCTTGTTTTGCTTGCGGACCATCGCGAGACGCTCGCGGAAGCTCTGGCTATGAGACATGTCGATGGTAGAAGAGATGAGGAAATGAGGAAGAGGACAATCTCCAAGAGAAGGTAGTCTCCATGATGGGACAAGTGTCGCATATTTATACGCCCCAGATGAGGGCCTCGCAAAAGATTCTCCCATAAATGAATTTCAACACCGCGAGCCTCGGTTGGACTTTCTTTCCGAGCTTGGGGCAACCTCGAAAAGAGCGGGGATTGTGTGCAACCTTGGGCTCGCGGGAAGCAACTTGAGGAGGAGTGCTGAGTTAGGGGCGAGAGGGGCGAGAGGACTGCAGAGGCGAGTGGGACCAAAGGGTCAACTTGCCAGTACTTTAAAAAGATAAAACATCATAGGCGAGACGGGAGCAGCGGAGCAGTCGAGACGGCCCTCGCAGCGCGTGCTGTACTTTTGTGGTAAGACGCCTCTCGCGGGGCGAAGGATTCGCGAGGCGACCAGATAGGCTCGTCCCACCCGCCGTTATTTTCTCACTCGCCATATGAGAAAAATGTGTTTTTTACTTTCGTACCCCCCAAGGGGGGATTTTACTCTTTTACCCTATGTAATTTTCCCCTTTTGCCCTTTGTGGTCTGCATATAAACCTTTAGAACAACGGAGTTTGGTTGTTGGCAGACCCAGCTCAGGGTATTCTGGTAATTTCAGGTCTGTTCAGTTTTGTTATCGGCAGGTCAAACTCAGAGGCCTATAAATAGACCGATAAGGTGTCATGAAAAGGTGGGTTAACCCTTTTGATCTTCTTCCTCCAAGAAACCTAGCTCAGCACTGGCTAGGGAGGGGAAGAACTTCTAATTCTTCCGAGTAAGAGGTGGGACCTCCAAGCTAAGGCCCTCGGTCTATTTCTGGTTCTGAGACTCACGTCGAGAGGGTGGTTTGAGAAAACTAGGTGTGAGCTGTAACTTCAGGTCCGAACTCTAGGTGAAGTCAGGTTACTGGCATCAACACATAGCTCTCTCATATCTCTCCATCTGCCTCTTATCAAATGAAGGCATGAGGGCCTTTTTATATCTTTCTTGAAGGGATGTCTTGGTAATTACACACGACTGAATCATTAGTTGGCAAATGACGTCGCTCTAATTTGGTCGCTTGGATAACTACTTTTCTCGAAAATAACGTGTGCGCGCAGGGGGCGCGCATAGAGTTGTGGGGATGGAGCATATTTGAGGCGCGCAGGAGGAGTACGCACAGGGAGGTGGTAGGGGTGAGGAGGGCAGTGGGGAGCTCACGCAAGGGAAACACACGCGTAGGGGGAGCACGTGCGGGGTGGGGGGTGGAGGGTGGGGGGAGGGGGCACACACGAAGGGGGGAGGGGGCGCGCACGAATGGGGGAGGGGCGCACATGTAGGTGTCGTGTGCACGCAAGGTTCGCGCGTGCGTAGGGGTCACTCGCGCGCAGGGGTCGCTCGCGCGGGTGTCGAGCGCGAGGATCGCGCGTGCGGTGGTAGCAGGGGTCGCACGCACGCAGGGGGCGCGCTCGCCCGCCTTGGGCGCGCAGCCGCCTTGGCCATGAGCACATAGGGCCTGCACGCCTGCCTTGGGCGCACACGCTTAGGGGGTGCGCGCGTGTAACAGCCCAAATTTCTGAAACAGGAATTTTTGGGTGACACGGCCTGGGACACGGGCGTGTCCCAGGGCGTGTCAGTTGACACGGCCTGCGACACGGGCGTGTCGCAGGGCGTGTCGAGGTTGTGTCGACGATCAGCCTTTGTCTCGACGATTTTTCGCTCGACGATGTGTCAAGAGGAGGAACACGGCCCAGGACACGGGCGCGTCCAAGGCCGTGTCGCATGCTCGACGAGTTTTACTCGACGATCGTCGAGTGTCGAGACGTGTGTGTGTCGAGTGTCGAGAAGTTGCACACGGCCTGTGACACGGGCGTGTCACAGGGCGTGTCAAATCGGGTCGACGAACTCAGCCCGCTGAAGGATTTCAACAGGGCGTGTCTTTGTGCCGTGTCTGGGCACACGGCCTGGGACACGGGCGTGTCACAGGCCGTGTGAAGTCTCGGGATGATTTGGGATTTTTTTCGCCCAGGCACACGGCCACAGACACGGGCGTGTTCGAAGGCGTGTTGGTGACACGGCCCATGACACGGGCGTGTCCCGTGGGCGTGTCACTGGTTTGGATAAGTCGGTTGACCACCGCTTGAGGCACACGGCCGTGTCCGAGGCCGTGTCGGGTCAAAATCTGTGTTTTGGGAAGAATCGTGGCCGTCCATTCCTTCAGTCTGGATCCAAGGGCTGAAGCCTCTTCCTCTTTTTCCTTAAAGGCCGAAATCAGAGAAGGATTCTCATTTTCTTTGGCCTTGAGTTTCTTCAAGTTAAGAGAGAAAGAGAGAGAGAAAGGAGAAGGAAGAGGGAAAGGGGGCTGCTGCTGGTGGTGCTGCAGTTTACCGACGAGAGTTCCGAAGCCAGCGTTGCGGAGGAAACAATCTTGCGAGTCTTGCAAGCTAGCTTTGAAGTCATGGCACCGAAGCGGTCGTCAAGGGTAATGACTCTTCTTCCTAGCCATGTGAAGGCTTCTTTTTGGCATAGCTTTGTGATTTCCCCCACCAAGAGGTGGCTGATTTTGGAAATCTTTGGGTGGATGCTTGAAATCCCCTTTGTTGGCATATAGATCCGGAAATGGAGTACGGAATAGGCATGCTGTGTGAAGCCCATCTGGACAGGTTGGTCTGGATTGGTGATGTTGCATACGAACCGGAGAAGACTCCGTGATAACGTGTAGTGTATGGAGTCTGCGGGTTATGCCTGCGAAAAGGAGTAGCAGGAAGTACTGGGGTAGTAGCCCAGGAAAAATAGTCATGTGATGTGTTTGGGTCTAACCTGTGGATGTGGCACAGGAAGTACTGGTGTGACCAGGAAATGCCCTTTGTGATGCTTGATGTCGTAGGGTGTCCACCTGTGAAGCGAGTAACAAGAAGTACTGGCAGGATAGCCAGGAAAGACCCCTGACATTTGTTCTTGTGCGGTGTCCACCTGTGAAGAGAGACACAGGAAGTACTGGGAGGCCCAGGAAAGACCCGCTGTTGTGCTAAGGAAATGGGTATCGAGATATGCCCAGGCTTGAATACCAGGAACAGGATTGGTGAGACCGACCCGTGCCTTTGATATAGCCATGAGTACGCTGTACTCGGAGAAGGCAAGGCGATTTGAGCAACGGGGGGTGGAGGATCCGACCTGCGCTATGTCCGTCCGATGTGAGACCAAAGGTGCGGTCTGTTGGAGCGCATAGCAAGAGTCTTCGGCCTGCGCGCCATGACACAACGGGGGGCTACGGGCCATCCCGGTGTCCGAAGACTAACTCCGGCTGCACGCCATGGAGTAAATGCTCAAGAGATTTACCGTTGGGTTGTGACCCTGATACAGTGGTGGGCAAGAGGTTGCCAAAACACCAAGAATGTGCCCTGAGTACAGGGACCGTTGGGCCGGGCGTCGAACGGTTGTGATGGCTTGTGTGCGTGAAAGCACCTTTTGATGATATAGCTTGCCATACTTGTGATTTGCTATGCTTGCAGGGAAGTACCGCTGCCCCGAGAGAAGAGGTAGGGTCGTTATAATTTGGTCAGCTGAACGCTGACCGTTGCTCTTGTTTGCCACCGTTGGGTGGATTGTCCCTGTACAGGTGCTGGAGAGCCGAGCGGGATGCATAGAGGTTGATGTTCCTGCTGCTGTTGCTGCTACTGCTGCTAGCCCTCGAAGGCTATCTGCGTTTTTGTGCGTTTTCTTTTATTGTGGCCGGCCTGCACGCCAATTTGTTTAGGCCACTGTTTGATAGCCCTGTAAGGCCATAAGGCCAACGTTTTGTACTTATTGTAAGACATTCCTATATGGTATAAAATGTGGAATTTTATGTTTGGACATTCATGAGGAGTTCAAGTTGTAGTCTAGGCTTCCGCTAGAATGATTTGTGATAGGTGCGATACGCTACTCTGGTATCATCCTGTACCTTCACCGCCTGTTTTGTGATATATACTATGGGGCCCCGGCCGGACCTTCTAGAATATACCATATGAACGGATGGGGTTGTTACATTTTTGGTATCGGTTGTCTTGGTCTTTCCCTCTCGACGTCGTGGCCGACTTTTTTTGTGGGGTGGCGAGCATGTGTTTGTGCAAACCAAAGTCTACGATGAACTCCTGAATGTCCATGATAGGAATGCATATTTCTGTGTTTGAGGAACCTGCGTGTTCTTATCTTGTGTTGTTTGCTTGGGTACGACCGCTAATGTGTGTGTCTTTTCCACCTTTAGGTGACTCGAAGTGGAGCTGGACCGTCTGAGCCCCAGCATTCTGATGAAAGTACGGCACCAGCCGCGGTGCCTACTCCTCCACCGTCTGCGGAACATGTACGTTTAGTTGCGGAGGCCTTATTTACCATGATCCAAGGCCAGCCCCTTAGGCAGGAGCAAGCGGCTGTGAGGCCAGAACAGGTGGCGGCGAGGCCTGAACCTGTAGTGGATTTGGCTCCTCGAGCGGCTGAGAAGCAGCTAACGCGGTTTATGAGTTTCCATCCGCCTACGTTCTCGGGAGCGGGAACCTCGACGCAGGCTGAGGATTGGCTATCGCGCATCAAGCGAGTGATGACGGCGATAGGAACGGCGGAGCATCAGAAAGTGACTTTAGTTACCTTTTTGCTTGAAGGCGAAGCTCGGTTATGGTGGGATGAGATGGAGTTGCATCATTTGGCGGGTCGTCCGTTAACCCAAGTATCGATGGAAGAATTCTCCAGGCTCTTCCTCGCGAAGCACCTTCCTGCGGCTCAGCGGATAGCCATGGAAAATGAGTTTCAAAGGTTAACCCAAGGCGATGGCAGTGTGGACGCATACCTACATGAATTTACTCGCTTGGGGCAGTATACGGGTTCTATATTTGCTGATGAGCAGCGGAAGACCAACAGGTTCTATGAAGGACTGAGGGACGAGCTGAGGTTCCTTGTGTCAAGTTCTGTGAACCAAGGATTCCAAGCGTTGGTTGACACCGCGACCGCGTTGGAAAAGGATATGAAAAGGGTGCAAGGGAAGAGAGCGTTGACTGTGACGCAACCGGAGTGGAAGGCGCCCCGATCTGGGAAACCATTTTATAAGAAGAGATGGGGCAAGAAGTCCAAGCCTAGTGGACAAGCTCCTTCATCCATTGCAACGGGAGCAACGTCAGGGGCTACCTCCAAGCCAGATACTCGGGTCTGCTTTAATTGTGGCCGCATGGGGCATATTGCACGCGATTGTCGGATGCCGCCAAAGAGTGAAAAGAAGGCGGGAGCATCTTATGCGGAAAAAGGAAAGGCGGTGGTGGATTCCTCTGCCTCGCAGGCGCAACCCCGGGTCTATAATCTTGGCCTGCAAGAGGCCATCAAGCAGAGTGACGTGGTCACAGGTATGAGTTTAGTTTTGTATATGCTTTTAGTTGTATGCTTTGCTTCGTACCCCGATGTTTGTGTTTTGTATGTGTGACATGTTTGTCATAGGCTTTGTTATGATTCGGGACATGCTGGCGCGAGCACTGTTTGATACAGGTGCATCGCATTCTTTTCTGTCTAGTGCGTTTATGGCGCGGCTTGGGATACCCAGTCGTGTAAAGACAGATAGCGTCAGAGTAGTGTTGCCGAATGGCTGTTGGATGCTTGCGGATCAAGCTTGCGATGTGGCGGTTCATTTAGGAAGTCGGGATTTTTGTTTAACTGCATTTGTTTTGCCAATATCGGAATTCGACGTGATTTTTGGGATGGATTGGCTTGCGGAGCAGCATGCTATGATTGATTGCCAGTCCAAAGAAATCACGTTGGGCCAGAATACCGAACAGGAGACAAAGTTCGCGGGTATGCGAGGAGTGGGCGGGACATTGATGTCTGCACTCCAGGTAGTCAAGGCTGTTCGGAAGGGTGCGGAGTGTTACTTTGCACTAATTCAGGCTGTTGAGCCTAAGGCCAGTTTGTGTGAGGTTCCGATTGTGGCAGAATTTACAGATGTGTTTCCCACTGATCTCCCTGGGCTACCACCCCAGCGGGAGATTGACTTCACGATCGAGTTGGTGCCAGGTGCGAAACATGTGGCCCGCTCGCCATATCGCGTTGCGCCAAAAGAGATGGCTGAATTGAAGGTTCAACTCCAAGAAATGTTGGAGCAAGGTTATATACGCCCAAGTATGTCACCTTGGAGCGCGCCTGTGCTTTTTGTAAAGAAGAAAGACGGTGGGTTGCGGTTGTGTATCGATTACCATGAACTGAATAAGCTGACCGAGAAGAATAAGTATCCGATACCCCGGATTGATGAGTTGTTCGATCAGCTGGTGGGATCGACCGTCTATTCGAAGTTGGACATGAAGTCTGGTTATTACCAGTTAAGAATTCGGGAAGGTGACATTCCCAAAACCGCATTTGGAACGCGTTATGGGCACTATGAGTTCACAGTCATGCCATTTGGACTGTGCAATGCGCCCTCGGTGTTTATGGATCTAATGCACCGTATTTTTCGCGAGTACCTGGATATGTTTGTGATAGTGTTCATTGATGACATCCTGGTGTACTCGAAGTCCAAAGCTGAACATGAGATTCACTTGCGGTTGGTGCTGAACACGTTGAGGCAAAATCAGCTCTATGCCAAGTTCTCGAAGTGCGAGTTTTGGCTATCGTCAGTGGCATTTTTGGGCCATGTGGTGAGTGGAGCGGGCATTGCAGTGGATCCAGCGAAGATAAGGGCCATACAGGAGTGGCCAATGTTGTCTTCCGTGGCCGAGGTCAGGAGTTTTCTTGGACTTACGGGCTACTATAGAAGATTTGTGGAAAACTTCTCGCGGATCGCTTTGCCGCTAACCACACTGACGCGAAAAGATCAGAAGTTCGTTTGGACGCCAGAGTGCGCACGAGCTTTTGAAGAGCTGAAGATTCGGTTGACCACGGCGCCGGTATTGTCTTCGCCACGTGGAACCGACGGATTTGTGATTTATAGTGATGCCTCAAGAAGCGGCTTAGGCTGCGTTCTTCTGCAGAGCGGAAAAGTGATTGCTTATGGCTCACGCCAGCTGAAGGTGCACGAGCGAAATTATCCCATCCATGATTTGGAACTAGCGGCGGTGATTTTTGCACTCAAGTTGTGGCGACACTACCTTTATGGAGTGAAGGTGGAGATCTATACCGATCATAAGAGCCTAAAGTATCTTTTGGAGCAGAAAGACTTGAACATGCGACAACGAAGGTGGTTGGAGTTCCTTGGGGACTACACTTTCGAGATTCACTATACGCCCGGGATGGGGAATGTTGTCGCGGATGCCTTGAGTCGGCGGATTCCGGCTAGAGCGAATTGGTTACAAAGGCATGATAAACGCCTTATCCAGGAGTTGGAGGCGTTAGAGATCTATTGTGTTGACAAGAATTCCATTGCCACTGCATGTTTGAACTGGATCGAGGTGCAATGTGACCTTGCGGGCCGAGTTCGACGGGCAACGGATTTGGATGAAGATCTCTTACGCTATGTGAATGAAGGGCCAGAGGGCAAATTCACCTGGATTGATGGTCTTGTACGAAAAGAGGGTCGTTTGTGCATCCCAAGTGTGGGGAAGTTGAGGGAAGAACTGATGTATGAAGCGCATTATACAAAGTATTCCATTCACCCCGGGAGCACAAAGATGTTCAACGATATGAAGAAGCTTTTCTGGTGGCCAGGACTCAAGAAATATGTTGCCCTTTATGTGGCCAAATGTCAAACATGTGCGATGGTGAAGACGGAATGCCAAAAGCCGGGCAGTTATTTGAAGTCACTGCCGATCCCAGAGTGGAAATTTGATGATATTTCCATGGATTTTGTGCACGGGTTGCCAAGATCGCAGCGAGGAAATGATTCCATTTGGGTGATTGTTGACCGGCTAATGAAAGTAGCACATTTTCTCCCGAACAGGCGGGATGATTCAGTTGAAAGTTTGGCAAAGTTGTATGTTGACCAGATTGTGCGGCTTCACGGTGTTCCTCGGAGCATCGTAAGTGATCGAGATGGGCGATTCACGTCAAATGATTGGAGGCTAGTTCACCGACTGTTGGGCACGAAGTTGACTTTCAGTACGGCCTTTCATCCCCAAACGGATGGCCAAACTGAACGTACCAATAGAACAATGGAGGACATGCTCCGAATGTGCGCCCTTGACTTCAGAAAGAGATGGGAAGATCATCTCTATATGGTTGAGTTTGCATATAATAACGGCTACCAGGCGAGCATTGGGATGGCACCATATGAAGCTTTATATGGAAGGAAGTGTCGTACTCCCTTGGCTTGGATAGAAGCGGGCGAGGCTCGGGTTGTTAAACCAAATGAGGTTGAGGAAGCAAACTCAACCATACGGACGATTCGAGAGCGATTGTTGATTGCTCAAGATCGACAAACGAAGTACTACAACGTCAAGCACCGGAACGTGGAATTTGTGGTTGGCGATTGGGTCTACTTGAAGATCAAGCCATTCAAAGGTGTCTCCAGGATTCGACGATTGAAAAAGTTGAGTCCAAGATATTTGGGTCCTTTTGAAGTGGTTGAGCGAGTTGGCGAAGCGGCTTATCGACTAGCTCTGTCGGCAGACTTGGGTGGGTTGCATGATGTCTTTCACATCTCGGTGCTTCGGAAGGCCGTGAAAGATCCAGCTCAAGTGATCGCAGATGATCGTGTGCCGGTGGAGTATGGGCTAACAACGAAAGTTAGACCCATTCAGATCGAAGATCGAGCCGAGAAATAGTTGCGGAACAAGACGGTCGGCATGGTGAAAGTCCTATGGGACAATTGTGGCCGTGAAGAACTATCATGGGAGCGAGAGCAAACCATGCGCGAAGAGTTCCCTGAGCTGTTTTTGTAGCTGTAGCAAGAATGTTGTAACATAAAAGTTTATATGTTGTCCCATTCTTTCTTGCTGTTTTCTGTTACCTTTCCTATGTCTGAATTTCGAGGACGAAATTTCCTGTAGGAGGGGAGGATTGTAACAACCCAAATTTCTGAAACAGGAATTTTTGGGTGACACGGCCTGGGATACGGGCGTGTCCCAGGGCGTGTCAGTTGACACGGCCTGCGACACGGGCGTGTCGCAGGACGTGTCGAGGTTGTGTCGACGATCGACCTTTGTCTCGACGATTTTTTGCTCGACGATGTGTCGAGAGGAGGAACACGGCCCAGGACACGGGCGTGTCCAAGGCCGTATCGCATGCTCGACGAGTTTTACTCGACGATCGTCGAGTGTCGAGACGTGTGTGTGTCGAGTGTCGAGAAGTTGCACACGGCCTGTGACACGGGCGTGTCACAGGGCGTGTCAAATCGGGTCGACGAACTCAGCCCGCCGAAGGATTTCGACAGGGCGTGTCTTTGTGCCGTGTCTGGGCACACGGCCTGGGACACGGGCGTGTCACAGGCCGTGTGAAGTCTCGGGATGATTTGAGATTTTTTTCGCCCAGGCACACGGCCACAGACACGGGCGTGTTCGAAGGCGTGTTGGTGACACGGCCAATGACACGGGCGTGTCCCGTGGGCGTGTCACTGGTTTGGATAAGTCAGTTGACCACCGCTTGAGGCACACGGCATGGCACACGGCCGTGTCCGAGGCCGTGTCGGGTCAAAATCTGTATTTTAGGAAGAATCGTGGTCGTCCATTCCTTCAGTCTGGATCCAAGGGCTGAAGCCTCTTCCTCTTTTTCCTTAAAGGCCGAAATCAGAGAAGGATTCTCATTTTCTTTGGCCTTGAGTTTCTTCAAGTTAAAGAGAGAAAGAGAGAGAGAAAGGAGAAGGAAGAGGGAAAGGGGGCTGCTGGTGGTGGTGCTGCGGTTTACCGACGAGAGTTCCGAAGCCAGCGTTGCGGAGGAAACGATCTTGCGAGTCTTGCAAGCTAGCTTTGAAGTCATGGCACCGAAGCGGTCGTCAAGGGTAACGACTCTTCTTCCTAGCCATGTGAAGGCTTCTTTTTGGCATAGCTTTGTGATTTCCCCCACCAAGAGGTGGCTGATTTTGGAAATCTTTGGGTGGATGCTTGAAATCCCCTTTGTTGGCATATAGATCCGGAAATGGAGTACGGAATAGGCATGCTGTGTGAAATCCATCTGGACAGGTTGGTCTGGATTGGTGATGTTGCATACGAACCGGAGAAGACTCCGTGATAACGTGTAGTGTATGGAGTCTGCGGGTTATGCCTGCGAAAAGGAGTAGCAGGAAGTACTGGGGTGGTAGCCCAGGAAAAATAGTCATGTGATGTGTTTGGGTCTAACCTGTGGATGTGGCACAGGAAGTACTGGTGTGACCAGGAAATGCCCTTTGTGATGCTTGATGTCGTAGGGTGTCCACCTGTGAAGCGAGTAACAGGAAGTACTGGCAGGATAGCTAGGAAAGACCCCTGACATTTGTGCTTGTGCGGTGTCCACCTGTGAAGAGAGTCACAGGAAGTACTAGGAGGCCCAGGAAAGACCCGCTGTTGTGCTAAGGAAATGGGTATCGAGATATGCCCAGGCTTGAATGCCAGGAACAGGATTGGTGAGACCGACCCGCGCCTTTTATATAGCTATGAGTACGCTGTACTCGGAGAAGGCAAGGCGATTTGAGCAACGGGGGGTGGAGGATCCGACCTGCGCTATGTCCGTCCGATGTGAGACCAAAGGTGCGGTCTGTTGGAGCGCATAGCAAGAGTCTTCGGCCTGCGCGCCATGACACAACGGGGGGCTACGGGCCATCCCGGTGTCCGAAGACTAACTCCGGCTGCACGCCATGGAGTAAATGCTCAAGAGATTTACCGTTGGGTTGTGACCCTGATACGGTGGTGGGCAAGAGGTTGCCAAAATACCAAGAATGTGCCCTGAGTGCACGGACCGTTGGGCCGGGCGGCGAACGGTTGTGATGGCTTGTGTGCGTGAAAGCACCTTTTGATGATATAGCTTGTCATACTTGTGATTTGCTATGCTTGCAGGGAAGTACCGCTGCCCCGAGAGAACGGGTAGGGTCGTTATAATTTGGTCAGCTGAACGCTGACCGTTGCTCGTGTTTGCCACCGTTGGGTGGATTGTCCCTGTACAGGTGCTGGAGAGCCGAGCAGGACGCATAGAGGTTGATGTTCCTGCTGATGTTGCTGCTACTGCTGCTAGCCCTCGAAGGCTATCTGCGTTTTTGTGCGTTTTCTTTTATTGTGGCCGGTCTGCGCGCCAATTTGTTTAGGCCACTGTTTGATAGCCCTGTAAGGCCATAAGGCCAACGTTTTGTACTTATTGTAAGACATTCCTATATGGTATAAAATGTGGAATTTTATGTTTGGACATTCATGAGGAGTTCAAGTTGTAGTCTAGGCTTCCGCTAGAATGATTTGTGATAGGTGCGATGCGCTACTCTGGTATCATCCTGTACTTTCACCGCCTGTTTTGTGATATATACTGTGGGGCCCCGGCCGGACCTTCTAGAATATACCATATGAACGGATGGGGTTGTTACAGCGCGCGCGGGTTGGGCGCCTGTGGACTGTCCGGGCGACGGCCAGGAGCGCGCACGACAAGTCCCCTTTGGAGCAGCTTTAGGGTCATTCGAGCAAGCGCGGTTCACTCGATTGGGTTGACTTACTTGAGCACTTAGATCCAATTTGACTCGAAAATCTTTAGTGGGAACCCTCTCAACACTATTTTGTACACTTGTTAAGTAGTATTTACGGTGTACTCCTAGCCTCAGGTTTAAACCTCATCAGTCTTCTCAAAATAATTTGTTTAAAATTTGTTTAAAATTATTTTTTAAGTAAATAATTTACTTTTATTTAAAAATAAATAAAATTTTGGAGATAAACCTCATAATACTTCCACTTGAAAAGAGAGAGAGAATTCCTATTCTTCATCTCTTTCTCTCCGTTTCTTTTATTCCTCATCTTCTTTCTTTTCTTTTCCAAATTTCAATGCAAAATGATATCAACATAAAAAAAGAAAGTTAGAAAGTATAGTAGTGGAAACAAACAATAACGTGCACATCAATTGTGACAACAAATCTATTATGATAAATCTAATGGTAGAGGAGTACACATCATTGTCCTTGCCAACTATGAGGTCTTTGTTGAGACCCACACCACTACACCACTGTTAATCAAGAATAGATGCAAGCTTTCCTTGATGATGACACCCCAACTTAACCATGCATGATGCATGTCAAGTCTTATTGGGGAGGCTCGTAGGGTTTTCATGAGAGAGCGGGAGAGAGAGAGTGAGTGTGTGTGTGTGTTTATCTGTGTGTGTATTAATAGAGAAATCATCATCATGAGAGAGTAATGGTTGTAGCTATTGAGAGGGTATTAACTTCAACTCGACATCGTTTGTGTCAATGACACATTTCAAAAAAAGCATCCTCAAAGATACCAACTTTCAATCATGATAAGTCTATTCGATCTTTATTTTATAGTTGCATGAGCAGGTGTGATAATTTAATGAAATTTGAAACAAATTGGAGACAGATGATATTTCGTGACAACTTGCATGATAATCGATGACTAAATGATCTTTTCAAGATTAGAATGAAATGGTTCACCGCATTTAACAAGGAATATTAGATTTTGACATTTTATCAACCCAACAAAGCGAGTCTACAAATAATCGTTTACATGGATACTCAAAAGCAACAAGTTTACTTGTTTAATGTTTTCTCGAAAGGAAAAAATTAATTTCGGGTTGGCGCAGGAATGAGCATGATGAAGATTTTAGATGTAAACAAGAGAGTATCACTCTCAAATTCAAAAATTTTCAATACTTAGACAGATGTCTAAAGTGTATACAAGAAAAATATATTCATTTTTGAAAATGCTTTTTTTGAAGGAGCAGTTGACTTGGTGGTTGCTGATGAAACAAGGGTTGAGACAGATCAAATAGTATACATCATCATAAATTACGATAGTACCAATATTGGTAGACAATGGTTTGTGATATTTGATACAAAGACTAATGATGTGGATTCATCTTGTAAGGGTTTTCGAACAACATATTTGTTATGCAAACATGTACTATGTGTGTATAATATTCGGAATGAGAAGCAAATTTCAAAGAAATATATACTAAAACGATTTACATTGCAGGTCAAGAAGGAATTATATCTAAACCCTGGTAATAGTTCAATTGACCGTGATTCTAATGCACTTTACAGAAATCAAATAATCTGATACACTTATTGTTGAAGCCAGGAAAATTCCCAACCTCGAATTCGGACCAAAGCCGCCTAAGATTACCGGCTCAGAGGTTAGATTAGACGGCTGAGGTGACTAGGATGAAGAATTAGGTTAAACAGGACCCCAGATGTTGCAGCACGAAGGACCCACCACATACCCGGATGTTCAAAAGGAGCAGCCCCTTCTCAACCAAAGATGGCCGAACTGGGTACGTGGGAGACTAGCTGATGACGAAGTCACAAGGTCGCGACTTGATCTCTAAGGAAGAGGAATCCAAAGACCTGGCTTGTATCTCAGAAGTGAAGCTCGTGAACATCCTGCAGCGGATTTCAAGTGTCTCGCCTCGTACCCATGGGGTCCTATTTCTAGGCAAATCCAAGGAGGGGGGGGGGGGGTCATATTTATACCCCCCCCATGGCGACTAGGTGACTTCCAGAGGAACTCGCACGGGGTGGGCGAGTATCTCGCCTAGTCGCCTACCTGACGAGTATGCAAGGGGAGCTAGCCTATACTCGCCCAGGCCTTTCGCGATCTTGTATGTTGATTTTGACTCTTGTCTTGACTTGTTGACCTTCACTTCTGCTGACCTAGCTGTGGTAGGACCCACCCTCGACGAATACGGGTTGTACACAATCCCCGCTCTCTCTGAGCGACATAGGAGCTCGGAAAGAATCATCCAACACTTATTCGGCGAGCTGCTATGCCGAGTATCAAACCTGCTCGTAACTGATGACTGCCTGCCGATCTCTATAAATAGGGGGCCTGGCTCTTCAAACGGGTCGCCAGAGCTTGCGTACAATGTCGGATGCCGAGAAACTTCTTCAAGACAGCCTCGCCGCGCTAACTGGCATTCTCGGCATTGCTAAGCCCAAAAGGCCACGAGATGAAGACGTCATCGCTGACTTACCCCCCTCCCCCCTCAAGAAGAAGAAGACCAAGAAACCTAAGAAGAAACCCGCCTCTGACGCGGTTGATTCACCGCCACCTCCTTCACAAGTCGCGGCTTCCACCAACAATGACGCGCGTTCTGCCAGCACTCTGAGGTTGCTCAGCGATCTCGGGCTTGATGACATCCCCAATGTAGTCGCCCCTGACGCGAGCCTCCTCGGCTCGCTGAACATCCCGGAACTCGCCACCACTTCGGCGCTGCAACAGGTCAAGTCGTCTCCCTGTCAGGTCGCCATGTTGCCGAGATACTCTTTTCTACTTTGTTGGCCGTTGACTCTTCTTACTGACTTTCTTTCGCTACTCGCAGATTCCCCACCGGGGGGCACTGACGCGGTTCTGAACGTCGCCCCGCTGAACTCCGCGTCGCTGCTCTCTTTCTCTGCCGAGAGACCAATCAGGACCGTGCACACGGTCTGGATCCATGTTGGCGCCAATAGGGCACCTGAGGCCTCGGTTCCTGCGGCGAGCAAGGAACCGTCGCTGAAGGATCTTTCGCCAAAGAAGGTGGTGCCGGCGAGCAAGGAGACGTCGATGAAGGATCCTTCGCCAAAGAAAGTTGCATCGGCGAGCAAGGACCTTCCGGCGAGTAAGGCCCCGCCCGCCCCTGTGCGATATTCTGTGCTGCCAGCGACGAGTTCTGTGATGTCGCCGCCGCCGCCTCCGAACGTCGCTGCCATCCCGGCGGTGACTGTATCTTTGTCGTTGCCTCCCCCTCTTGTTGCGCCTCCACAAGTCGCTACGACGTGACTTCCTCCGCCTCCTCCACCGAAAACCCTGCAGCAACCAGCGAGTTTGTCGCAGCCCCCGCCCCCTTCATCGCAGCCTGTGGTTGGGAAGTCGGTCAAGCCGCGGGCGAGCTACTTCCCACCGAGAGTGTGAGATCCTGGCCATGGAGTTCGCGGGCAAGGCAAGGCGGCCAACCACGCTGGTGGACCATCTTCTGACCGGCGAGATGCTCCAACTCACGGCTCTTCTCCTCGCCGATCTAGATCTCCTCGATGCGGTAAGTGCCACCACTGGTGCTGCATTTGGCGACTAAGTGTCCCATTCCTAATCTGACGACTTTCTTGTTCTGACAGATCGATTGGAGACTCTAGGGGCGGCCTTCATTGACGTCATCGGGTTGTCGGGCAGCGAGTATCGCCACGCCGCTGCTCGTGCCTACCTGGAGCTGGAGAGCAAATTCGATCAGCTGGCGATCTGCGAACCACATCAGCGGATATCATCTCTGGAAGTGTGGGTGGCGAAGATTGAAGAGCTCCGGAGTACTCTGGAGAGCTATGAAGCCTGCTTCCATATGGTGAAGGAGAATGATCGCCAGTTGGCAATCGACAATCATCGCCTCCATCTTGTCCTCTACGAGTTGGCTGGCATCCGCGCGAGTATGGGCTCCGTTGGACGGCTGAGGAGGATGGAAGAGCAGCTGCGACTTGGCGACGATGCGATGTCACTGGCGACGGAGCACTATCGGCGGGCGCGTGAGATGGGCTGGGCTGGGCGACATCCTCATCCTCCAGAGAGACCTCCCAGGACTTAGTTTTTCTTTTCTTTTATTTGAAGCTCGCCTTGTGCGACTTGTTTTAATGAACCATCATCTATTATTGTAATAAGCGAGTTTGTATCTCGCACTTTATTCGTTTATTATGCTGTCTTCTTGTTGATGTTATTGCGATGTCTTTTTCTGTGATGCGTGAGTTTATTATGCAGGTTTCTGATCATCGTCACGACTTTGCTGATGTGAATGCCGAGATCCATTCACTCGCCTAGAGGGCGACTTAGGACAATACTCGCCAGGGCAGGGATATACCCCCCCCCCCCCCGTTCTGCCTTCGCCTATAAATAGAGGGGGTAGGTAGGACATAAGTACGTTGTTGCGATTTTTGATCCATAGCTCGCGAGTATCTTTCCCTGCTCGCGCGCTTCAATCTCTCTTCCTTCCTCGCATTCCTTCCTTCTTTCAGCTCGCCAATCTCGTCGAAATGGTGGGAGACGAAGCCAGTTCTCGCCGACAAGCCCATGTAGCCAACTTTGCTCATGCGGTTTTCAAGAAGTCGATATCAACCGAGTGAAATTTAGAGAACTTCAGGGAGAGGCTTTTTCCAGAAGGATACTCGACAAGGCTCCCTAGTCGCAGCGAGCGACTAAACACCTACATAGATGGTGCGCTGGTCCTGCCGCTTCGCCACTTTGACGCCGGTCTGCGACTTCCCATATGACCGGAGTATTGCGAGATCCTGCGATACTTCGGCATCGTCCCCGCGGAGATCAACCCTAATGGTGTGGCGATCATCATGGGGTTCCTCTGTTACTTGCGGAAGGAGAGGGTCGCCTTTGACCTTTCCATCTTCCGCAAGATCTTCGCCTTCGCCGCGACCGCAGAGGGAGTGGTTTACTTCAGCAGCCACGTATGTACTCTGGTGGGGATGGCGAATAAAGTCCATCGCCGGAGCGAGCTGCTAGTCGTCGTCGAAGGCGACTTCGCGGGCGTCCTGGGGAGGCCGCATCAACCAGCCTATGCCGTCTTCCTTCCGCCGATATTGGATGGAGTCCGCGAGCAGCTGGTGGAGCCGTTCCGTGATCGCCGGTTCGACGTTATTTACTGGCGAATAAACATCAACACTCTGATGGAGATCCATCCCAACGAGGTTAAGTTTTGGGCGAGAATCATCTCTTGCATACCCGCCTCGCTAGATGTAGCTTGATACTGATAGTCGTTCGGTATTTTGCAGTGGTGTGTGAGCTCCCGGAGAAGCCGCTCCCTCCGGCTAAGGAAGTCGCCACCTCGCTTCATGAGTCTAATCTGTCGGCTGATGTCAGCAAGAAGAAGAGGATCGCCAAGGGCAAGGGGAAAGCCAGGTCGCCGGGCCCCGCGACTAAGAAGGTGAAGGTGTCGTCGTCGCGACCTGATGACCATGAATCGCCGCCAGATGCTCGGCTTCCCCCACTTCCACCCCAACTTCAACTTGGGGCTAGGGGCGGTGGACGCCTATGGTCTCCAGCTGGTGACCTGGTCGGAGGATGAACATTTGGTGACGTTGAGCACCAACCTCCCCTCCTGATCGGTGGACTGGGAGGACAAGGGCGAGGCCTTCGCCATTCTTCACACGCTATACGGGCGAGGAGATGTCGAGTCGATGCTGGACCTCAACGCAGAGGATCTCGCCCAGCAGACATCATGCTTTCTTGCGCGAGCTGTCGAGCTAAACCACTACTCGACGAGGAAACTGTTGGAGACGACTAAGGCCCTGCAAATCGTCTCCAAGAAGGCGATCAAACTCGGCATGGAGTCTATCCGTTGGAGGGATTATGAGGTAAGTCGCATCCTGCGCGCGTCCTTACTGGTGTTAGACTTGGATTATTTCTGTTGATTCTCTGTTCTTTGTCGCAGGCTGCTGAGATCAAAGCCGCCAAGAAGCTTTCTGAGTGCGAGGCAAAACTCTCCAAGTCTCAGGCCGAGCTAGAGGCAGCACAAGTCCGCGCCGCCGAGATGGAGAGTCGCCTAACTGCCTTAGAGGGCCGCGCGAGTTCTTCAGCTCCTCAGCCAGAAGCGTTGTATCCGGAGGATGATCCTCACTATGCGATCAAGAGATCTCGCGTTCTCTGGGAGGAGAGGTCGTTTGTCCACCGTGAGATAGCGCGCGCGGCTGGGAATGTCATGCTCGCGAGGCTAAGGCTCAACGACCAGCTCGCCGAGGGGGAGAAGCAACTTACTATTGACGAGCTTCTCCCCGAACTGCTCGCCGATGAATTGATCTCGCCAGATCGCCTGCCTTCTCCGTCATCGGACTCCGGCAGCAGCAGCAGCAGTAGCAGCAATGACGGCAGCAGCAGCAGCGGCGAGAAGGAGGAGAGCGAGGATGATGACGAGGAAGAGGAGGATGCTGACATTGGAGATGAGGAATATCGGCCTGATATTGGCGACGATGAGTCCTAGTTGCTCGCCGATATTTGTCATACTCGCACATAGCAGTTAGCAATTTTTGTAACAACCACCTTTTGTAACTTCTAAAATTTTTGAAATATATATTGATACAAGTTTGGATTACTACTTTGTCGCTCTTTTCTTTCATGGCTATTGATTGATAATGCTCACTAGACTCATAGGCTCGGGGATGATGAGTGCTCGTGATGCCTTACCCACACGTCGGCATCGTTTATAGTCGCGTAGTTACTCGCCTCCCGATACTCGACCATGTCCTGCGCTTATACTCGTCGTAACATGCTCGCACGTTTGCCATGATTGTCGTAGCACATTCCCCCATACATACTCGCATACTCGCCAATGTCTGCCCGCACATGCATAATTCATTTTTTTTCCGGAGTTGATCCTGACTGGCTTGAAGACTGGAGTCGACACCCTATGAGGAGCTGAACTTGGTCGGTGGTTGGGAGTAGTCGACACCCAACAGGAGCCAAGCTCAACTGGGGGTGGGAATTAGTCGACACCTAGCAGGAGCCCAACTCAACTGAGGGTGGGAATTAGTCGACACCCAGCAGGCGCCAAGCTCAACTGGGGGTGGTGTGAGTCGATTCAGGGAGGCAAGTAGTCGGTCTGCAGGAGAGGAGCTCGTACAGAGATCTCAGACTACGACATCACTCCAACGAGGAACTTGATCTCACTCGAGGAGGTCCTTGGCCAATATGCAACTCGTGCAGGGACATGGACTTATGACGACACTGCCACTCGAGGACTTGAATGTTGGAGTCGACAGCTCTCACGAGCCTTGCTCAACTAGAGTGGTGTAGGTCAACTCGGGGAGGCAAGTAGTCGGTCTGCAGGAGAGGAGCTCGTACAGAGATCTCGGACTACGACATCACTCCAACGAGGAACTTGATCTCACTCGAGGAGTTTATTATCCAATATGCAACTCGTGCAGGGACTTGGACTTACGGCGACACTGCCACTCAAGGACTTGAATGTTGGAGTCGACAGCTCTCAGGAGCCTTGCTCAACTAGAGTGGTGTAGGTCGACTTGGGGAGGCAAGTAGTCGGTCTGCAGGAGAGGAGCTCGTATAGAGATCTTAGACTATGACATCACTCCAACGAGGAACTTGATCTCACTCGAGGAGGTCCTTGGCCAAAATGCAACTCGTGCAGGCACTTGGACTTACGGCGACACTGCCACTCGAGGACTTGAATGTTGGAGTCGACAGCTCTCAAGAGCCGTGCTCAACTAGAGTGGTGTAGGTCGACTTGATAAGGCAAGTAGTCGGTCTGCAGGAGAGGAGCTCGTACAGAGATCTCGGACTACGACATCACTCCAACGAGGAACTTGATCTCACTCGAGGAGGTCCTTGGCCAATATGCAACTCGTGCAGGGACTTGGACTTACGACGACACTGCCACTCGAGAACTTGAAACATAATCGGAGTCATTTTTCCTGCTGCTTTAAGAGATTGAAAATGAATCAAACGCATCAATATCTTTGAGGACGAAGAAATTATAAAGAGAACAATGATCTCGTCGCCGTCGAGTTGAGAAGTTGGCATCCAACCCTGTTCCTGATTGTTCCTCCAGCTGGAGGAGAGATACAATCGGGGGTAGCTAGGCCGACATGCAAGGGGAGAGCTGATCTCGGCCGTCAATGCAGGGGTCCGGTCTTATAAGGATGCTTATATCCTGAGGCATCGTCCCATCATCCGTACTGGGCTATCTAGGAGAAACAGGTCGAAGACACATTTCCCAATCCGACCGTTGATCATCTCAGCCCTGCCACCCGACTACGTGCGTGCTTGCACGAGCGAGGGGTAGTGTTTTTCCGAGGGTCCTCCAGGACGTACTCGCGACTAACATCTTCCCTTGGGCCTATCTTTGCCCTTTGGTTGGTTATCCTGTCTTTGAAAATAATGGGTGTTGTTGCCCAAATGGGAGCTCGAAAAGGTTGATTCTTCCTCGAATCCAAGAGGTTGGAGTCTAAACCTGTTTCTTCTAGTTCCTCCAGTCGGAGGAGAGATGCAATCGGGGGTAGCTAGGCTGACATGCAAGGGGGCAGCTGATCTTGGCCGTCAATGCAGGGGTCCAGTCTTACAAGGGCGCTTATATCCCGAGGCATCGTCCCATCGTCTGCACTGGGCTATCTAGGAGGAACGAGTCGATGGACGGTTTCTCGGATCGATCTCGGAGCAGAACCTTAAGGACTCAGAAATCTCAAGATGAAAAAGTACAAAAGAGAAGCCAAACAGTTGCCACTATCCGCATATATGTATGAAAACATGTATAAATGAAATACATCTCTAACCGCTAGGGATAGAACCTTTTCAGGTCATCCCCGCTCCAAGTACCTCCCAGCTGCTCTCCAACCTGATCCTGGAGATAATAGTCTTCGGTGGTCAAGGCTTCTTGGACGATGAAGGGACCTTCCCAATTAGGATGCATATTGCCAACTGTTGTCCCTCTTCCCGCGGCCTCCACCTTCTTCATGACTAGATCTCCTGCGAGGAAATGCTTTAGGCGGACATTCTTGTTGAAGTGTTTTGTCATGCGCCGCTTGATTTCCTCTTGGCGGATGGATGCCAAGTCACGGAGCTCTTCCACAAAATCCAGAGAGATCCTTTGGGCGTCTTCATTCTCCAAGAGCCATTCTTCATTGCCGTCTCCAGCTGCTATGACTCTCGGGCTCCGAGCCTCAAACTCCACTGGGATGAGTGCCTCAGACCCGTGGGACAACTTGAAGGGAGTTTCCCCCATGGCCGAGTTTGGAGTTGTTCTCAGGGCCCAAAGGACTGAGGGGAGCTGATCTGCCCAATTTCCTTTCAAGTTGGTGACTTTCTTCTTCAGGATGTTGATGATCAACTTGTTAGCGGCTTCCACTTGTCCGTTGCTGCGAGGATGATGCACAGAGGCGAATCGAAGATCCGTCCCTAGCTGCATGCAGAAGTCCTCTAACTCCAAGCTGGCGAACTATGGCCCATTGTCGGTGACGATGGCGAGAGGAATCCCGAACCTGCATGCAATCTCTCTCCAAATAAAATTCTTTACAATTTGCGACGTGGTCTTGGCCAGAGCCTTTGCCTCGATCCATTTGGAGAAGTAATAGATCATGACAAGCACGAACTTCCTTTGTCCGCTGGCCTGAGGAAAAGGGCTGATCAAGTCCATCCCCCAGATGATGAAGGACAATGGAGCAGTGATCGAGCGAAGGTGCTGAGCTGGTTGTAGTTGAAGAGGCGCAAAGAGCTGATATTGGAGATATTTTTTGGAGAAGGCTTCCGCATCTTTCCGAATGGTGGGCCAGAAATACCCGTGCCTTAGAATTATTTACTCAAGAGTGCAAGTCCCTAAGTGGCTCCCACATTCTCCCGAGTGAATCTCCTCCAGAATACGAGGGACTTCAACCTCTGACAGACACCGAGCCAGAGGGCCTGAGATGGTTTTGTGATAGAGCTCTCCTTCCTGTAGTAGATAATATGCTGCTTTGTAACAGAACTATCTATGATCTCCCTCGCTGGCAGGAACCTGTCCTGTTGTAAAAAAGGAAATAAACGGGTCCCTCCAGGATGTCCTCTGCTCGATCTCCATCATTTATCCTTCTTTGATGGACAGTCAGAACAGTTCAGTCACGGTCCCTATAGCCCCGGGGTCGTACTTGGAAAGGTAGTCGACTTCTAAATTCTCTTCTCGGGGTACATGCTCGACGAAGAAAGACTGAAACCCCCCGATCAGACCTTTCACCTTGATTAAGTATCTCTGCAGGATTGGATCATTCACCTCGAACTCGCCTTTGATCTGAGACGCAACTACCATCGAGTCGGTGAAGGCTCTAATATCTTGAATTGTTAACTCCTTGGCGAGACGCAAGCCAGCCACCATGGCTTCGTACTCCGCCTGATTATTCGTAACGGGGAAGAGGATCTCGACTGCTTGCTCGATCCCGGTTCCATGGGGGCTCACCAGCACGACTCCAGCTCCCACGAAGTATCTTCCCGAAGCACCATCTACAAACATCTTCCATGAAACTGGGCTAGAAGAGCCTTCCTCGCCTTCAACCTCGGCTGAGAAGTCGGTAAGGAAATCTGCCACTGCCTGCGCCTTGATCGCTACCTTTGGAGAGTAAGAGATATCAAACTCGCTAAGCTCCACCGCCACTTTGCCAACCTGCCAGAATGCTCCACTGCATCCAGGATACTACGTAGAGGGTGATTGGAGACAACCCTGATGGAGTGAGCCTGAAAATATGGATGGAGCCTTCGAGCTGAAACTACCAAAACAAACACCAACTTCTCCAGGATGGGATATCTCGCCTCCGCCTGCCGCAGAAATCTACTAACATAGTAGACATGGAGCTGCTTCTTGCCTTCCTCTCGAACCAACACCGAGCTGACTGCCTCTGCTCCAACTCCCAAGTAGAGAAAGAGATCTTCGTTACCCCGCCGGCCTTGGAGGAGAGGAGCTTGGGTTAGCTGTTGCTTGAGCTTTCTGAAAGCCTCCTCACGCTCTGCGGTCCACTCAAACTTCTGATTCCCCCGAAGGGTCTTAAAGAATGGAGAGCACATCTCCCATGCCTTGGACAAGAAACGGCTAAGGCCTGCCAGCCTTCCCGTCAACCTTTGAACCTCCTTTGGATCCCTCGGGGATGCCATATCCAGAATAGCCTTTACTTTGTCGGGATTAGGTTCCACCACCCTGGGAGTGAGGAGGTGACCTAAAAACTTTCCTCTTCCTGCACCGAAGACGAACTTGGCCGGGTTAAGTCGCATCTTTTACTTCCTCAGGGTAGCGAAAGTCTCCACCAGATATGTTATGTGCTCTGCAACACTTTTTCTCTTGACGAGAAGATCGTCCACATAGACTTCCAAGTTCTGCCCCTTCTTCCCCTTGAAGATTTGATCCATCATTCTCTAGTAAGTCGCGCCTGCATTCCTGAGCCCGAAGGTCAACATCTTATATCTATAGCAGCCATCGCTAGTTATGAAGGAGACGTCACGGTAGTCGGGGGGGATGCATCCGGATCTGGTGATATCCTAAAAAAGCATCAAGAAAACTCATCATAGGAAACCCGACGGTGGAATCAACCAGCACGTCGATTTGAGGCAAGGGCTAGCAATTCTTCGGGCAAGCTTTATTCAACATGGAAAAGTCAATACATAGATGCCAGCTCTCTCCTGGATTCTTCACCATTACAACATTGGAAACTCAGCCGGGGTACTGGATCTCTGAGACAAAACCTGCCTCCAACAGCTTCTCTACCTCCTCCCTAATCGGGCCGACCAACATGGTAGCTCTCTTCCTCTGCTTCTGATGAACAGGAGCCACCGAGGGATCCAGGTTGAGGCGATGACAAGCAACATCGATGTCGACCCTTGGCATCTCGGCGGCGCTCCACGCGAAGACGTCGACATTATCCTGCAGGCAGGCACCCATCTCTATCTTCCCTTCCAGTAGCAGGGATCCTCCAGCCTTCAGCAGTCCTAGCTCTCCTCCCTGAGAGATCACTTCCACTTCCTCCACCTCTTCCGCAGCACATAACTCTTTCTCCTTCTCCAGCATCTCCTCCAGCTTCTCTGCGTCACCCATCCAGCTGATGGTGCTGACGACATTGAGGTAGCACTCCCTGTAGGCCTTGGGATCTCCCCTGATCCTGACCTGAACATCTCCGTGACAGTACTTCAGGAACTGGTGATATGACGACGGAACGGCCTTGAAATAATTGATGAGGGGCCGCCTGAAGATGGCGTTGTATCCGCTTGGAGCGTCGACGATGATGAAGCGGCATCGGATCGACGTCCCGTCGAGTGTAACCAGAAGTTCCACTGCCCCTTCCACCTCTTTCTTCTCTCCTGAGAAGCCAAAGAGGGGTTCATCTTGTTGGAACACCCTATTACTAATTTGGGTCAGGATCACTATGTCTCTAGGAAACCTGTTTTTGACCTCCTGTATAGCTATAAAGGTCAATTAGAATTGAGTCTAAGGGTTAGAAGTCTAGGTTTGGAAGCTGCCCTCAAGACCAAGGATTTTCAGTTTGAGACTAAGTCATATCGTCGAGCTCAGCATGACGATTCGTCGAGCTCCGATCGACGATTGTCTAGCTCAACTTTGACAGATCGTCGAACTCCATTCGACGATCGCTGAGCTCAACTTCAACAAATCGTCGAACTCCATTCGACGATCTGCTAGCTCAGTTCGACGATCTTGACTCAGTATTGGATTTCTATCTCTGAGCTCAATTCGACGATCTTTGAGCTCAGATCGACGATTTTTGTTGCTGTATAAGTCCAAATCGCTGAGCTCAGTTTGACGATAACAGAGCTCAGTTCGACGATTTTCTGATGACTTCAAGGATTTTCAAGATTCAAATTCAGATCAGTTAAGGAGTTATTCAGCAATTAATTCAGAAGATTTTCTAGCCGTTTTCATTTATTCTGGACCAAGTTTCAAGGGATTATCAAGGAATGTTTCTTTGGACTTTCCTCTAGAAGACAATTGCAATTAAGGATGTAATTAATGACAGACCAACGGCTATTCTTGACAGAGGATGATTTTCTATTCAGTACTAGAGAATAAAACACAAGATTTTTGAATCTCTCTATGACTTATCACTCAGACACAGACAAGTAGAAGAATAACAAAATATTCTCTGTCTCAAAGAATTCTCTCAAGAACACACATCCAAGGAGATCAACCATCTGAAATCTTCTGATCTCTCTTGTCTCAAGTGTTCAAGGCCAACATCTTTCAAAGACTCCAGACACCTAACATTTCAGCTGTTGCTGAAATCATCATTTGCTGGAGATCAACTTCTGAAGGCCTATCACCCTATAGCAAAGCTTCATTTCCTGAACATCTCAAGGACTCAGGGGGAGCTTTGACAACATCAAATCCACATAGTCTTCTCAGCTGCTTTTAGAAAGAGAAGACTTCCATAACTCTCGCATCCCCATCTCTGTAAAGAGTTTTTCAAACTCCCTTCAAAAGTTTGAGCTTGGTTTTTGAGCACCTTGTCAAAAGCTCATTGGTGGCAAGACACCTGATCAAAAAATCTGATTTGGTTTTTGAGCACCTTATCAAAAGCTCATTGGTGCCCAGGACACCTGATCAACTCATCCTGCAGTGGATTCCTACCTAGGGTGGTAGAAGAGTGGATGTACCCAAGTTTAGGGTAACCGCTATAGTTCCTTGTGTCTTCTGGCTTGCTTGTCTTTATCTTTTGTTTCTGGCTGTGATTATTTTGTGATTAGTTTAGATCTGTGATTAATTTCTGTTGTAGGTTATTTTGTGATTAGAATTAATAGTTGCTTCCCTGTTCACTCAGATTACAACAATTGTTGTAAAAAGTTTTCAAGCACCATATACTCTATTCACCCCCTCTAGAGTATATCAGATCTAGCTGTACTTTCAATTGGTATCAGAGCCAGGTTGGTTAAACATACCACACCTTGGTGGTTGCACAAGCTAACACCTAAACCCAAAGATTCCTAGTTAGATCTGTTTTCTTTTTATTTTAGTATTAGATTTTGTTTTCACAAATCATGGCCCAAAACAAAGATTATGCTAGCACCAGACCTCCAGTGTGCAATCTATCCAAGTTTGCACTTTGGAAAGCAAGGATCAGATTATACATGAATTCTATTGACGAGGATATTTTTAATTCTGTGTTGACAGCTTGTCCAAGACCTCCAGAAAACTCAAGTACAAATGTTGTTCCACCTCCATCAGGAACAGATGCTGACATCAAGAAATGGAAGGTAGCTGATGCCAAGGCTATGAACATCTTAGCCCAGACCATGTCTGATGACATCTTTCAAAAGGTGGCTGAATGCAATTCAGCAAAGGAAATCTGGGATAAACTCTCTGAAATAGTCTCAGGCTCAGCTGATGAGAGAAAGGACAGGAGATCCCACCTCATATCTCAATATGAGAATTTCAAGAAGGGAGAAATTGAATCAGTTGGAGATATGTACAATAGACTTAGTCTAATAGTCAGTGAACTCAGGACCTTGGATAAGGAGATATCACTAACTGAACTCAATGACAAAATTCTAATGTGCTTCCCTAGCACTTAGGATTCAAGAATCTGGCAAATCAAGGATGCCAGAAGTTTGAATGAAATCACCACAGAAGCTCTATTGGGTAAGCTCAAATTTTATGAGCTACTCGTCAAGAATAGAGAAGAAGAACAGAAGGCTGCCTCACCAGCCATAAGAAAAGAGAAGACAATAGCCTTCAAGGCAACTGAAGATCTGCCTGAAGACAAAGTCATAGGCAATGATGAACTGCTCAGTCTGTTGGCCAAAAGATTTTACAAGATGGCCAGAAAGGACTTCAGAAGGAGATCATACAAGGAGCATGATAAGCCAAGGTATGATAAGTCACTAATAATAAAGAAATTGTTTGCTTTGGTTGCAGGAAACCAGGGCACATTGTTCCTGACTGTCCAGAAAACAAAAACAAGGACAGAAGGGACAAGAAAGAAAGAAGAAAGGAGAAAGACTCCAAGAGGAATGGCAATGGCAAACCCTCCTCAAGCAAAAACAAACACACAAGAAAGGGGTTTGTTGCTGAATCCTGGAGTGAGACTGAAGAGGAGTCAGAAGCCTCATCCAGCTCCAGTGATGATGAAGATGATGCAGAAGAGAAGGAGTTCTGCATGATTGCAATCAATGCCTCTCAACATAATTCAGATGAAGAAGACTCAGAGTCAGACTCAGAGACTCCACTTGAAGAAGATCAGGTAATTAGTTCATTTGATTTCAATTCAGAGGACTTTAAATCTGAGTTTAAAGCTTTATGTTTAGACCTGCTAAAATCTGAGAAAGAAATTATCTCTCTCAAAAATCATTTATCTGAATATAATACCTTAAAGTCAGAAAACCTCAAACTCTCTCAGGAGTTGGAGTGCTGTAGGGAGCAGATAGCTTCATTGAAAGGTGAGCTATCTGAGGCCAAGAAGCTTGAAGAATCCCTTAATGGGAGAAGCATCAAGCTGATGGACATCACAAACACAGTGAACTCCAGATTTAATAGTACACTGGGCTTGGGTGCTTCATCCAGCCAACCCATAGTTCTAACAACTCCAATCAAGTTCATTTCTGACAAAGGAAAGGGAGTTGTAGAGGTAGCTAGGAAAAATTCTGATCTGCCCAAGAAAACTAAGTCCCAGCAGAAATCGTCGAACGGAGATCGACGATCGCCGAACGCAGATCGACGATCTCAGGCAAAATCGTCGAACTCAGGTCAACGATCTCAAGTTCCTGAACTCTGCCATAGTCGACCGTCGAATGGAGCTCGACGATCTGACCCAAGATCGTCGAACGCAGTTCCACTATCGTCGAACAGAGATCAGAGCTCTGGAAATCCCTTCAAGGGCAAATCAAAATCCAATCATAGGGGTCCTTCATCCCAAATCTTTAACCCTTATACTGAATGGATTATACCTCCAAGGAGATATCATCCTGAAGGTTATAAGATTCAACCTGGGACGTCTTTTATTTCAGAGTTTAAAGGTTATCAACCTAGGCCCAAGGTAAACTGGGTCAAAAACAAATGAATTATTTTATGTGCAGGTGAAGACCTATCCAACATCTAACCAGCAATGGTACTTGGATAGTGGGTGCTCTAAGCACATGACAGGAAACAAGGACAACCTCACATCCTTTAGAGCCAAGCTTGGACCCAAAGTTATCTTTGGTAATTCAAACTTTGGACAAACTAAAGGATATGATGCAGTCCAGATTGGATCAGTAACATTCAAGAAGGTAGCTTATGTGGAAGGACTGAAGCACAACTTAATAAGCATCAGTCAGCTATGTGATGAAGGCTACCAGGTGACCTTCAGCAAAGCATTATGCAAGATCCGGTCAGAGGACAACACAACTGTGTTGACAGGTAAAAGGAAAGGTAATATCTATCTAGTAGATTTTCTTTCAACATATGTAGATATTTGCCTGTTCAATTCTGTTTGTAGACCAAATATTTTATGGCATAAGAGACTAGGACACTTAAACCTTAGAACTATTGCTAGGCTATCCAAGGACAACCTTGTTAGAGGACTACCTTCTGGCCCCTACAAGAAGAAAGGACTCTGCAGGGCTTGTCAATTAGGCAAGCAAACTAAAAATAGTTTTAAGTCACTTAATAAGAGTGATTCACCTAGGATATTATATCTGTTGCACATGGATCTTTTTGGACCCATCACAGTACAAAGCCTAGGAGGGAAATCTTACACCTTAGTAGTTGTAGATGACTTCTCTAGATTCACTTGGGTGTTCTTTCTGAGGAAGAAGTCTGATAACTTTAAGTGTTTGACAGAGTTTCTCAAATGTATACAGATTGAGTTCAATACTCACATTGCCCTGATCAGAAGTGATCATGGGACAGAGTTTGATTCTCTTCTTATGCAAGAGTTCTGTCAGAGTGAAGGGATCAGACATACTTTCTCAGCTCCTAGAACTCCTCAACAAAATGGGGTAGCTGAAAGGAAAAATAGAACCCTTATTGAATCTGCCACTACATTGTTGTCAGATGCTCACCTTCCTCTATCCTTTTGGGCAGAGGCAGTGAACACCTCCAACTATGTGCTGAATTGAAGTTTGATACATAAACTAAAGGGAAAGACTCCCTATGAATTACTCAAAGGGAAGAAACCTAAAGTTGATTATTTTAGAGTTTTTGGTTGTATTTGCTACATACATAATAATGACAAGAAATATTTAGCAAAATTTCAAGCTAAAGCTGATGAAGGAGTGTTTTTGGGATACTCCATGATCAGCAAGGCTTATAGGGTTTATAATAAATCATCTCTAAAAATTGAGGAATCTGTTCATATATCATTTGATGAATCTAACATGTCTTTCAAGGAGAAGATCTCTTCTACCATAGAACCTTTGCACTAACATTCTCTTGTTGAAGACTTGAACAAGTTACATGTTACTCAAAAAGAGGAAAGCAGTGAAGATGAAGAAAGTATTCAACTTATTGAAGAACAACTTGAAGAGCCAGTTGTTGTACCACAAGAGAAAACAACAACACAGGTTGGTGAACAATCAACACCCCCTATTGATTTAGTAACATCAAGAGACCATCCAATTTCCCAAATAATTGGAGACATCTCAACTGGTGTGCAAACCAGAAATCAGGTCAACCAAAACCTGTTGCACACTTGCTTCCTATCTCAAATTGAACCTCAGTCCATTCAAGATGCAGAGCAAGATCCACACTGGATCATTGCAATGCAAGAAGAGTTGCATCAATTTGAAAGGAACAAAGTGTGGGAACTAGTGTCAAAGCCTAAGGATCACTCCATTGTTGGAACAAAGTGGGTGTTCAGAAACAAACTGGATGATCAAGGAGTAATTGTAAGGAATAAGGCAAGGCTAGTTGCTCAAGGATATTCTCAAGAAGAAGGAATAGACTATGACCAGACTTTTGCACCAGTTGCAAGATTGGAAGCCATCAGAATTTTTTAGCTTATGCAGCACATAAAGGATTCAAGGTATATCAGATGGATGTCAAAAGTGCATTTCTAAATGGAGACATCAAAGAAGAAGTATATGTCAGACAACCTCCAGGTTTTATCTCTCCAACTTATCCTGATTATGTTTTTAAATTAAACAAAGCATTATATGGTCTCAAGCAAGCTCCTAGAGCATGGTATGAGACCCTAGCATGCTTCCTTTTGGAAAATGGATTTATAGGGGGTAGAGTAGATCAAACTCTTTTCATTAGAACTCATAAGTCTCATACCCTACTAGTACAAATCTACGTAGATGATATTATCTTTGGTTCTACTGACTCAAAATTGTGCAGAAGGTTTTCCAACCTAATGCATTCCAAATTTGAAATGAGTAGCATGGGTGAGCTATCCTTCTTTCTAGGATTGCATGTCAAACAACATGCTGAAGGCATCTTTATTTCTCAAACCAAGTATGCAAATGAATTGGTTAAGAAATTTGGCATATCTGAAGCATCTTGTATGAAAACACCTATGCCTACTAATGTTGTATTGGATGCTGATGAACATGGGAAACCTGTTGATCAGACAACATATAGAGCAATGATTGGCTCTTTACTGTACCTTACAGCTAGTAGACCAGATATAATGTTTGCTACATGTATATGTGCTAGGTTCCAAGTAAGCCCTAGAGAGTCACACCTAACACTAGTAAAGAGGATTCTCAGGTATGTTAAAAGTTGTCCAAATCTAGGTCTCTGGTATCCAAAAGATTCAACATTTGATTTAACTGGATTTTCTGATGCTGATTATGCTGGATGCAGAATTGACAGGAAAAGTATCAGTGGAACTTGTCAGTTCCTTGGTGACAGACTTGTCTCTTGGTTTTGTAAGAAACAAACTTCTGTGTCAACCTCAACTGCTGAAGCTGAATATATGGCTGCAGGCAGTTGTTGTTCACAAATCTTGTGGATTCAAAACCAACTCCTCGACTATGGCTACAACTTAGAGAAGTTTAAAATCTTTTGTGATAATACCAGTGCTATTTATATAGCTCAAAATCCAGTCCTCCATAGTAAGACAAAACACATAGAGATTAGGCATCACTTCTTAAGGGATAATATTGAAAAGAATAAAATTGAACTGCAATATATCCCAACTGACTTACAAAGGGAAGATATTTTCACCAAGCCCTTAGATGAGAAGAAACACACCTTCTTACTAAATAGGTTAGGAATGTTAGATGGAGGAAGTCTTAAATAATATCCAAGATTTTACAAGTTTAAAAATTGACCAAGACTAGGCAAACATCTTGATTTTTCTTAGTGTCTAGAGTTTTTCTGGTCTCTGAACTGCGCTCAACGATTTTCCCCTAGATCGTTGAACGGAGATCGACGATTTTCGAAATCATAGACCTGAGTTCAGCGTTTCTCAGATAGTATGAACTATCTCTTCCGGTCAGCGATCGTCGAACGGCGCTCGATGATTTTGTTCTCTGAACGATCGTCGAACAGAGCTCGACGCTCTCCAATATCGTCGAACGGAGATCGACGATATTGAAGACTCTTCAGATTCCTTTAGCAGCCCCAATCGTCGAACTGAGTTCAACGATCTTTCCATTTCTGCGTCGAACCCTAATATAAAATTCATTTTTCGTCGTCGTTCTCCTTTTGTGCTTTCGATTTCTCTGCAAAAACTTTCTTTCCCTCCAAACATTTCTGCACTTGGTCGTTTTGTTTGTTGATTCTTTGCAGGTAACTATGGCCGTTTTTGTTGTTGTTCTAGCCGCCATGAAATTTGATGCCGGCTTTGACATTGACATGAAATCCTTCAGCACAACAGATCAAGTTTTCCAGGACATCTTGGAGTTGTTCAAGGAGCAGAAACTTGCCACAATCATGACCACCAGGATTAAACTTGTTGCTGATGATATTAAAGAGTGGGTCTAGACTGCCCACAATTAAGATCAAAACACAATCGTTGGATCAATTTCTGGCACCCAGGTACCCTTGACCCCAGCAATTCTAACAGAAGTTTTTGAGTTGAGTGCTGGTGGAGATTCTGCTGATTTATCTGGAGAAAAATATGCTGATTTGCTTGCAAGAATGAGTCATTCCGAGGCTAACCCTAGCAAGCTGCTGAAGAAGAATCTGTCTGTGGAATATAGATTCTTGGCTGATGTAGTTGGGAAAGTTGTGTTGGCTAAGCACTCTGCCCATGATACTATTTCCAGGTATCAGCTCTGCTTAATGGGAGCCATAGTGGACAGGAAGAATTTGAACTGGGGAGAGGTCTTCTTTGACCTAATTAAGAAGAAAATTAATAAGAGTTTTGTGAATTTTGGAAGAATTTTAGGCCTTTTTCTGCAGAACAGATGCCCTGCATTACTAGTATCTTCCGGGATACACATTAATGCTTCCAAGAGACTGTCTTGTGCCCTATTTTGTAAATGGGACAGGCAGATCACCAAGCCCAGCAGTCCCTCTTCCAGCACACCTTCAGGCACCAGGACTGCCAGAGTCACTTCCCCTCAGGTCTCTGCCCCTGCAGATGACCTGCCTGCTGCTGCCTCTCCTCCTCCTCCTCCAATTCAATCTTTTCTAATTCCATCCACCATTCATACTCCATCCACTATCATCATCTCCAACCCTTCTCCAACATCAATACCATCCCCACTTCCAACTGTCACAGAAGAACCATTCCATCCATTATACTCCTACTCTCAACCAGACTCTGCCACATCACCCTCCATTCCCTCATTCACTCTTATTGATGATTCCTTCATGGATGACTCACCCTCCTCACCTCCTGAGCTACCCTCATCATCAACCTCTTACCAGGAACTGCTACAAGAGATCATTGATCAACCCACCTTCACACCATCTATCTCCATCCCAATGTCCTCCATCACCACTTTACCCACACCTCAACCATCTCTTCCCCAATACCCCAGCTCTCCACTACCATCACCCATAGCTCCACCTCCATCCTCTACCTCTGCTCCAGTCACTGCTGAGCAAGTAGATCTTCCAGCCCTAGCTGACAGGATTTATGAATTGCTAGCCCCCAGGCTATCTCTTCTCTTGGAGACCTCCTTGGCTCCATTACTCCAGTCAGTGGCAGCTCTTTCTTCCAGGCTCTCCTCCTTATTCCCTCAGGCAGCCCCTTCAGCAGTGTGCCTTGATCCAGCTTTGTCTGAATCTAGGCAGGGGGAGATGCCCTATGAAGTGAGCTTGCCTTCTGTGTCTTCTGTTTCTTCAGTTGCTGCTACTGCTGCTGTTGCTCTTCAAGCTCCAGTTCCCCTTCCAGTTGCAGTCTTTCCAGTGGACATCAGGTCCCTGCTCTCAGTGTTTGATTCAATGTATTTTAGTTATCTGCCAGAGAAAGCTTTTTTTCCAGAGAGAGTTGTTGTCCAGCACCCAGAGGATCTCTCCAAGGCCCTTGTGCCCTTCTTATGCTGTGATACCAGCATTATAACTTCCTTTGTTAATTCAGTATATGCTGCTGCTACTCCTGCTGAAAGCAGTGTTGATGTTTCTGATGTTGCTGCCCTTCCTGCTGAAAATTTTGTTGATATTATTGCTGATACTGCTGATGAGTCAATTTCTAAGGATATGCAGATGACAGAGGCACATGATGTTGAGCCTTCTGTGTTTGCTGATGACATTCCTCCTGCTGCTGATATTGCTGTTTCTGTAAGTGAAACTGTTGCTGCACCAACTGCTATTGTTATTACTACTGTCACAACTTCAGTATCTGCTGCTGTTGCTGCTGCTTCAACTTCTGTTACCAGTTCTGTATATACTTCTGCTTCAACTACAATTACTACAAGTGTTGTATCTGCTGCTGCTCCAATCACTGCTGCTTCATCTGCTTCAACCCAGCTCAAGAAAGATTTGATGAAAAAGATTGATGCTCTTTATGATGATCAAAGCTCTGAAAGTGATGAGTTCAAGACTGATTCTGATGACTCCTCTACCACCATTGTTAGGAAGAGAAAGGCAAGGAGCAAAGCCATGAAGAGAGTACCTCCAGCCAAGGTCAAGGACAATAATGACATACCATATTATATTCTTCATGATTGCCCCATAACTGAGCACTGGATGTAGTATTCAAAGAATCAACTTAAAGCAATGAAGAAGAAAACGAAGTATGAGAAAGGATCTTCTCAATTTCAACATCCTCATCCTCCTCCACCACCTCCTCCTGATGCAGGTGCAGGTGGAAGTTTAGCTGCTCAACCCTCTGCCAAAAGCCAAACCCCCTATCAGCCTCATGCCAGATCCTATCATAGGGGAAGCCAGTCCAGGGGTTCTCAATCCAGAAGAGGAAACTATAGAGGAAATCAAAGAGAATTCCAGGTTTATTCTAAAGGATATTCAAGGCAACATCCTTACTCCAGGGAAGGACAAATCTCATCAGACACAACCTCAGGTCCTTTTCCCTATAAACTGAAGGAACTAGTTTCATCCAGGCCTCCTCAAGATAATCCATCAAATAGATATGAGCCACTAGTGCCATTTGAAGATCCTGAAAATAATCCAACTGCTTGGACTGCAAGGATGAAAGAGCTTGCTGCATTGGACCAGATTAAGAAAGCTAGAGAGCAAGGCAGAGACTCCTCCAACATCACTACATTATCTGAACAGAGAAAGAAAGAGTTGGAAAGATATGTTTCAAGTAAATTCTTTGATTCTGATAGATACATGGAGCTGCATCCTGAAGCTGTAGTTCCAAGACCCAAACAACAAACCTCTTTAGGTGTAGAAGATGACACAAGATCAAAGAAGGAAGCTCTCAACCCCAATAGAGAAATCAAACTCATAAAGAGCAGCTTATTGCTTTTTATGACAATCACTCTGTGACAATCACTCTGATTTCTGATTATTATCTGGGATGATATATATCTGTGGTTCTGCAATGTCCAGCTTATTGCTTTTTTGTATTGTTGATGTGTATGTTGTTATTTAATTTTTCCAAATTCTGTAAATAGTAATCCTAACCCAAATAGGGGGGAGATTGTTGGAACACCCTATTACTAATTTGGGTCAGGATCACTATGTCTCTAGGAAACCTGTTTTTAACCTCCTGTATAGCTCTAAAGGTCTATTAGAATTGAGTCTAAGGGTTAGAAGTCTAGGTTTGGAAGCTGCCCTCAAGACCAAGGATTTTCAGTTTGAGACTAAGTCATATCGTCGAGCTCAGCACGACGATTCGTCGAGCTCCGATCGACGATCGTCTAGCTCAACTTCGACAGATTGTCGAACTCCATTCGACGATCGCTGAGCTCAACTTCAACAAATCGTCGAACTCCATTCGACGATCTGCTAGCTCAGTTCGACGATCTTGACTCAGTATTGGATCTCTATCTCTGAGCTCAGTTCGACGATCTTTGAGCTCAGATCGATGATTTTTGTTGTTGTATAAGTCCAAATAGCTGAGCTCAGTTCGACGATAGCAGAGCTCAGTTCGACGATTTTCTGATGACTTCAAGGATTTTCAAGATTCAAATTCAGATCAGTTAAGGAGTTATTCAGCAATTAATTCAGAAGATTTTCTAGCCGTTTTCATTTATTCTGGACCAAGTTTCAAGGGATTATCAAGGAATGTTTCTTTGGACTTTCCTCCAGAAGACAATTGCAATTAAGGATGCAATTAATGACAGGCCAACGGCTATTCTTGATAGAGGATGATTTTCTATTCAGTACCAGAGAATAAAACACAAGATTTTTGAATCTCTCTATGACTTATCACTCAGACACAGACAAGTAGAAGAAGAACAAAATATTCTCTGTCTCAAAGAATTCTCTCAAGAACACACATCCAAGGAGATCAACCATCTGAAATCTTCTGATCTCTCTTGTCTCAAGTGTTCAAGGCAAACATCTTTCAAAGACTCCAGACACCTAACATTTCAGCTATTGCTGAAATCATCATTTGCTGGAGATCAACTTCTGAAGGCCTATCACCCTATAGCAAAGCTTCATTTCCTGAACATCTCAAGGACTCAGGGGGAGCTTTGACAACATCAAATCCACATAGTCTTCTCAGCTGCTTTGAGAAAGAGAAGACTTCCATAACTCTCTCATCCCCATCTCTGTAATGGGTTTTTCAAACTCCCTTCAAAAGTTTGAGCTTGGTTTTTGAGCATCTTGTCAAAAGCTCATTGGTGGCAAGACACCTGATTAAAAAATCTGATTTGGTTTTTGAGCACCTTATCAAAAGCTCATTGGTGCCCAGGACACCTGATCAACTCATCCTGCAGTGGATTCCTACCTAGGGTGGTAGAAGAGTGGATGTACCCAAGTTTAGGGGAACCACTATAGTTCCTTGTGTCTTATGGCTTGCTTGTCTTTATCTTTTGTTTCTGGTTGTGATTGTTTTGTGATTAGTTTAGATCTGTGATTAATTTCTGTTGTAGGTTATTATGTGATTAGAATTAATAGTTGCTTCCCTGTTCACTCAGATTACAACAATTGTTGTAAAAAGTTTTCAAGCACCATATACTCTATTCACCCCCCTATAGAGTATATCAGATCTAGCTGCACTTTCACATCTGCAGCAAGGACCCGGGACGCTTCCACCTGAAGCCCGACGAAGGTTCTCTTGGAAATGACGTTCACCGAGCTCCCGTTATCCGCGAGGATTCGGTCAACGGTGAAGTCTTCGATTGCAGCTTGAATCATCAAGGCATCGTGGAAGGGATTCTCATTCCCCAGCATGTCCTCCTCCGAGAAGGTGATCTCTTCCAACGACTGTGGGTTCTGCGACGTCGAGGAGACATTCTTCTGATAGATCTGGTGGAGACTTCCCTTGCGGGAAGCTCCGAGTCCGGCCCCTCAGTTGATCACCCCTACATGCCCGCCTCCCGGGCCATGTATCACTTATCCACGACCTCCCAGGTCAACTCGATCTTCATTCCTCCTCCTTACTGGAGCTTGGAATGCCACCTGCCCCACCGGGGCCACCTGCCTCTGCTGCTCTCTCTCTGCTTCTCCTGCTTCCAACCTCCTCCTTGCTTCCCAGAACTCCGGGCAAGCCAAGGTCCCGTTCCCCTCTACCCAATGAATATCGCAGTAGAGGGGAATCTCTGCCTCCTAACGCATCGCCCACTTCTCCCTTCGGCGCCGCATGTTGTCTTGGCAAGCGATGGCCATCGTCTCCCTTCTTCCTCCTCCTCGGCCTCCCTCATGTCGGTTACCGTTCCTCCTCTCTTCCTGGAAGTGTTGCCTTGCTGGTGGCCTCCACTGGGGACGATTCTCGGGATACTAGAATAACCTTTCCCCCTTCCTCCTGCCTGGGCCTCCGCTGGCCTCCTATCTTCTTGTCTTTGAGGCCTCTCCTGCCTCCTCTCCTTAACCCTCCTAGGCTCTTCTCTCGTCCTCCTCTCTTCTCTCCTTGGCTCTTCCTTCCTCCTCTCCTGCCTCTCTGGTGTCCTCCTCGTCTTCGAACCTAAAGGTCCTGCTCTTCCCCTCTCCCTCGAGTCATCTCCATCCAGCCTCGCCAAGAAGTCCTTGTTCTTCACCTCTCCCCGAAAAAAAGTGTTCGCCCTCTCTATCATCTCTTCAAAAGATCTCGGGGGGTTAGACCCCATCTCCATGCTGAACAAACCTTGCTTCAGCCCGAACTTCAAGGCCACCATCAAGGTAAAGATGTCCACCTCCTCTACCTCCAGGATCTCTTCTTGGAAATGATCAACGTAATGTCCCAAGCTCTCGTGCTGCCACTGCGTAACCTTGAAGAGAGTCGTCGCCTCTTTCTTCCTCTTCTTCGATGTCACGAACCTCGCCATGAGGCCCCGACGCAGATCAGAGAAACAGTACACAGACCCTGATGGCGTTGCCTTTGAGGGTGATGGAGAAGAACCTGCACTTGAAGGCGTCAGGCATGTTGCGGATTTAGACGAAGTCTTCGAACCACTGAAGATGTCTAACAGGATCGTCTCTGCCGGAGTAGTAGGTGAGAACGGGCTCTCTGAACCCTTCAGGAACTAGGGTTGCGAGGATCTCGTCACAGAAGGGGCTCCTCCCTCCATGGCGGTGACGAGTTTCATCCTCGCTGGCGACGTCATACTCGCTGTAGTGCTGAGTATCTCTATACCTCGCCGGCGACATCGGATCCCGAAAGAGGACCCCTTAACTGCCCGCCGGATGATATCGTGACTGCATCGGCCGCTCCTCTCTCACCTAAGCGGGCTCCTTCCCTGATCGCCTCGGTGGCACTTCCTCCTCACCGGTATCATGCGACGGGGAGAAGTCGTTGTGACATCCGGGCGATGAGCAAACCCGGCGATAATGGTCTGCTCGATCCTCCTCGCAAACTCTTCAAACGTGGCAACAGTCACAAACTCGCCACCTCGCGCGGTATCGCCACTTCGCGTGGAATCCCCTTCTGCCGAGTTGCAGACCAACTCTCCATGCTCTCCACGATTGGCCATCTCACTCAATCACTAAACTTTCCTCCTTGACTGTTGTGCGAACAGAAAATAACAAGCCGAAAAATTGGAGTAATAAAAACTTTATTATTCCAAAAAGGTATCAATTATAATGGTATAGCCTCCCTTTTATAAAATGGAGGAGATGAGAGAGATTACAGTTAAGCAATGTGGGACTAAAAATTTACAGGTATATGCGGCTTCACAAAGAGACAAACCAGACAGGTCGTGCGGTTAGACAAACCGGCTAACCACCCGACCACCAACAGGAGGAGACCATGCAACACAGAGAGCAAGCCGCCACAGGAGACCGTTAGACCGCTCAGTCTCCAAGTCGTCTAAGACAAGCCGCCTGACCGCTGGGACACCAAACAGCAACAGCCCGGCACACAGACCAGCTGGGAGAAATTGCCAGACCACCCGGTCTCCGAATAGCAACAGACCGCCCGGTCTTCATCCTGTAACACTCCCCCTCAAGCTGGAGCATAGATATCAATCATTCTCTGTTTGTCGTAGATGTGGAAAAAGGAAGCGGACACCAGATTGGTGAAGACGTCTGCCAACTCGTTGTCGGAAGTGACGAACGGAGTGCAAATCTGTTTCTTCAATATCTCTTCCCGAATAAAATGACAGTCGAATTCTATGTATTTTGTTCTCTCATGAAAGACCGGATTTTTGGAAATGTATATCGCGGCCTTGTTGTCACAGAACATAGGAAGAGGATAGTTGTAAACCTCTCCTAAGTCAAGCATGAGAGCCCGCAACCATTTCAACTCACATGTAGTCGACGTCATGCTGCGATATTCTGCCTCTGCACTAGACCTTGAAACCACAGACTGTTTCTTGCTCTTCCAACTCACAAGATTGCCTCCAACAAACGTGCAGAAACCTGATGTCGATTTGCGGTCCCCTTTGTCATCAGCATAACTTGAATCAGAGTACGCTTCAACCCTTAAGTGACCATTCTTATGAAAGAGGAGTCCTTTCCCTGGTTCTGCTTTAATATACTCTAATATCCTCAGGGCAGATTGTAGATGACACTCCCTAGGAGCTTGCATGAACTGGCTCACCTTGCCAACAACATAAGAGATGTCGGGTCTGGTTACCGTGAGATATATGAGCTTGCCCACCAGACGCCGGTACCTCGTAGAATCGGAAAGAAGAGGCGAGTCATCTGTCCAAGTTTTGTCTTCTCCAGCAGCCATAGGACAACGTGCAGGTTTAGCACCAGTCAATCCTGCCTCCTTTAAAAGATCAAGAGCATACTTCCGTTGGGAAAGGACCATGGAGTTGGGCTTCCTTGAGATTTCAATCCCCAGAAAGTATTTTGGGGAGCCCATATCCTTTGTGACCAGGTGTTGACGAATTTGTTTCTTTGTCAACAATACCCCATCCTGGTCATCGCTAGTAAGAAGAATGTCATCAACATAAATCGCAAGAACAACCAAACTAGAGTCGGTTTTTCGAACAAACAAGGAGTGATCTGCTGAGCTTCTTGTAAAACCAATGGACGCAACAATGCCACTGAACTTGTCAAACTAGGCACGAGGACTCTGTTTGGGGCCATAGATAGCCTTTTTTAGCTCGCATACTCGTGTCTCCCCCGGAGCAACATACCCAAGAGGTTGCTCCATGTAAACATCTTCATGCAGATCACCATAGAGGAAAACATTCTTAACATCCAGCTGTGAAATGGGCCAATCCCTGTTGACAGCCACAGAGAGAAGAACCATAATAGTGCTGAGACGAGCCACAAGAGAGAAAGTGTCAAATTAATCAACGCCATAAGTTTGGGTAAAACCCTTGGCAACCAGGCGAGCCTTGTAACGATCCACACTGCCATCAGGGAGAAACTTCACCACAAAGACCCAACGACAACCAACAACATCTGTGCCGAAAGGAGGAGGAACAAGGGTCCAGGTACCCCGTTCAGTGAGAGTAGCAATCTCCTCATCCATGGCAGCTTTCCAATAAGGAATAGTAAGGGCCTCCTGGTAGGAACGGGGGGTGGCAGTGGCGGAGATAGTCAGTGCAAAAGCTTTGCGAGAAGGGGTAATACGATCATAGGAAACAACTGCAGCAAGCGGTGTTGGGTACATGCCCGAACCCCTTTGCAAAGAGCAATCGGGAGATCCAGGGCAACAGGTTCTTCAGTATCCGGAGCATCCGTGGTAGAGAGAGCTGGCCCGGGAGTAGAGAGAGACGGCTGTGGAGAGGAAGGAGATAGAGGAGGAGATGGTGGAGATAGTGGAGATGGTGGAGATAATGGAGATGGTGGAGATGGTGGAAAGTTAGTGGGAGCAGAGGGAATGGATGGGTTGGTATGAGACGGAGGATCAGCAGGTGTAGAGGAGTAAGCGGGAGAGAAGTAGGATGCATTTTCAAAGAAGGTGACATCCGCATAGACAAATTGCTTGCGGGTAACGGGGTCAAAGCAACAATAGCCTTTCTGAGTGGTAGAGTACCCTAGAAAGACACATTTAGTGGCACGTGGTGAGAGTTTGTCACGGGTGGCAGCGGGAGAGTGCACAAAGGCGGTGCACCCAAAGATTCGCAGAGTAAGAGGAAATGGATCCTTGTTCGGATAAAGGATGGAGAATGGGGTAGCACCGTGGAGAATTGTGGAGGGAAGGCGGTTGATGAGATAGCAGGAGAGGAGGACAGCATAGCCCCAATAGGAGCGAGGAACATGCATTTGAGTCAGCATAGTGCGAGCGACATCAAGAAGGTGACGGTTTTTGCGTTCCGCCACCCCATTTTGTTGTGAGGTATAGACACAGCTAGTTTGATGAATAACACCACGATGCATACAAAAAGAAGAGAATTCATGGCTAAGATACTCCTTAGCATTGTCAGAACGAAGGATTTTAATAGACGTATCAAACTGAGTCTTAACCATAGAATAAAATGATGTCCAGACAGAGAAAAGCTCGGAGCGATCCTTTAGAAGATACACCCACATACACCTAGAGAAATCATCAATAAATGTGACAAAATATGAACTACCCCTACCGATGGTGAGGGTAGGAGCAGGACCCCATATGTTAGAGTGAACGAGGTCGAACGGATGGGAAGAGCCCCGACTTTGCGTTGGTGGGAAGGACAAGCAGTGATGTTTGCTAAGTTGACATGCATCACAGTTTAGAGGAGGATGATGAGGAGGGAGGTGGGGCAGAAGCGGGCGCAGAATTCGGGGAGGAGCATGTCCAAGGCGAAGATGTCATTGGAGAAGATCTGTAGAGGAGGAGGAGAAGGAAGATAGAGCAGAAACATTGTCGAGGAAGTAGAGGCCGCCAGTCTCAGTCCCAGTAGCAATCGTCTGTTGGGAGTCCGGATCCTGAAAAGAACAAGAGGTATGGGGTGAAGGTGACAAAACACCGTAGTTGTTTGCATAAAGAAGTAACCGATAATAAATTTCAAGGAAACTTGGGCACATAGAGGGTATCAGCCAGACAGAGAGATGGCGTGACTTGAACCATGCCCTTCCCATTGACCGGTGAGGGAGAGCCATCCGCAACAATGACCGGGGGCAACCGATCATGTGTTTCAAGAAGAGAGAAACACTGAGGATTGCCTGTCATATTATTTGTACCACCAGAGTCGATTATCCATCTTCCGCCAGTAACAACGTGAGCACTACCAGAAGAGGTGACCACCGAGGCGGACAGCCTGGAGGAGGTGAAAGCCATGGAAGAAAGACTATGCGAGAACAGCAGGAAGCAGGAGAGGAGCAAGCCATGGCAAACAGAAAATAGGTCGTGCGGCTAGGAAGGGCACGACCAAGAAGCAGAGCAAAGCAAAAGGAAAAGAAGGCGCACGGCTTGCGAGAAAGTCGGGCGAACAGAGGAGACGGACAAGTCGCACGGTTAAAGCTGAGGTCGTGGCGACTAGCAAGCAGGAGCGGCTAGAAGGCAACAGTCGTGGCAACTTAGGAATAGATCGCGGCGAATAGAGGAGATCGCGAAAACAGGTCGCGAGAAAGAAGGTGAGAAGAGCGGCTGGAACTGGTCGCGGCAACAAGAAACAAGTCGCGTCGACTAAGAAGAGGAGAGCGGCGAGAACAGGTCGCGGCGACTTAAAGGGTAGGTCGCAGCGACAAAGAAGAGGAGTGACTAGGGAAGGGAAGCAAGGAAACAAGCCGCGAAAACAGGCCGCGGGAAGGAACAAGCCGCGCGAACAGGGCAACGAGCAGAAGAGAAATCAAGCCACGAAAACAGGTCGCAGAAAGAAAGAGGAAGCCGCGAGATCAGAGAGAGCGCACACAATCAGGAGGAAAGGACCGAGTCCTCTGATACCATGTGCGAACAGAAAATAACAGGCCGAAAAATTGGAGTAATGTAAACTTTATTATTCCAAAAAGGTATCAATTACAATGATATAGCCTACCTTTTATAGAATGAAGGAGATGAGAGAGATTACAGTTAAGTAATGTGGGACTAAAAATTTACAAGTATATGCGGCTTCACAAAGAGACAAACCGGACAGGTCGTGCGGTTAGACAAACCGGCTAACCGCCCGACCACCAACAGGAGGAGACCATGCAACACAGAGAGCAAGCCGCCATAGGAGACCGCTAGACCGCTCGGTCTCCAAGTCGTCTAAGACAAGCCGCCTGACCGCTGGGACACCAAACAGCAACAACCCGGCACACAGACCGACTAGGAGAAACCGCCAGACCGCCCGGTTTCCGAATAGCAACAGACCGCCCGGTATCCATCCTGCAACAACTGCGATCCACGCTCACCGCACCAAGTGTTGAAGCCAGGAAAATTCCCAATCTCGAATTCGGACCAAAGCCGCCTAAGGTTACCGGCTCAGAGGTTAGATCGGACGGCTGGGGTGATTAGGATGAAGAATCAGGTCAAACAAGACCCCAGATGTTGCGGCAGGAAGGACCCACCACGTACCCGGATGCTCAAAAGGAGCAGCCCCTTCTCAACCAAAGATGTCCAAACTGGGTACAAGGGATATTAGCTGATGACGAAGTCGCAAGGTCGCGACTTGATCTCTAAGGAAGAGGAATCCAAAGACCTGGCTAGTTTCTCAGAAGTGAAGCTCACGAGTATCCTGCAGCGGATTTCAAGTGCCTCGTCTCGTACCCCTGGGGTCCTATTTATAGGCAAATTCAAGGAGGGGGATCATATTTATACCCCACCCCCATGACGACTAGGCGACTTCCAGAGGAACTCGCACGGGCTGGGCGAGTATCTCGCCTAGTCGCCTACTTGGTGAGTATACGAGGGGAGCTCGCATATACTCGCCCATGCCTTCCATGATCTTGTATGCTGATTTTGAGTCCTGTCTTGACTTGTTGACCTTGACTTCTACTGACCTGACTGTGGTAGGACCCACCCTCGACGAATACAAGTTATACACTTATGATGTAATCGTGTTGAAAATTGTCAAATTGCCAAGGACTACCTAGTTAATGTATTCAACGATCTGGGTACAACTTTAGAGGAAATACTAGACAACGATAAGATGGGAATCCCTCCCTCCTATAACAAAGGGAAGATGGCTTTAAATGATTTACCATCTATGCGACTTAATGAAGTTTCTAATGCTTGTTTGAAGAATTATTGGAAATCTTCTTCGAAAAAACAAATATGGTATCCTACTTTTGTTTAATGAATAAATAATTTTGCATGTCTTCTTAAATTTTTTAAATGTCAAACAAAGTGGAGTAAAGTTTCAAAAGTTAAAGAACCAATGAAAGTTGAAGATCAGGAATTACCGAAGGAGCATTGGACCTTTCTGCTTGCGAGTGGGACTCAAATTCACTACAAACTCCTGCTTCCGTGGATCTAACCGAGGACTTCTCTATTAATGATGATTTATCTATTAATATTCTTTTACCATATTCATGTATTCCTGATGTATTTAAGTAAATAATTGTGTAGAAGCTCCCGCAAATTATTAAGTTAGTACTTCTGGACATTTTTGTCTAAGTCAGTAGTTGTGGGCAAGACTTTGTTATTGTTGCTTTGATACTGCAAACATCTTCAGTACTAATATTAAATTTTATCTATCTTTCAAGAGAAAATGTTTTTATCAGAATTTGCTTTGATAATGTTAGTTTTTGAAATTTTAAACAAAATACTGGCAATTCTGACGGTATTACTCTCAAAAAATTTCCAACAAATTGCATTATTATTATAAAATACAGGAATTATGATTGTGAAATTTGTTTTGATAGTACCAACATTCACAATACTAACATTACATATTATCAAAAAAAATTTAAGGAACTTTTATCAAGATTTTCTTTGTTGTAAGTTTACTCATTTTAAACTGAAATATTGTAAAGTAATTCATATTAACGTTAAATATTGTCTGTATTAATCTAGAACTATATCAAATACTGTCAGTTTAATCAGAATTTTATTTTATACTATCAATTTAATCAGTTTAAGAGAGATGAAAGGTCCAATATTGTCTCTAATAATATCAAATACTATAGTTTAAAACGACAAATTTGTTTTCATACTGCAAACAATTACAGTATTAATCTTAAATTCTATCTATCAAACAATCAACATTTTTTAGGATAAGCACTTAAACAATAAATTGGCAACCATATGCTAGAAAAAACAACATTACATGTATAATAGTTTAAACTAAAACGACAACAAAATAGTTTTCTCACTGTCCATACAAGTCTTAAAACAAACAACATGCTTGGATGATTTCAGCCGGAATTTCTGCACAAAATTGCGGCATTTTTTCTGTCAGTTTTTATTTTTCTTCTAACTTATCTTCTTCCTACTAACCACCATCTTCATAAAGATAAGCACAAAAACTATGCAATCATCCCCACCATCTTGTGGTGGTATTCCATCCACGAGCTGATAGACCATTCATGCTCATTGTCTGGAAGACTATCTCCAACATCCTCTGGAGATACTTAAGCTTCAAAAGAAAACAAATACAACACAAATCAAAAGTTGAATTAAACACAACCTAATTGAAAAGTTTGTGATTGTCATTCTTACCATTTCAACTATAGGACCTAGATGCGTTGGGTTTGGTACGGAGTCATACAACTCCCAGACTTCCGCCTTCCCAACAAGGAAAGCCTAATGACCTCTAACATGAATGTGAATAAGGAGCAAGTCCGAGTACATTACTGCATCCTTGGTAATGTGACTCGTTAATGTCTTGCTACCTTTGAATGAGGCCCACGAGTTGTAGCAAGATAAGTATTATAATCACAGCATGAGTGGAAAATCATATTAAGTACTATAGGTAATCACATCATGAGAGTATTAACGTCCAATACAACAAGATATTGAGAAATCATAATAAGTACTATATGACAACAAGATATTAGGAAATCATATTAAGTACTATATTTAATCACAACATGAGCTTGAGTGGGAAATCACAGTAAGATAAGTATTGCAAAGGATTGTAATCATAGCATGAGAATACTAACGTCTAGTACATCAATACTAATATTAAGAAAGGAAAGGAACTGAGAAATCATATTTACTCACAACATCGGTGGGGGAAATGTAAAGGAAGTCCTTCACACAAATTGGATGCTGAGTGTTTTCCATGCTCAAGACGATGTTGTACACATCTAAATGCATATCACTAAGCCACTCACTCTATAATAGTGCTTCCAAATCTGAGCGACGCATCTCCAAATTTCCTCGCTGGAAGAGGATGTCGGTGCTGCAACAATTCAAATATAATACATGTGTTAAGGAAGAAATATAATTTTTTGTGTTAGAAACTTTGGACAATACATATGTACCTAGCTGAGTATTTCTGCATTAAATGGCCTATAATATTCCGAAATTTTGCAGAAATCATCTCTCTCCCTAAAAATTGAAATGCATTTTGAGTTGGAGAGAATCCTACTCTCTTCTTTTTGTCTGGACGCTCTTTGACTGCTTTAATCATGCTACGCTCGTGTATTATTTTTGGATTCTCTATAGGATGTAGCAACGGTGAAGAATGTGGCGATGTTAATTGTGTGCGCATTACTAATTCACAGTTTGGGGTTGATATAGTGTGGGATTGCTCATTACTTGAAGTCGAATGTATTGAAGTCAAAGGAGACTTGTGTTTGGACGCCAACGCCTCAAATTGTTTTTCGCAATAGAGTCTTAACTTCAACATATCTTCATCAACAAATTGACGCACATCGTCAACGCATCGTCTAATTCTTGAATCTATCTCAACTTCGGTACTCTTCTTCTCTCTTAGCAACACCTTCTCCATTTCCTTCTTCTTTTCTTTGATTTCCTTCTTTTGCTTCTTTCTTTTGCTATCATTAATCTGCCCAAGTCTACTAGTAACAAACCTCATTATGTGTTTTTGAATACTTTCTTCCTATTCGTCTACCTCCTCATCCTCATATCTCTCATCTGCTACTCCTTTTTTGTAAACTCTCAAAATCAGAAGTATCTTGGTCTTCGATTCCTAGAAGTTGCTCCTTATATGGAAGAACATCCTCGAATGTAGTACATACCTACATAAATTTGAAAAACTGTACTGAGATTGTAGAAACAAAGTAATAAATTGTAGAATCTTAAAACAAAGAGGAACATAATAACAGTAGCATTACGACTATTCATTAAAATAGATTTTAAGGATAAACAAAACGTAGCAGAAAAGCTAAGCTTAGAAGACCATCGATTCAGTCGAAGTCTAGCCAAGTCATCGAAGGTTTCTGTAACATTTGTTACCTCCAAGAACCATACCTAAATATATAAATTTTAAAGCTGGAGCTTAACTATCATTGCTAATAAATGTAATCAATAAACAACAAGTATATACGTACCAACAACAACGCAGAACATCCTTCCAAGTACCGTACACTCTCCTTAGCACCTCTAGTAGGTGATTTTTAACTCAATAACCTAAATTGTGTGTGCATAAATTTGTGCACTGTCAAGGGCCAATTGTATTGCTGAAACTCTTCAAATCCGCCAAAATTTTGTATATAAGCCGGTATTTTTAAAACTTGTAGAGGGAAAAGAAACTTGGAAATAACGTATTTCACCAGCAGATCTATTCTTCGCTTCTCCATATCTTCTAACCAATCAGTTGTCACTATCAGTTCCATCTCAGTTACTAAATCTTTTTGTTCGTAGGAAGTAAATGGACGTCTTTCAATGTTAAACTCAATTCCACGATTTGACAATCCTAACAACAAAGCTACTTGGTTGGTGGTGAACTTGACATAAATATTTCCAAGAAGAAATGTCTCGTGCCTCGTCAAGTAAGCTTTCAACAATGTGATGAGCAGTGATATATGCTTAAGGTCCGGGATGGAAAACAAATTAAGTATACCCGCTTGTCGAAGATCATCCTTAGACAAATCAGTAATGACATCTAAGTTGGCTTTGCACGTTCTTTAAATGAAGATACACGACATCTGCAATTCAGAATTTGGGAATGACGCGTCTGCAAATTTAAAATACACATGTGCGATTACATTTTATCTCATTAACTAAAACAACCAAAAAACAACACAAATACAAACATCAACAGTCGATATTTTCAAAATGTGCAGTTTTTTGTACTAATACTGTTATAGCCGACGGTATTTAAGTCAAATAATACCAAATTCGACAGTACTGCACAGTATTGTTGTATGAAAAAAATCAATAAAAACCACAATTACCATAACGAGTATGCACATATTACCACAATAACAAACATTAAAAATATATATTTGAAATCTGCATATTAAAGTAAATCATATATAACTTGATCAAACAACATAAATGCAAACTTCAACAGTTGATATTTCAAATGTCCAACATTTTGTACTAATAATGTTATGTGACATTATTTAACTCAAATACTACAAAATTTGACAGTATTACAAAGTCATGTTGGATGTGAAAAAAATCAATATAAACCACAATTATCATAACAAGAATACACATTACCACAATAATAAACATTAAAAATCAATATTTAAAATCCACATATTAAAGTAAATATCTATTACAACTTGATTTAGGTAATGTTGGGAACATTGGAAATTGTGTACTTGATTTGGAGAAGGCTCACCTGACTCAATGATATACATCAGGGTGTATTTAATAGTGTATTGAGTTTGATTGTGCAGGCAGAAGAATGCAGAAAATATTCTAAGTACAAAAGTGTCGAGACAATTATTTTGTGTCGACACCTTTGAAGGAGCTGTGTCGAGACAAGAAGTAAGTCTGTGTCAACACACATGACTTGTGTTGACACTCAGAGTTTAAGTCGACATCAACTGTGTCGACACTCATAACTTGTGTCGGCACATTTAGACATTGTTGCATTGACAATTATAAAGAAGTTGCTATATGTCGACATCCAGGACTTGGGTCGACATTTGGAGAGGCTATGTCGACACACAAGACTTGTGTTGACACATTCTACAAAGGCTGTGTCGAGAACTTGATAAAGAGTTGTGTCAACAGTTCCTGAAGTATGTTGACACATTCTACAAAGGTTGTTTGTCGAGAACTTGATGAAGAGTTGTGTCGACTGTTTTCTGAAGTAGTCGACATATTCTACAAACGCAGTGTTGAGACTGAATGAAGTGCTATGTCGACAGTTTCTGTAGTTTGTCGACAACATCAAAGGAAGTGTGTCGACACCCGAGTATTAGTGTAGACACATACTTCATCTGTGTCGACACATACTATCCTTATGTCTCGACACATTCAGCTGAGTTGAATAACTCTAAGTGACAAATCTCATGACTAAAGACTTGTCAGCAGCCAGAATTGTCACGGCTTATTAGACATGTCAGAACTGTCAAATGTCAGTCAACTACCGTATCAGTCGGTTGCCTCTGATGTAAACTATAAATAGAGCCGAGCTATCAGAGAAAAACAACAGAATATAGAGAGAAATTAAAGTAAAATTCTCTAAGAAGAATTCACGAAATCCTGTACAACAAGAAGATTCTGATTCAAAATTAGAGAAGGGATAGCTTCGCAGTAGATCTGTTAGAGATTGCAGATTTAATTTACCAAGGTGGGAGAAGCTGGATCTACACCAACTTCTCAAGAAAATTCAACCTAGGTTCTCTCTTTCAAGAAGCTTTGAATAAGCTAAGTCAGGTTGAATCAGATTCATTACTGCAAAGAATAGTAGAAAGCAGATCCATCAAGATCTGATTAAGATTCCCTCATCTCTCTCTGAGTGAAGGAAGGAACATCTTCTTAATCAATTTTCTGTAGGATCTATTTTAGATCTGAGTGTAGGAGATTAAGTTCTCGGAGTTGTAAGCCTGTAACTATAAAAGCTGAGGTAGGGCTGTTTGCCTGAGGTAAGAGATTAAGTTCTCTGAGCTGTAGGCCTAGTGATAAAGGCTGAGATAGGGATTGATTGCTTGAGTGGTAGGAGTGTGGATTCACTCTGAGGTAGGGTTCTTGGTAAGAGCCTGAGTTGTAGCACTTGTTGAAGTGTGAGCTGTAAGAACCAGTTTGGATTTTGAGTTGTAAGATCTGGGGATCTGAGAAGGTGGAAGGAAGTTAGGCTGAATCTAGTATACTGCTGGATAGGCGAAGGGGGAAAGTGGATGTACCCATTATTTGGGGAACGACTATAAAACTGTGTGTATGCTGTGGTTTGATGATTGTGTGTTATGATAACTGTAGATTTTATCTGTGCTGTGATCAAATTATTAACTGTCTAAGTAGAATAAGAATTGAACCTATTCACCCCCCTCTAGGTGTTTAGACAATCTTGAAACCAATTCTATCAAGTGGTATCAGAGCCAGGTTTCTCAAAATTAGGCTTAACAGTCTCAGTGTATCTCCAAGACACTAATAAGATAGACAAGATGGGTTCAAGTGAAAATCACAAAGAACTTGGATTCATGAAACTTCCCATTTGTAGAAAAGAAACCTTTGGCATATGGAAAGAGAGGGTCAGATTATTCATGGAGGCATCTGATCCAAGAATTTATATCACAGTTCAAGATGGGCCTTTCATCCTTATGAAGACATCTGTTCTAGATGGAAATCTGAAAACTCCAAAGAGTTATTCTGAGATGACCAAAAATGAGACCATCTTAGCCACATTGGATAAGAGGGCACAAAACATAATTGTTAGTGTCATAGATGATTCTATATTTCAGAATTTAGTCCACTGCAAAACTTCAAAGGAAATGTGGAAAACCTTAATTGTCTACATGGAAGGGACTGAATAAGTATGAGAGGATAGGAAATCCATGTTCAATCAAGAATATGAGAGTTTCAGACAAGACAAGTCAGATAGCATAGTTATATGCTATGAAAAGTTCTTTAGAATTGTCAATGAGTTGATGTCTTATGGAAGAGTCTTCAACACTTATGAACTTAATGACAAGTTTCTCAGATCATTAACCAAGGATTGGGATACCAAAGTCGGTGTCATCGGAGAAGTGGTCAGACTTGCAGATACTCCTCCATCAACTTTGTTTGGAAAATTATTGTCATATGAGATGCAGTTGATTGCCAGAAAGGAAGAGGAAAAGTGCAACAGGTCTTATGGCAAAGATAAGTCTGTGTCCTTCAAAGTTGAAGCTACAAATAAGGGCAGGAGAAAGACTCCTTCTCATCCCAGAAAAGTTGTTGATACAGAGTCGGAAAGTTCAGACACTAGCACAACAGATGGCCATAATTCTTATGAGGAGCTTGCTATCTTTTCTAAGTAATTCCAGAAGTTTTTGAAGAAAATGAACTGGAGGAGAAGGACTTCCTCTTCCTCTTACTCCAAGGATGACAGCTACAAGGGAAAGAATAAAACCTCTAAGGAGGAAAGGTATGGTTCTAAACTTAGTAAACAAACTTCTACTAAAATTATTTGTTATTGTTGCAACAAGCTAGGACATGTCATAGCAGACTGTCCTATCAAAGAAAGGAGTCTTGTGAGAAAAAGAAACATCAACATAAAGATAAAAAGGAGAAATTCTTTGTAGCCAAGAAGCAAAAAAGCTGGACTAACTCTTCTTCATAAGAGTCAGAAAATGAAGAGGATGCTGAGGCCTACATTGGGCTGTTCACAGCTGAGGAAGATTCTGTAGAAACAGAATTCTTGCAGATGCTGGATGATACAATAAAGTAGAAGACAACTAGTGTATAGGGCTGATGGCTATAGCTGAGGATGGACATAGTCAGGAGCTGTCTGGTCCTAGTAAGGTACAGTCTTCACCTTCAGTGTCAGATTATGTTACAAGCCCAGAGTCAGAAGCATCTTCTTCAAGAGATAAAGATGGCTCTGAATTTGAAGGAGACATCAATCAACTGATTGATGACTATGGAGAGCTCCTACAAGCCTTTAAGGAAAGCAGGCTCCTAGCCAAACAGCTGGTAAAGGAAAATGCCAGTCTGAAGTTGGCTGCCTCAGACTCAGCAAAAGTGCTGGATCTGAAGCTTAAAGAAATTAGTAAATTGAAGAACATAACTGTTATTCAGATGGATATCATTACTTTCAAGAATAATCATATTATGAATCTTGAAAGTAGACTCCAAAAGGAGAAGGAGCTAGTGGCCAAGTTTTCTAAACCTAGTTATGTGTTACCTTTGATAGATTCCTTCTCTTCCCAAAAGGGTAAGAAGGGTTTAGGTTTTAAAGGAAGAACAAGAACTGCAAATTCCAAAAGGAAAGACAAGGCTCCAACTAAGCCACTTGCTTCTAAGACTCAAATTTCTTTTATAAAGGTGGTACAACCTTCTAACAGGTATGACCATGATAGTATTTATGGTCACTGTGAGCAAGGTAGAAGAAATGGCAAGGGTGCTAGTGCCTATTGGGTAGCCCATGAGAAAACCCAAATGGCTCAAAGTGGACCATTTGTGTTTGGTGTACCGGCCCCAACACTCAAGAACAAGGTGCCAGCTAACTTACTAGGTCTGCCAGCTCAATTGCAAGCTAAGGGAAAGTCTGTTAGCAAAACAGACTTATGTATATATGAAGCTATCAGGAGTATGCTTTCTGAGAAGAAGGCAGCTGTAGATAGGGTTCAAGATATCCCAAGTACTTCTGCTGTCAGACATGTCCCTAAGCAAGTTGTGGCTGAAAGACCTAAGAAAAGAGTTGATGTACCAACGAGGATGAGAGCTGCAAACAACATTTCCGTGAAGCCAATTCTTAAAAGAAGGTACAATGTGCATGAGTGTTGGTGTTGTGGCAAGGTGGGCCACTATGCCATTGATTGCTGGCACAATGAGAGTGTCCAGAGAGGTATTGGTAGCTTACCTATCAGAAGAACTGTAGGTAGGCATGTTCAGTTTAAATCTAACTTGCACCTAGAACCTAATCAGATTTGGGGTCCTAAGGGTAGATAATATATTTATTGCAGGTAAGTCCAAGTGGCCATACCCCTACATGGTACTTGGACAGTGGATGTTCCAGACACATGACTGGAACAAGGAGCATGCTAAAGGAATACACTCCTATTAAGAATGGTCCCAGAGTTACCTTTGGGGCTCAGAAAAAGGGGTAACTAAAGGTTTGGGTAAGATAACTAATGACATAGTAACTATCACACAAGTAGCTTATGTGAAAGGTTTGAAACATAACCTTATAAGCATAAGTCAACAATGTGATTTGGGCTATGACATTTCTTTCCTCAAGAATGAGTGTCAAATTAGAAGGTCAAGTGATCAAGGAGTTATCTTGACTGGCACTAGGAGATGAAATATTTACTGTCTAGACTTTGAGTGTGAGAGCAAGGACACTCCTATATGCTTAGTTGCAGATGAGAAAGTTTCTCATTGTGTCAAATGACACAAGAGGCTAGCTCACCTAAACCACAAGACCATAGGTAGAATCTTTAGTGAAGAATTGGTAATGAATGGTCCCGAAGTAAAGTGCATTAAGGAGGGAATTTGCTCAACTTGTCAAAATGGCAAGCAGACCAGGTCTTCCTTCCAAAGTCTTGATACCAAGGACTCAGTTAGGTGTTTATATCTCCTGCATATGGATCTATTTGGTCCTATGTAAGTTCATAGTCTAGGTAGGAAATTCTATATTCTTGTGGTGGTTGATGACTTTTCTAGGTTTGCTTTAGTATTCTTCTTAAGGAGAAAATCTGAAACCCAGATATCTTCTATACTTTTGCCAAGCAAATTCAGAATAAATTTAATAGTTCTGTGGTCAAGATCAGAAGTGATCATGAGACTGAGTTTTAGTCTGAATGCATGACAAAGTTCTGTGAAGGGCTTAAGATTCATCAAGAATTCTCCTCACCTAGAACTTGTAAGACCCCCCTCCTGGATCCCAAACACGGCACAAACAGGGTCTTATGCCCAAACAGCCACCTTGCAGTAGCATTAGCACACGAGCTAACCTGTACCACAAGACGCCTATTCTGCCGGCTACAATCAATATCAATATATGACAACCCAACCAAAATGTAAATTAGAAGTCAAATCTACACAAAGCATAATAGTCCAAAGTACATCAAAATAGAGAAGCTACAACAAGCTTCTACAAAGGATCAGATTATAACTAACATATGCCCAAAAGGGCTACATCAAATCGCTCAACAAAACTCACATCGGTAACCGACGGTAGCGACGACACCGTCCCTTCAGGCCCTGTTGTCCTGGCCTGGCTATCCTGCTGCAAAGTTTGCGGCTCCTCTACCTACATGGTGACCTCCTAAAAAGGAAGACGTAGCAACCGTTAGTCAAAAAGACTAAGTGGATATCACATCCGCTCCCCCGGCGACTCCTCGGCACCAGGCGGAGAAAGGAAGCAGGATACAAAGTATAACAAGTATATAGCATGTACAAGCAGGTGGTAGTAGTACAATATGATTAGCAGCATTTTAATCTAACAGATCTACAAGAGCTATAACAATCCATCAAGTATAAGTAACTACAACAGGAAAGTAACTTAACTTATAGGATGCTCATACAAGCTTATAAGTTAAGGATCGGTTTAACATAAAGTAACTCATCATATAGGAGTGCTCATACAAACCTATATGATGAGGATCTTGTTTGTGCAATGTAATGTAATGGTATGTATGCAATGCAATGACTCACCCATGATCACACACATGCAACCGCTATGTCGACACAGACTAGTAGTTCCCACTTTTCGAGTAGGTAGCTAACCTCTCATGCATCAACCATCGTGGCTAGGCGGCGACAGTAGAGCGGGATTATCTACTACTAAGCGGGCATCCACACTACTTCACTTAGGCCTCCGTACGCCTCAACGCTAAGAACACAACAGTGGATCCCCCCTCACGTACTATGGCTTAACGGGAGTCTCGGGTAAATGTGCACTGAGAACCAAGCCCCGAGCTGGCCTTGTGTGACCCGGAAGGAGCCTCGGAATAAAGTACGAGAACCAAGCCCAACCATTCACTTGGCACGGAAGGAGCCCCGGACATGAACACCGAGGACCAAGCCCAACCCCCCAAAGTCTAACTGTCAACTCCCGTCGGTGTGATGACTGGCGAGCCCGTAGACCTGCCACACTATCCTTAACCCAGGATTATGACACCGCATATCGACTCACACCGCATGCAATTCCTCTTCATCGTGGCACAGAAGGAGCCTTGGAGAAAGCACGAGGACCAAGCTCAACCGTACACTCGGTATGGAAGGAGCCCCAGGAAATGAGCACCGAGGACCAAGCCTAACCGTCAATTTATAACTCATCTCAACACTAACCAACAAAGTGCGGTCAACACTCGCACTTACACCCTTTCACAATGCTACTCGTAGGGAGACGTCACTCTCAGCATTGGACTACTAAATTCATTCAGTTAAACAATCATTCACATGGCCATAGATTATCATCCTACATTTCATTTCCAAATGATTTCAACACATTATTTACATGATGCGCATTTCTATTGGTTTACCAATTTCTACCAAATCGTTTCGTTCGAGTACGCTTCATTTCACAAATTAATTACGTGGGATCCAATTATCAATTTCATCGTTCATAGAACTATGATGGTTAACATAAAAGAGTTCACCCAACCTCAAGTTAATTTACTACATTGTCCCCACCGAGTCCAAACCCAATGTTATACAATACCCAGAATTCTAATTACAGAACACTATCAGGACAACAACTTCGACCGAAGATTACCGAAGATACAAAATTCCGGTGAAGGCGTGTAACCCCTCGATGGAAAGGTCTTTACATGGGTTACAACGTTCATGTTCAGACCACAACCCAGATTCAACAGTATCACACTTGAAATCGACTTTAAATTCTGCTGCGTACAGAACACAATTTCTGCATGCAGGGTTGTCAGACGCCAATTACGTTAGACTTTACCGTGGCTACATACTTCGTCGGAAGTCATCCAACCACTCGTTGGAAAGGTATTTTCAGGGACTTCAACTTTCGTGTTTAGTCGAAAGCCCAGTTCTGGCTAAATCACACCCGAAAATGGCTAAGAAGTTCGCTGCATGCAAAACACATACAGATTCTGCATGCATCTTAAGGCGGAATGAACGACATCAGTTCATCTTCCTCCTCAATGTGATCTTCCCAAATCACATTAGAAATTCCTCCTCTTTTATTCACCCTCATGAGCCATTACTCTTCACGAAACCGTCCCCCATCTTCACATAAAAGGTTGGGGAGGTTGAAGACACCACTATCCTTAGAGAACAAGCCCTAAAACGGCATCTTCCTAGAGAAATCATCATCTCGCAAGTCTAGACTCTTTTAAGTCGACATCTCACCTAGATATATCTACAGATCTAGCACCAAGGGAGAGGGGAGGAAGCTCACCGCATTTCCGACGTTTCCACCATTTTCGGCCAAGGACCTTGTGACTCTTCTCGGCGACATTTTCTCCTCCTCGGCGGTGGCGGATCTTCAACTCTTGGACTTGCTCCAGCACCATCTTACTCCTCTCCAGCAGTTCTCTCAGGGGAAAGGGGTTGAAATGAGGATGAAAAATGGCTAGGGTTTCATTTCCCCTTATATGTGAAAAGTGACACGGGTAGGGACACGCCAATGTCCTTACCCGTGTCCTGCTCGGGTGAAACGTCGTCGACGGTTTCTCTGTCAGTTCAATATGTGACACGGTAGGGACACGCCCGTGTCTCTACCCGTGTCCACATGACACGACTGTGTGTTCTGGCCATGTCCTGCTCTGGACACGTCTCGTCGAGTTTCACTGGTCACACACGGGTAGGGACACGCCCGTGTATCTACCCGTGTCCTCCTCGGGGCACACTTCATCGAGCTCCACTCGACACACACGGGTAGGGACACGCTCGTGTCTCTACCCGTATCATCTTCACACGGGTTATGACATGCCCGTGTCACTACCCGTGTCCTTCTCTGGGATAACTCGAGTCATCGACTCGAGATAGACACGGGTAGGGACACGCCCGTGTCTCTACCGTGTCCTTTACGGGGACAGTGGTTGTACATGCACGGGTAGGGATACGCCATGTCCCTACAATGTCATCATGCACACGGGTAATGACATGCCCATGTCACTACCCGTGTCCTTCTCTAGACATACTCGAGTAGTCGACTCGAGAGCTGGCCTCACCCACACGGGTAGGGACACGCCTGTGTCTCTACCCGTGTCCTATTCTGGACTGATTTCTCCTCCCAATTACAAGTGCAGCCCCGCTGCCAGCACTTCCTTGAGCCCAAGTCAGCTCTCCTGACTCAAAAATGCGCACGAGGGCCTAGTGTGAATCGGAACGTTACAAATCCTATAAACAAATAAAAGATTTCGTCCCTGAAATCAGGCTAAGCTATGTGGAGAAAAAGCATAACAGAAAATAAAATATGCTTTTAAGGATTACCTTGAGTAAACAACTCCGGGTAGCGTTTTTGCATCAAGTCCACCGGCTCTCATGTATACTCCTACTTACCATGATTAGACCACAGCACCTTCACCAAAGGAACACTTTTGCGGCGCAAAATTCTTGTCTTGTTGTCTACGATCCGCACCGGCTCTAGTCGCACAGACCTATCAGTCGCCACTGCACCATCATTGGTGGGGATATATTGATCGGGCCGCAACAACGCCTTTCGAAGTGACGACACATGTAACACATCGTGGAGGTTTCTAGCTCTGGAGGCAACTCCAACCGATAGGCCAAAGGGCCAATTCTTCCAATATAGTGTAAGGCCCAACGTACCTTGCGTTGAGTTTTTTCACACAACGTACCCGTGACACTCCATGCATCGGTCGGATTTTCAGAAATGCCTTATCACGCACTTGAAACTCCACCATCTGGTGCTTTGTATTGTAATACTTCGCCTGCTGACTTTTAGCCTCCAACATGCGATCCCGTATTAGCCTAACCACCACGTCAGTATCATCAATATACTCAATTCCCAAAGCCTTCAGGTCTTCATCTTGCACCCAAGACAAGGGGGTTCTACACCTTCTGTAAAGAGCTTCATGGGCGTCATACCGATGATAGCTTGATGGTTGTTGTTGTAGGAGAATTCTACCAGTGGTAAGAGCCTTTCACACGGCTCCTCTCTATCCAACACGCATAACCTCAACAGGTCCTCCAATGTCCTGATGGTTCTCTCAGACTGCCCGTCCGTCTGAGGATGAAATGATGTGCTAAAGGTAAGGCGTAAACCCAAATACGTCTGTACCGCCTTCCACTCCTTAGAGGTGAAACGACCATCCAGGTCAGAAACGATTGTCTTAGGCACGCCATGGTACCGCACAAACTGCTCCACAAAGAGGTGTACCAAGACATCCATGTGAGCCTCTTTCTTCATAGGGATGAACCTGACTACTTTTATCAAGCGATCAACGATCACCCACACTGAATCATTCCCTAGGCATGAGCGAGGTAACCCGTGAACGAAGTCCATGGAGATATCCTCAAATTTCCACTCGAGGATGGGCAACGACTGTAATAAACCACCGGGGCTCTTGCATTCCGCCTTCACCCTTTGACAGGCTTCGCAATGTGTAACAAAATACCTGACATCCCTCTTCATTCCCGGCCAACACATGGTCTTCCGCAAGCCAGCGTACATATTGGCAATGCCGGGATGCATAGAATACTGAGAGCAATGTGCCTCTCTCAAAATATCCTCCGGATTTTACCGCCCTTGGGAATGTAGAGCCGACCGCGAAATAAACGAGGTCGTCTTTTAATGTATACTCGTCAGTAGTCCGATCTTCGATTGACTTGATTATCGGGGCCAGAGCCGCATCCCTTCCTTGCTCCGCCCGAATTCGGTCTCGAATATCGCAGACTATACTCATGGTCGCCAAGTACTCCGTATATTCTTCTGAGGGAACCTTGAACACCAAAGTAATCTCCATCTCTTCGAGCACCCGAACTAACTCCATACTCATCAACCGAGAATTGAGTGTAACATCCCATGTTACTTCTAGGCCCCTTCCACTTAGATTGGGTTAGGCATGGGATGGTGACAGGGGTTTTAGCTAGGTTTGACCCTAGGTAGTGGGTTGTAGCCATGTGGAGCCCACTATAGGACCAAGTCAAACTAGGTCAAACTAGCCTAAATAGGGATCCAAACCACACCATGACCCCACCACATTTACCTAACCCTAAAAACAATCTAAGTGCACCCTAGGGCATGCGATTAGATCAACACTTTGACCCCAGTTGACCAAAGTCAACCTTGGGCCTAATTTGGTCAAACCCACACTCATAAGCCCAATTAGCCTAAGTAGGGCACCCCTTGACCCAACCCAAGTTGGGTGGTGCCACTACGCTCATGACCATCAAATGGGGTCAGCCCACCCACCATGGTGACCAAGTCAACTCAAAGTCAACATAGTCAACACAATTGACCTAAAGAAGAAAATGAAGGCTAAGCTCACTCTCCTTGGACCAAGCCCACCAAATTTGGCCCATGGCCAGCCCAAGTGAACAAGACCAGCCCTACCCCTCTGAATTAGGAGAGAGAGTGCATGCAAAGGGGTAGAAATGGGATTTAAAGGAAGAGGAGAGAGAAATGGGGATGAAGAGGAAGGGTGGCCACATGGCCACCCCTTCAGCTGCAATCCTCTGCCCAACACCTGCTGGCCGACCTCCTCACAACACTCCAGAAGAAATTAGGGGCTGAGAGCCACCTGACATGCATGGGCGGAGCAACCAAGGTTGAGCCCGAGCTCACCTTGGTTGTATCTCCCCATATACACCACCTCAGCCCCAATTAACCCCTCCATCAGCTTCAGAGAGAGAAAAGGAATTGAAATCGAGTGCTGGAGCATGGAAAACGGTGGAGAATCAAGCATTCGGGGAGGAGCTCGCCGGCGCACCACCACCATGGCAAACCGCCGCCTGACCCGCCGCCAAGCCCCAATCCAGGTCCGTTTCACCTCACCTCTACCCGTACTAGGATCCTAGATCGATTAGGTGAGATATCGGGCTCAACTGAGCCCGCTGCCATGAGAGAAAGTGTGATTTTTCCAAGTTTTCTTAACCGCTCGGGATCGCCGTCGCCGCCGTCTCCCGCCGCCTCATCACCGGGAAACGATAGCCACCACCACCGTGAAGGTGATGGCACTGTTGGCCGGGGGTGGCGCCGCCTCAGCTGGCCGGGAAAGGCCAGCAAAGTTGCTCCAGGTCGGCTCGATCTCAGCCATTGGATGGAGGTAGGAGATAAACCGATCCTGTCCATTCCTGCTTTAGGATTCGTGCAGATGATATAATATGATTTAAATTTTAATGTTATGAATAGTGTAATTCTGTCACATAATTTCAGTGACTTTGCATGTCACATTTAGGCCTATTAGAGGCATTTTCAGAAACTGGACCCTAAACTAAAAATGTAGCATAATGTCTTACCTTTAATTTTCCACCTTAAATGTGTTATTTGGTGTAGTATACAGTCCTGTAGGGCATGTCTCCTAGACTGGTCCTAGACAAGGGCAGAAATTCATTTGGATGCCCAAATCAAACCAGCAATCACCATGGCCCCATATTGCATGATTAGGGCATAGCTATCCCCTGCCAAATATTGGGAATTTTTGGGACAGTTTTTCTATACTTTTGGTCATAATATCAAAAACTAAATAAATGAAATATTTGGAGTTATATGACTCTTCATAGCCCCAAATTTTGGTGGTAGGTCCTTGGGGACATCAGTGATGCATGATAAAAGTTTCAGCCATTTGGATCACTGAATGTTGGAAAATCCACTTGCATGTGTTGGTTTATATATTGCCTTGGTGTGCCAATAGCAATAATTTAAATATGGTGCATTCAGCCTATTTGAGGCACTCAAAAATCATGGATTTTATTCCTGTGTTTCATTATGGTAAAGTTCACCCCTCAGATTAATTATGGGATTTTTGGAATCAAAAATCCCATTAATTGAATTTTTTAAAATATATAGCTCCTTTTGAAAATAAATTGGAAAAATAAGTTTACTCAAGTAAAAGTCCTCAACTTTGCCAAGTTAAAACTAACGTTATATTGGACTTAAGAAAATTTGATCTTTCTGTTTGAAGAACCTTTGAGTAAAATACCTTGAAATGCCCATTTTACCCTTTTTGCACATCCGACCCAACAAGACTGACGGGGTTGTCAGCAAAGTACGTACGCGAGACTTTAGAGTGCACACCTGGACGTGTACAGAGGCGTATGAGAGGGGTCTAAGGCTTGGTAGTGTGCATACCGGCCTAGAAGCGAGACACCCGCTCTGCTGCTGCTGCGTAGCCATAGCGGTGGTACCCGAGAGTGATGCTAGCTCTCAAAAGTGGGAACTAAAGGTCTGTGATCACGGAGTCGTTATGCGTGAGTTGCACTTGCCTGTGCATAAAATTACATCAAACATTCATTCATATTAGGTCATACGTTTCATAGATCCTTATCATATAAAATAGTATGGGCTCTTTTATATGATAAATTAAATTTCCTGGAAATCCTACCTTAATTTCTGTGATTTACTTCATTTACTAGTACTGCTCTTTACTTACTTGCATCATGTTAGAACTGCTAGAGTAGAGATTATAATAACTAAACTGCTAGTTAGATCTGTCACCTGCTTCCACTTTTGCTACCCCTTGTTGTCCTCCGCTTCGTCCTCCCGCTCAGTGCCTAGAGTTGCGGGGCGAGGTGCGGAGGAAATGACTTAGTCTTTTTGACTAATGGTTGGTGACCATACTATTTTTAGGAGTCCGTGGAGATGGAGCACCAGCACGACGAGGAGACAGGACGTGAGGAGCAGATACCGCTACAGCAGCCACTACCACTACTGTGCGTCCTCAGGTGGGACGAATTCTGATGTACTAGTATAGCTTCCGCTTTTATTTGAGAGTGAGAGAGTTGATTTTGATGTACCGGGAATAAGCCCTTATTACTCTTTCGTTTTGTACTCATTGTGTACTATGTTGTACTATTCATTCCATATATATGTGTGATGTACTCTGTGACTTGTGGACTTGTATATTTGTTACATTGTTACACTTCTTTTCTCATATTGGCCTATGTTTATGATCGTAATAGCCGACAGGATCGGCGTGTTGCGGTGTTGACTAACCCGTGCGTTAGTGCCACCGTAAGACGGCGGTTCTAGGCATAAGGCCCAGTAGCTCTTCTTGGTAAGGAGGAGAAGAGGTCTTACAAACTGGTATCACTTGAACAACGATCATATGAGAAAGAAGTCCACAACACCGATCACCCCCGCCCGAGCATTACTTTGCGGACAAACTATGCAGCGTAAGCAGTGTGAACATGTATAAAAGTCACATAAAATGGTCCACGAAGTACAATGAGTTAGGCCAGTTCTGTTTTAACCTTACCTTTATGCAACCTCCACAGGTCGCCGCGTCGCAAAATGTGACTTCTCCCCCTCCAGCTGCCACTCCATCCCTACATACGGAGATAAGGCAGACTTTGACGGCGATTTTGGATGCCTTCAAATCCCAGCAAGTCCCGGCTCCGCAGCCAAATGGGGGTCGAACTGGCTGAGTGCTTTCAAGAGCCTGTCCCCACCAGTGTACCATGGGACAGAGGATGCGGTAAAGACTGAGGAATGGCTGGAGGCCATACACGAGATTTTAGCAGGCATCAGCTGCCCGGTCGGCGAGACAGTACCTCTAGGCACCTCTACACTAGAGGCTCATGCGAAGAGATGGTAGAAATCAGTGCGGGAGTCTACATATGCAGACTGCGAGCTGTCAGAGATATCATGGGAGGAGTTTGGCGATGTATTTCTGGATCACTTCGTCTCTGCTACAAACAGAGATGCCTTGGAGGAGAGGTTTTTGAACCTCAGGTAGGGGACTAGATCGTGATCGAGTATCAGCGAGAGTTCTCTCATTTGGCCAGGTTCGTAGGGGTTCAGGATACCGATGATAGGAGGTATGCCAAGAGGTTCTACCGGGCCTCAGAGACGATTTGAGGCAGGCCTTGCTGTTCATTTCTCATGGCAGCACTAGGCAGATCATTGAGATGGTAAAGAAGCTAGAGGCTGACCACTGATGGTGCAAGACAGAGGAAAGAGACCATTTGATGGGTCCACATCCGGAGAGGGCAGCAGGGGCTCTCAGAGAGGCAGGACTATCAGATACAAGAAGGGTGGGGACGTCGTTGTCCCAACTTCAGCAGGAGCAGGGGCCTCCTCCAGCATTAGCTCCCCCACCTCTATAAATGCATGATCCGAGGAGACAGGATGACCGTGGCCACCGGAGGTATTTGTTACGGATGCCGCCAACCCGGGCACATTAGGTCGAAGTGCCCGCATCGATCCATCCTCGTCCTCCTCCTCCACCTCCAGTGGCCCTAGTATAATAAGGCCGAGTCCGAGGCCGAGGACGAGGCCGAGGCGGGGATATCACGGCAGGGGACGCAATCAGGAGCAGATATATGCCTTGGACCTCACGGAGCAGAGGAAACCCGAGGAGGTTATCACAGGTACTTAAGGTTAATTATTAAGTTCCTTGAGTTTTCAATTATATAGTACCTGGAACTATAGAGTAACAATTAATTTTAACTTAAACAAACCTCAGGCATAGTTATGATCAGCGGCAAGCCCGCACATACTCTCTTCGACACGGTGCTTCGCACTCGTTCGTATCTGAGGCCTTCATAGACGGACTCGAAGGCGTGAAAGATTTCCTGGACTAGAGATGAGGGTGCGTCTACCTGATGGGTAAGAACTACGGACCACAGTCCATTGTGATATGGAAGCCGAGATTGGCGGCAAGGCATTTGAGGCGCCAGCAACTATTCTGAAGCTGCAGGACTTTGACTTGATTTTGGGCATGGCATGGTTACATCGAACCATGCTCAGATAGATTGCCCATCAAGAAGGATCACACTAAGGCATGGCGACTCCCATGTTATCATCGAAGGTATTCAGCCTATCTGCCACACATTGTTATCTTCTGTAAAAGCTGTGAAGGCCCACGACAGGAGAAGAAGTTTACCTTATCTGCTTTGAGATGGTGGGGACAGAGACTTCTATTTCAGATGTTTCCGGTGGTCCGGGATTTCTCCGACGTATTCCCGGAGAAATTACCCGGGCTACCACCAACGAGAGCCATGGATTTCGGGATCCAACTAGTACCGGGAGCGACGCCGGTGTCCCGGGCACCTTACAGGATGGCTCTCAGGGAGTTAGTAGAGTTCAGGACTCAACTTCAGGAGATAGTTGAGTCGGGATTTGTGCGGCCTAGTTCATCGCCGTGGGGAGCGCCAGTTCTATTTGTGAAGAAGAAAGACGGATCATTGCGACTATGCATAGATTACCGGGAGCTGAACCGGTTAACGGTCCGCAATACCTACCCACTACCTCGGATAGATGAGTTATTTGATCAGCTGCAGGGAGCCTTCTGGTTCTCTAAGATAGATTTGCGATCCGATTACTACCAGCTCCTCATCCGGGAAGAGGACATACCGAAGACGGCATTCAGTTCACGCTATGGATTATACGAGTTCACGGTGATGCCTTTTGGGCTCACGAATGCCCCTGCCGCGTTCATGAGTCTAATGAACCGTGTATTCGAGCCCTTCTTAGACCGCTTCGTGATTGTATTCATCGACGACATTTTGATATATTCCCGGACTCAGAAGAGCATACAGAGCATTTGACGCTGGTCTTTGCAGAGGCTGAGGGAGTCCCAGTTGTACGCAAAGTTTTCAAAGTGCCAGTTCTGGCTGCAGGAGGTGGCTTTCCTGGGACACACGATCAGTGGGGCTGGATTAGTAGTGGACCCCAGCTAAGGCAGAGGCAGTAAGGGATTGGCCACGACCAAAGTCAGCATCCATATTCGTAGCTTCCTGGGTCTGGCAGGGTACTATCGGAAGTTTGTGGAGGGGTTCTCGAGGATAGCCCTCCCCCTCACGACTTTTACGAGGAAGCATACTGAGTTCACCTGGACAGAGCAGTGTGAGGAGGCATTTCAGAAGCTGAAGGACCGACTCATCTCATCCCCTATTCTTGTGCTTCCATCCGGGAGTGAAGGATTTCCAGATTTACACAGATGTCTCTTATCAGGGGATGGGTGTTGTCCTGATGCAGCATGGACATGTTATTGCTTATGCTTCGAGACAGTTGAAGAAGCATGAGCATAACTATCCAGTACATGACTTAGAGCTTGGGGCTGTGGTATTCGTCCTAAGGATATGGAGGCATTACTTATACGGGATTCATTGTGATATTTATTCAGATCACAAGAATCTTAAATATATCGATACGTAGAAGGACTTAAACCTACGACAGAGGAGATGGCTGGAATTCCTCTGCGATTATGATTATAAAATCCACTACCATCCGGGAAAGCGAATACAGTAGCAGATGCTTTGAGTAGGAGGCCCGACACTTCTGGACCGGAGCCTCGATTGATGTCTATAGAGCTGCTGCGGATGATGGAGGACATGCACATTACCATGGTATCTGAGGCCGAACCAGTGGTATATCGAGAGTATTTGAGCTCAGTGATCAATAGTGATGACATATGAGAGCGCATCCGAACACATCAGAGGCAGGATGCTGCATTACAACCGATTTTTAGTGCCCTAGAAAGGGGCAAAGTTGAGGACTACACGATACAGGATGATCTTCTTCGATTCCGTGGACGCATTTACAAACCAGCAGGGGGAAGTATCCGGGAGGACATACTCAGAGAGGCTCATTGCTCCAGATATTCAGTGTATCCCGGCATCACCAAGATGTGGGCAGATTTGTGGAGATCTATGTATTGGCCTGGGATGAAGAGGGAGATCACTCATTTTGTGACATTCTGCGAGACGTGTCAGCGCGTGAAGGCGGAATGTAAGAGCCCAAGAGGTTTGCTACAAGCCACTACCAGTCCCAGATTGGAAGTTCGAGGACATTGCTATGGATTTTGTGCACAGACTACCTCGCTCCCACTCTGGGCATGATTCCATATGGGTCATAGTAGACAGACTGACCAAGGTAGCGCGCTTTATTCCAGTCCGGAAGGATGCTCCAGTTGTAGTTTTGGTGAGATTATTTGTGGAGCAGTTCGTCAGATATCATGGCATTCCAGGACGATTGTTTCGGACCGTGATGGTCGGTTCACTTTGAGCGAGTGGAGGGTCGTGCATGCTTACTTGGGCTCTCGGCTTACTTTTAGTACCGCCTTCCACCCACAGACCGACAGACAGACCGACAGACAGACCGAGCGGACCATCCGGACCATGGAGGACCTACTCAGACTATGCATATTGGATACGGGGAAGCCTTGGGAGAGGCTGCTGCCACTGATTGAGTTCTCGTACAATAACAGCCACCAGGATAACATCAGGATGGCTCCATATGAGGCACTTTATGGGAGGAAGTGCCGGACACCGCTATCATGGGTTCAGGATGTGGATATCAGGGCTCTTGGATCTAATTATATAGAGGATACTGAGGTTCAGATTCGTTTGATCAGAGATCGGCTACTAGAGGCCCAGAGCAGGCAGTCAAAGTATTATGATGCTCGGCACCGGAAGGTGGAGTTACAGGTTGATACAACGTTTTCTTGAAGATACGTCAGTACATGGTGTCTCTCGGGTGCGGAGACACAAGAAGCTCAGTCCACGATACATGGGGCCATACTTGATACTGGAGCGGATCGGCCCCTTAGCTTACAGACTGCAGCTGCCACCGGAGTTGGGTGCATTACATGATGTCTTCCATGTCTCTTCCTTACGAAGAGCTCTCCTTCGGCCAGAGCAGCACATTAGTACTACAGCCGGACCAGTAGAGCCTGACAGATCAGTTAGTTTGGAGCCGATCCGGATTGACGATACAACCATCCGAGTGTTGCGGAAGAAGAAGGTCCCTCTTGTGAAGGTGCTGTGGTCCAACCATGGACGGGAGGAGCACACCTGGGAGCCAAGGGATCTAATGCTGGAGCGACATCCGGAGCTGTTCAATTCAGGTATATTTTAGTTTACACGTTAAAAATTTCTTATAAATCTTGCAAATAAACCTCGTAAACCCGAACTTAAATTTCGAGGACGAAATTATTTTTCTTGGTTGTTGGAATTTGTAACATCCCATGTTACTTCTACGCCCCTTCCACTTAGATTGGGTTAGGCATGGGATGGTGACAGGGGTTTTAGCTAGGTTTGACCCTAGGTAATGGGTTGTAGCCATGTGGGGCCCACTCTAGGACCAAGTCAAACTAGGTCAAACTAGCCTAAATAGGGATCCAAACCACACCATGACCCCACCACATTTCCCTAACCCTAAAAACAATCTAAGTGCACCCTAGGGCATGCCATTAGGTCAACACTTTGACCCCAGTTGACCAAAGTCAACCTTGGGCCTAATTTGGTCAAACCCACACTCATAAGCCCAATTAGCCTAAGTAGGGCACCCCCTTGACCCAAACCAAGTTGGGTGGTGCCACTAAGCTCATGACCATCAAATGGGGTCAGCCCACCCACCATGGTTGACCAAGTCAACTCAAAGTCAACATAGTCAACACAATTGACCTAAAGAAGAAAATGAAGGCTAAGCTCACTCTCCTTGGACCAAGCCCACCAAATTTGTCCCATGACCAGCCCAAGTGAACAAGACCAGCCCTACCCCTCTGAATTAGGAGAGAGAGTGCATGCAAAGGGGTAGAAATGGGATTTTAAAAGGAAGAGGAGAGAGAAATGGGGATGAAGAGGAAGGGTGGCCACATGGCCACCCTTCAGCTGCAATCCTCTGCCCAACACATGCTGGCGACCTCCTCACAACACTCCAGAAGAAATTAGGGGCTGAGAGCCACCTGGCATGCATGGACGGAGTGAAAGATATGGTACCTAAACACCTAGAGGGGGGTGAATAGGTAACATAATACTTCTTAAACTTTAATGGAAGCAGACAGTTAATATCACAGATTTCTAACTATTCTATCATAGCAAATACACAGCATACATAGCAACAGTCACAGCACAACACAGTAGACACAGTGTTTTATAGTGGTTCCCCAAGATATGGGTACATCTACTTTCCCCCTTCGCCTATCTAGCAGTGTACTAGATTCGGCCAAACTTCTCCACTGTCTCAAACCCAAATTGGTTCCTACACCTCAGGCCCAAAGCCTTACAACTCAGCTTTATCTCAAAGCCTACACTCAGCCACAAAGGCCTACACTCAGCCACCCAGACCTACACTCAGCCAATCAAGGCCTACACTCAGAGATAATAATCTCCTACACTCAGGCCCTCAAGCCCTACCCTCAGCCTTTATAAATACAGGCTTACAATTCACTCAGATCCAAAGGATCCTACAAGTTAAAATGATTTACAAATATTAACTCTACAACTCAGAAACAAAAGAGAGGGGAGTTGAGAGTTTCTTGATGAGTTCTTGGAAGAACTCAGCTGGATCCATTCTGACTTAGCTTTCTTCAAAGCTTCTTGAAAGTAGAACTGAATAAGAATGAATCCTTCTACAGTTGTTCCTTGACCTCTGCCACTTAGAATTCAGAATATATCTGAACCCTTCTTCTCAGCCTAGTTCCAAAGGCTGATTTCTTGGATGGATCCCTCTCTCTCCAACTTCTTAGATCTGCACTTGAACTGCAAGATCTTCTTGATTTGATACTCTGTGTACCACTATTAATAACTTGTTCTTCAACAATGTGATCAACAGTTTATGTAAACTGTATGTGCTTATTTATAGGCCTTCTTCATGGTAACCGGCTGGTCCGGTTCATAACTGTCTTCTGACATCTCTGACAGGTGCTGTAGACCGGCTGGAACGGTAGCTGTCAAGTCATCCAGTCATTTCTTGAAAATCTCTAACTGTCTGAAAGTGTCGAGACTTTTTGTCTTTAAGTGCCGACACTTATAGTCCAAGTGTCGACACATGTTGTGTAAGTGTCGGCACAAGTCTACAAGGTGTCGACACAACTCCTTGTATGTCTCGACACAGATTCTTCTTCAGGTATCGACACTGAAATTGAGTGTCGACACAAGTACTTGATCTTCTATCTTTAGCTGAATTCTTCTAAGTGTCGACACATCAACTTTGTGTTGACACAACTTCTTGTGTTGAATCTATTAAGTGTCGACACTGCTTCTTGGTGTCGACACATAGTCTTCTATGTTGATACTTGCTGAGTGTCGACACAGCTCCTTGTGTCGACACTTGATTCTTCTGTTGAGACTTCAGCTGAATGTCGACACATTCCCTTAGTGTCGGCACTTGTACTTAGAATATTTTGTTGATAATTCTGTTCTTTGCTAAGTGTCGACATAGCTCCTTGTGTTGACACTTTCTTCAAGTGTAGAGTCTTCAGCTGAGTGTCGACATATTGTCCTAGGTGTCGACACTTTCTTCATGTGTTGACTCTTCTGTTGAGTGTCGACACTTTGTTTTTAGTGTCGACACTTTAACTTAGTCTCTGCAGACTTTTGCTGAGTGTCGACACAGCTTTACTGGGTGTCGACACAGCTCCTTGTGTCGACACTTTCTGTCTGCACTTTTCTTCACTGAGTGTCGACACAGCTCCAAGTGTCGACACTTTCTGTCTGGTGTCGACTCTGCATCCCAGGTGTCGACACAATGACTCCAAGTGTCGACACTGCTTGTCTGGGTGTCGACACAAGCCTTCTTAAGTGTCGACACTTTCCCTCTGGGTGTCGACACATGGACTTAGAAACTTTTTGCTTCAGTCCAGTGATTACTTAACCTGCACAAGTAAACTCAACATACATCAAATACATTATGATGTATATCATTGAGTTGGGTGAGGCTTCTTCAAATCAGGTATATTTAGTCAAAGTACCCAACAATCTCCCCCTATTTGGAGAAGTCATAACCCTTAGTCAATGATATACACCATTCATAATTAAAAATTACAAAGTGATGTAAAGCAAGATAAAGTACAGCAGGGTAAACATAACATGTATACACATACATCATTTCAGAACAAATAAGAAATAGACATATACACATTCACAGAACAAACATGAAATATATTGATCATATATTGTTCTAACATTTGTCTTATACATTTTCAGTAGTTTACAAAAATGTTTTACATTCAAAAGATTACAAAATAATCTTCAAGTAAATTCTTAATCTATTTCTGGTCAGGTTCCTTGATAACTATCCCCTTGCCAGGTTGGACTTGAGCTTTGACAGGGACATCAACAGTTTCAGCATCAGCAGGCTTCTTGCCTTTTAGATCTTTCTTTTTGAGCTCTTCAGCTTTGATCTTCTGCCTCTCAAAATAGTGATATGGCTTTGGAAAGTACTTGCTAGGCTCCACTGCAGTAGGAGGTAGCTTTCCCATCTTTGCCTTCCTTCTATACTGAACTATTGCTTCCTGCCTGATCTCATGTTTTCTCCATTCAGCTTCAGAAAACCACTTGTTCCTGTCATGAGTATTGTCCTTGGCAGCTTTCCAGGCAGTTAATATTATATTCCTAGAGGTAGGGCTCCACTGTTCAAAGTCTGGCCTTTGTTCTGCTTGTTCCCTAAACCTCTTCTTAGACAACCTTGTCTCTTCCTCCTTCTGTAATGCCTCTTGCATGGCTTTAGTAATAGGCTGAACCACTTTATCCAGAATAACATTAGACTTCCCTTCAGTTGGGCTATACATATGATGAATGTCAGCTTGCACCATTTCAAAATCTGGTGGAGGATATATCACTTGAGCTACCTCTGGTTGCTCACCTCTAAGATATGCAGGTTGAATTCCAGATTCTGCCACATTGTCATCATCACAAAGTGGAGGATAGCCCAGTGTAGCTCTGATGGAATTGGATATCCACTTTGCATGGTCAGAGCTAGCTTTGACTAAAACCCTCTCCCCCTTTATGACTTCTCTAGCCATATGATCTCTGACATCATCCTTTTGAAATCTTATTTGACTATCCAAGTATCTGATTCCATCTTTAAAGTAAGGTTTGAGCTTTTGAAGTTAATCAGATATAGCTTTCTGGGAGGCTTGGATAACAGTCTTTACAGCAGTAAGTTCTTCTTGAAAGGCTTTGTCAAATTCAGCTTTGATAGTAGCAGAAGATGTAGAAGGTTCAGCAGCCTTGTTCTTTAACTCAGTGACAAGAGCATTATGTGAAGCTGTAAGATTGTCATTCATTCTAAGTTGATCTTCAAGAACATATCCTTGCTTCAATGCTATATCATCTACCTGTGCCTTTATCTTTTCCTGGTGGGTTGCCAAAAACACCACTGCATTTCCACCTTTGTGGAAGCATTCAGTCATTTCTTTCTTGTTAAGGTTCATCTCAAACCTTATAGACTTTATATCTTGGGCCAGATCAAATTGTAATGACTTTTGCCCTTCATCTACATACTTTTCTATTGCCTTTCTTTGCTCATCTAACTTTATCTGTAGTGCAACCATTAAAGCACTATAATCAGCAGTTGGAGCTTGCTGAACTATAGGCTGTGGTGCAATTGATTGTAAAGCATTTTTATAACTTTGACTCCTTCTCTTGAAGACATAAAGCTTCTTCTTCTTTGCCCTAGCACTCTCCTCATCTTCAGAGGCAGAAGTGCTGGCTATGTCAACCCTCTCCTTAGGGCTTTGAGGCTTCTCAGGTTGTTGCCTTATAGGCTCTTCCAGAACTGGCATTTGCTCCCCCTCAGCAGCAGCATGATCTTTTTCAGCAGCATCCTTGTCCATGTCAAAATCTTGTTGGTCTAAATTTAGGAATAAATCCTCCATGGTGTATTCTGGTGGTGAAGAAGCTGGAGAAGTTCTTGGTTCTTCAACCACAGGATCAGGAATTACTGGAACAGCAGATGTGTCTTCTATAACAACATCTGGAGCTTGACTAGGCAGCTGAGTTTGCTGAGGAACATCAGATAAATCAGCATCTTCTATAAGATATTCTAAATTATTTAGGTCAGTGAGTACCTCTTGTATGATGGTTGTGGCTTGCTCACTTTCCAGTGTAGAGGGTTCTTCTACAACTAGAGGCTCCCCCTGGCTTTGATCCCTGTGGATGGGGCTTGCTTGAGGCAGCTCCCCTGGATCTCAGCAGCCTCTTGAGGAGCAGGAGATTTCACTGCAGTCTCTTCCTCTTGGTCATCTGGAGTGAAAACAACTTGTTCTTCACTTTCAGAACTGCTGGAGGACTCTTGTGCCACTGGAGCAGTTTTTCTCTTTTTCTTTGGAGGAATCTCCTTCTCAGTAACTGTCTTCTCTGGGGTTGGCATTTCCTTGGACAACACCCTGTCCCATCTAGAAAAGATCCTTAGATCCATCTTCCTCATGTGGTTTATCTTGCTGCCTGCAGCAGTACTCATTACCTCTGGTATCACACCAGCTAGGTATAGACTAATGATTCTGCCCAGATTGGGCTTCTTCAAGCTCTCATTAATCTTGTCAAACACTATAACTGACCAATCAGTTCTTATAGTGAAGATAATTCTTGTCATTATATTGAACATGGAGGCAGACACTCTGTCATACCCTCCTGGCTTACTGAGTAAGACCTTTCCCACTATCTCAGACAGGAATTTGCCTTGGCTGTTCATGCCCTTCCTGTTAAACACAGAGTCTATCTTCATTTTTGGATCCAGTCCACACCAGGTTAGAGCTTCCCTGGTCTTCGATGCAGTAACTTCTTCTTCATCTTGAGTTTTTGGTAGCTGGAGCACCTTCCTTAGATTTTTAGGGGATACCTTAACCCTTGCACCATGAACTCTGGATTTGATTTTGTATCCAGATTCATCTATCTGAGCTCCATTTAGGAATTCAAGAACCTCTTTCTTCCAAATCTTTGTAGGTTCAGAAACTAAGTATTCTAATCCAGAATCGGCGACTAGGGTTACTAACGCCTGGATTTCTTGATCTGCTTCTTCAAACGCGCCGTGCACCAGCTTATATCCTTCGTTAACGTTCTCCTCTAGCTTAGGCGCCATTAGGGTTTGTAGAATTTGTCTTGTGAGAAGAGAGAGGTGTCGACACAGAAGTTTGAGTCTCGAAACTGTGAAAGCGTGTCGACAAACAAAGACAGAACCCTATTTATACCTTTCTGATTTTGAAGATGAACAGGCGGGACAGCTAACTTAAAATGTGTCGACACTGGCAATAAGTGTCGACACTGACTTATAATGTCTCGACACATATGTGTTGACACAAGTTTAGTCAACAGATTTTATGTGTCGACACTTGGTTATGTGTCGACACAACATAACTCGACACATTGTCGAGACTTTACTTAGAAAATTCTGAGTAAAACATAAGTGTCGACACCACTTTGGATGTGTCGACACCTACTGGACATGTGTCGACACTAACATGCTGAAGTGTCGACACCAACATCCTAGATGTGTCGACACCTTTTTCCTGAAGTGTCGACACCACTATTCTGTGTCGACATAGACTTGTCTATGTGTCGACACCTTGTTACTTAGCCAATTTTAATTCTGTAAACTTACTCTAAGTTTATCATTCCTAGTTCAATTTTGAATCTATTGAACTTAGCTTCTTCTAGGGGCTTAGTAAACATATCAGCTACTTGATTATCAGTTTTAACATATTCTAATAAAATATCTTCTCTTTCTACATGCTCCCTAAGAAAATGATATTTAATCTCAATATGTTTTGTTCTACTATGAGATACAGGGTTATTAGCTATTGAAATAGCACTTGTAGAATCACAGAAAAGTGGAGTTCTACTTACCTGAAATCCATAGTCCTCTAGCTGATGTTGAATCCACAGAAGTTGAGCACAGCAACTTCCTGCAGCCACATACTCTGACTCAGCTGTGGAGATAGCCACACTGGTTTGCTTTTTACTACTCCATGAAATTAGTCTCCCACCTAGGAATTGACAGGTTCCAGTAGTGATCTTTCTATCCTCTTTGCATCCTGCAAAGTCTGCATCTGAATAACCTGTTAGATCAAAATCTCCATTCCTAGGGTACCAGAGGCCTAGATAGGGAGTGCCCTTTAGATATCTCAATATTCTTTTGACTGCTGTCAAATGAGACTCTTTAGGGCAGGCTTGATACCTGGCACAAACACATGTAGCATACATGATGTCAGGTCTACTAGCAGTCAAGTATAATAGGGAGCCAACTATCCCTCTATACAAGGTTTCATCTACAGGTTTCCCTGCATCATCCTTGCTAAGAGACATACTTGACCCCATAGGAGTCTTCATGGTGCTGAATGAATCCATACCATACTTTCCTATGAGTTCTAGGGTGAACTTGGACTGACATATAGATAAACCACTTTCAGTCTGTTTAACTTGGAGACCCAAGAAAAACTTCAGCTCTCCCATACTACTCATCTCAAACTGACCTTGCATCAGTTTTGCAAACTTTCTGCAAAGGCTGCTTTCAGTAGACCCAAATATAATGTCATCTACATATATTTGGACTAGTATGACTTTGCCTCTAGATTCCCTAAGGAATAGAGTCTTATCTATTTTCCCCCTTGAGAACTTGTTCTCAATGAGGAAACTAGATAGGGTTTCATACCAAGCCCTAGGGGCTTGCTTTAACCCATATAAAGCTTTCCTAAGTCTATAGACATGATGAGGTAGAGTTGGATCAACAAAACCTGAAGGCTGTTCCACATAGACTTCTTCCTTAAGATTACCATTTAGGAATGATGACTTGACATCCATCTGGTAAACCTTGAATCCTTGATAGGTTGCATAGGCCAAGAACATCCTTATGGCTTCCAGTCTGGCTACTGGAGCAAAGGTTTGATAAAAGTCAATACCTTCTTCTTGCCTATATCCTTTAGCAACCAGTCTAGCCTTATTCTTAATGATGACCCCTTGTTCATCCATCTTATTCCTGTAGATCCACTTAGTTCCTATTATATTGTGGTCTTTAGGTTTAGGAACAAGTTCCCAAACCTTGCACCTCTTGAACTGATTAAGCTCTTCTTACATTGCTTCAGTCCATTATGGATCTTGTATTGCTTCTTCAAATTTCTTAGGTTCAACTTGAGACAGAAAGCTAGAGTAGATTGCTGCATTTATGTATCTGCTCCTGGTTTGTACTCCTTATCTTGGATCTCCAATAATCTGCTCTACTGGATGATCTCTTAGATGCCTGTTGGCTGGAGGCATCCTAACTTCTGGTTGAACCTCTTCAGCATCTCCATCATGTTGTATTCCTTGTACTTCATCAGCAATTGGCACATGTAGTTCTCCCCCTGGACAACAGCTACTGTCTTCTACTTGCTGTCTTGCAGCAGGTACTTCTTCTATAGTTAGCTTGTCCATTTTCTTTGTTAAACCTGTGGGGCTGCATACACTACTAGACAACTCATTGTTAATAAGTTTAGTCTCATCAAAAACTACATGCACAGATTCTTCTACAACTTGTGTAGTCAAGTTGTAGACTCTATAAGCCTTACTATTATTGCTGTACCCAACAAAAATTCCCTCTTGGGACTTGGCAACAAACTTAGTTAAGTAAGACTTCTCATTGTTAAGTATGAAGCATTTGCAACCAAAGATCCTGAAGTAGGATAGGTTTGGTTTCCTACCTTTCACAACTTCATAGGGGGTCTTGTTTAGCCCTTTAGTGATGGTAGCCCTATTTATAACATAGCATGCAGTGTTAACTGCTTTAGCCCAGAAATACTCTGGCAGTGATGTATCACTTAGTAGGGTCCTACCAGCCTCTATCAAGGTTCTATTCATCCTCTCAGCAATGCCATTTTGCTGAGGTGTTCTAGGTGAAGAGAATTCTTGAAATATCCCAAAGTCTTCACATAGTTTTGTCATGCTATCAGACTGAAATTCAGTACCATGGTCACTTCTAATCTTGACCACTGTACTGTTTAGTTCATTCTGAATTTGTTTGACAAAGTTATGGAAGACACTAGGTGTTTCAGATTTCTGTCTTAAGAAGAACACCCAGGAAAACCTTGAGTAGTCATCTACAACTACAAAGGTATAGACCTTCCTACCTAAGCTGTGAACTGGCATTGGACCAAAAATATCCATATGCAAGAGGTATAAACACCTCACAGCATCTTTGTTTTCTATGCTTCTACAGGTGGATTTAGTCTGCTTGCCCTTTTGACAAGCTGAGCAAATGCCATCTTTAACACACTTAACTTGAGGACCATTCCTCACTAACTCTTTGCTAAAGAGTTTGCTAATAGTCTTGTAGTTAAGATGTGCAAGCCTCTTGTGCCATTTGACACAATGAGAGACTGTCTCATCAGCTACAAGACAAACTGGAGAACCATTGTTCTCAACCATAATGTCTAGGCAGTAGACATTCCTTTTCCTATAACCTGTCAAAATGATCTCTTGATCACTTGACCTCTTGATATGACAGCCATTTTTAATAAATGAGATGTCATACCCTACATCACTTAATTGACTTATACTTATTAGGTTGTGTTTCAACCCTTTAACATAAGCCACTTGAGTAATGGTAACCAAGTTTGTAGAAATGTTACCAAACCCTTTGATGATTCCTTTTTCAAAACCACCAAAGGTTACTTTTGGACCATCTTTTATTGGAATATAGTCCTTTAGTAATCCTCTTGTTCCAGTCATATGTCTGGAACATCCACTGTCCAAGTACCATGTTGGGGTATGGCCACTTGGACTCACCTGCAAAACAGATTAATGAACCTTGGAACCCAAAGAATTCTTGGGTCCTTGGTACTTGTTAGTCTACAATCTGACAAAGCTACCCACTGGCTTTCCAACAGGTAGTTTGGTACTCACTTTGGCACTAGCATTGTGCCAACAGTCCACTGCAAAATGGCTAACTTTGCCACAGCACCAACATTCAAACTTATTGTACCTTTGCTTAGGTACTGCCTTGGCTGTCTTATCTACAGCAGGCTTGTTGAATGTTGGGGCTTTGCCCTTGGACTTAGAATTGGACTGCTCAGTCCCTGCAGGTCTAATAAAGCTCAGTCCAGTCGTGCATTTATGATGAACAAATTCATCAATTAAAGGTAGCACTGACTTAGGTTTAGAAAACCTAGCAACAAGATCTCTCTTTTTCTGAAGATTTATCTCCAGACTCTTGATTTGATCATTTTTAAAAGTGATAGTCCCCATCTGAATCACTGTAATGTGTTTCAGCCTGACTATCTCATTGAGCTTTTGATCAAATTGCTTCTCAGAATCTGTTGCAGCAGCTTTAAGATCAGCAATTTCCTTTGCCTGACTTTTGGCAAGGGACTTGCTTTTCTTGTAAGCTTGTAACAGCACTTTATATTCATCTATAAGCTGATGAATATCATCCTAAGACTCAGATACATTCTCATCACTTGATGAAGAAGAATCTGAATCTGAAGTAGAACAAGAAACTGAACTTGAACTTGAACCTTGTACCTTACTGGGTCCTGGCTGCTCCAGGATTTTGGCACTCTCTGTCAAAGCCATTAGCCCTTGGCAATGACTGTCTTCTTGTTCATAAATAGACTCATGATCTGCATGAATTCTTCTTCTTCTTCTTCAGCAAACAGCCCTATGTAGGCCTCAGCCTCAGACTCAGTTTCTGAAGAAGAGATATCTGATAGAGTCTTCTCCTTCTTGGCAACAAAAGACTTCTCTTTCTTGCCTTTGAAGTGAGGCTTTTTCCTGTCACCAGATTCCTTTCTCTTCTCTGGACAATCTGCAATAACATGGCCCTGTCTATTGCAAAAATAGCACACTATCTTTGAACCAGTTGCTTTGCTTGACTTTGTCCTCTTCCTGTCTTTCTTTGAAGGCTTTTTCTCCTAATAAAAGACTTCCTTTCCCTTTGAAGTAGAAGGTCTTGACCTCCACTATTTCTTCTTCAAGAATTTCTGAAAGTGTCTAGTGAAGGCAGCAAAGTCTTCATCACTTTCACTGCTCTCAGTCTTTGTGCTGACTGACTCATCTGATTCTGATTCAACTACCTCTGGAGGTGGAGTTGATGACTTATTCCTGCACTTTCTGGGGACATCTGTCTTGAATGCAACTGTTCTCTCCTTGTGCTCAGATCTTGTTGATTTCTCCTCCTCTTTCCTCACTGTCAACTGCATCTCATAAGACAATAATTTGTCAAACAGTGTAGGAGGAGGAATTTCCCCCAACTTAGCCATTTCTCTTATGGCACAGATCTTGGTGTCCCAATCTTTGGTTAGGGACCTTAGGAACTTGTCATTTAGTTCATAGTTACTGAACTCTCTTCCATAAGACATGAGTTCATTCACTATTCTGTAGAACTTCTTATAGCACTCAGTTATGCTATCACCCTTTCCTTGTCTAAAACTCTCATACTCCTGATTTAGCAAGGATTTTTTATCTTGTCTAACTTCTTCAGATCCTTCCATATACACTATAAGAGTGTCCCACATCTCTTTGGCTGTCTTGTAGTGTATAAGATTCTGAAAAGTTGCATCATCAATGACACTTACTATTATGTTTTGTGCCCTCTTGTCCATGGTGGCTAGGACAATCTCATCCTTAGTCATTTCAGAGAAATCCTTTGGAGTTCTCTGATTTGCATCTAGAACAGATATCTTCATGGGCACATAAGGCCCTTCCTTTACTGTGATGTAGATTCTAGGGTCTGAGGCCTCCATAAACAGCCTTACCCTTTCCTTCCAGATCCCAAAGATCTCTTTCCTGCATATGGGCAATTTCATGGAACCCAATTCCTTGTGATTCTCAGAGGAACCTATGTTTCTTGATTTTCTTGAATCTGTATTTTGCCTTACACTGAATCTGCCAAATAGGATCTCCTCAGACTATTAGTCCCTTTTTGAGGAACCTCGCTTTGATACCACTTGAAAGATATGGTACCTAAACACCTAGAGGGGGGGGTGAATAGGTGACCTAATCCTTCTTAAACTTTAATGGCAGCAGACAGTTAATATCACAGATTTCTAACTATTCTATCACAGCAAATACACAGCATACACAACAACAGTCACAGCACAGCACAGTAGACACAGTGTTTTATAGTGGTTCCCCAAGATATGGGTACATCCACTTTCCCCCTTCGCCTATCTAGCAGTGTACTAGATTCGGCCAAACTTCTCCACTGTCTCAGAACCCAAATTGGTTCCTACACCTCAGGCCCAAAGCCTTACAACTCAGCTTTATCCCAAAGCCTACACTCAGCCACAAAGGCCTACACTCAGCCACCCAGGCCTACACTCAGCCAATCAAGGCCTACACTCAGAGATAACAATCTCCTACACTCAGGCCCTCAAGCCCTACCCTCAGCCTTTATAAATACAGGCTTACAATTCACTCAGATCCAAAGGATCCTACAAGTTAAAATGATTTTACAAATATTAACTCTACAACTCAGAAACAAAAGAGAGGGGAGTTGAGAGTTTCTTGATGAGTTCTTGGAAGAACTCAGCTGGATCCAATCTGACTTAGCTTTCTTCAAAGCTTCTTGAAAGTAGAACTGAATAAGAATGAATCCTTCTGCAGTTGTTCCTTGACCTCTGCCACTTAGAATTCAGAATATATCTGAACCCTTCTTCTCAGCCTAGTTCCAAAGGCTGATTTCTTGGATGGAGCCCTCTCTCTCCAACTTCTTAGATCTGCACTTGAACTGCAAGATCTTCTTGATTTGATACTCTGTGTACCACTTTAATAACTTGTTCTTCAACAATGTGATCAACAGTTTATGTAAACTGTATGTGCCTATTTATAGGCCTTCTTCATGGTAACCGGCTGGTCCGGTTCATAACTGTCTTCTGACATCTCTGGCAGGTGCTGTAGACCGGCTGGAACGGCAGCTGTCAAGTCATCCAGTCATTTCTTGAAAATTTCTAACTATCTGAAAGTGTCGAGACTTTCTGTCTTTAAGTGTCGACACTTATAGTCCAAGTGTCGACACATGTTGTGTAAGTGTCGACACAAGTCTACAAGGTGTCGACACAACTCCTTGTATGTCTCGACACAGATTATTCTTCAGGTGTCGACACTGAAATTGAGTGTCGACACAAGTACTTGATCTTCTATCTTTAGCTGAATTCTTCTAAGTGTCGACGCATCACCTTTGTGTTGACACAACTTCTTGTGTTGAATCTATTAAGTGTCGACACTGCTTCTTGGTGTCGACACATAGTCTTCTATGTTGATACTTGCTGAGTGTCGACACAGCTCCTTGTGTCGACACTTGATTCTTCTGTTGAGACTTCAGCTGAATGTCGACACATTCCCTTAGTGTCGACACTTGTACTTAGAATATTTTGTTGAAAATTCTGTTCTTTGCTAAGTGTCGACACAGCTCCTTGTGTTGACACTTTCTTCAAGTGTAGAGTCTTCAGCTGAGTGTCGATACATTGTCCTAGGTGTCGACACTTTCTTCATGTGTTAACTCTTCTGTTGAGTGTCGACACTTTGTTTTTAGTGTCGACACTTTAACTTGGTCTCTGCAGACTTTTGCTGAGTGTCGACACAGCTCCAAGTGTCGACACTTTCTGGTGTAGACACAGCTTTACTAGGTGTCGACACAGCTCCTTGTGTCGACACTTTCTGTCTGCACTTTTCTTCACTGAGTGTCGACACAGCTCCAAGTGTCGACACTTTCTGTCTGGTGTCGACTCTGCATCCCAGGTATCGACACAATGACTCCAAGTGTCTACACTGCTTGTCTGGGTGTCGACACAAGCCTTCTTAAGTGTCGACACTTTCCCTCTGGGTGTCCACACATGGACTTAGAAACTTTTTGCTTCAGTCCAGTGATTACTTAACCTGCACAAGTAAACTCAACATACATCAAATACATTATGATGTATATCATTGAGTTCGGTGAGGCTTCTTCAAATCAGGTACATTTAGCCAAAGTACCCAACACGGAGCAACCAAGGTTGAGCCCGAGCTCACCTTGGTTGTATCTCCCCATATACACCACCTCAGCCCCAATTAACCACTCCATCGGCTTCAGAGAGAGAAAAGGAATTGAAATCGAGTGCTGGAGCATGGAAAATGGTGGAGAATCAAGCATTCGGGGAGGAGCTCGTCGGCGTACCACCACCATGGCAAACCGCCGCCTGACCCGCCTCCAAGACCCAATCCAGGTCCGTTTCACCTCACCTCTACCCGTACTAGGATCCTAGATCGATTAGGTGAGATATCAGGCTCAACTGAGCCCGATGCCATGAGAGAAAAGTGTGATTTTTCCAAGTTTTCTTAACCGCTCGGGATCGCCGTCGCCGCCGTCTCCCGCCGCCCCATCACCGGGAAACGATAGCCACCACCACCGTGAAGGTGATGGCACCGTTGGCCGGGGGTGGCGCCGCCTCAGCTGGCCGGGAAAGGCCAGCAAAGTTGCTCCAAGTCGGCTCGATCTCAGCCGTTGGCTGGAGGTAGGAGATAAACTGATCCCGTCCATTCCTGCAGTAGGATTCGTGCAGATGATATAATATGATTTAAATTTTAATGTTATGAATAGTGTAATTCTGTCAAATAATTTCAGTGACTTTGCATGTCACATTTAGGCCTCTTAGATGTATTTCCAAAAACTGGACCCTAAATGCAAAATGTAGCAGAATATCTTACCTTTAATTTGCCACCTTAAATGTGTGATTTGGTGTAGTATACAGTCCTGTAGGGTATTTCTCCTAGGACTGGTCCTAGACAAGGGCAGAAATTCATTTGGATGCCCAAGTCAAACCAGAAATCACCATTTCCCAAATTTTGGGTACATGCATGATTAGGGCATACCTATCCCTGCCAAAAAATTGGGAATTTTTGGGACACCGTTTTCTATAGTTTTGGTCATAATATCAAAAACTAAATAAATGAAATATTTGGAGTTATATGACTCCTCATAGCCCCAAATTTTGGTGGTAGATCCTTGGGGACATCAGTGATGCATGATAAAACTTTCAGCACATTTGGATCACTGCATGTTGGAAAATCCACTTGCATGTGTTGGTTTATATATTGCCTTGGTGTGCCAATAACAATAATTTAAATATGGTGCATTCAGCCTATTTGAGGCACTCAAAAATCATGGATTTTATATATGTGTTTCATTAGGGTAAAGTTCACCCCTCAGATTAATTATGGGATTTTTGGAATCAAAAATCCCATTAATTAGAATTTTTAAAATATATAGCTCCTTTTGAAAATAAATTTGAAAAATAGTTTTACTCAAGTAAAAGTCCTCAAACTTTGCCAAGTTAAAAATAAGGTTAAATAAAATTTGATCTTTCTGTTTGAAGAACTTTTGGAGTAAAATACCTTGAAATGCCCATTTTATCATTTTTGCATTTATTCTTGATTTGATGGAAATACACCTCAGAACAATTTGGAAATATTGCTAGTGTTGTATAATTGTATTATTAGCCTTGAATAATTATTTCAGAATTTATGGATGTACTGATAATTTTTAAATTAATATAATGGCATTTTGGTAAATATTTAAGAATGGGATTTGTTAGGCCATTACACCATAGGGGTTGATGAAACTCTGCCATTAATCTTAAATTAATGTTTTATATGTTCTGTAATGTTCCTGGAATTTTGGATTATATATTCCTTGTACTTCATTTGGAAAATGGAAATTATGTAGATTTGGTATTAAATAAGGAATTGGTATAAATAATCAAAGGAAAATTATGAAAACCTGTAGACAGACATATTTTATCAATATACAACTCAGGAAAAATTACCCAGGTAAGTGGATTTTAAATTATACTACTTCGTGTGTAAAGTGACCTAAGAATTAATTTAAAAGATTTAATTAAGGGATTAATTTACCAAGGAAAATTATGAGAATCCATATCATAGTTCCATTAGTCCATACCACACTAGGATAAATATTTAGGGGCAAGAGGCCCTAAGAATTGGAAGATTCCATTTTCGGGGTAACAATAGGACATGATCTGCATATAACATAAATAGATCATGCTTTAGGGGATTACCAGAGGATTGATCATTGGAAGAATAAGGGAGTGCAATATGAATAATTCCTGGTGGGTAGTATTGTCTTAGTGACGGGAGTAAAAGTGCAAGTCTTTAGGTAGCAACCGGTGTGGAGGTTGACGGAAGACCGTCGGTTTCCCGGTAATATCTTAAGTCACTGGGATTGTTCCAGAGCAACAATGAGAGCTGGGGTGAAACCTGGGTAGTCATCAACTAAAGTAAATATCCTTGCAAAAGGGAAATTTGGGCGTAATCCCATCGTAGTTCCTAGTGCCCCCGAGAGCCCTTCACCGGGTATACCCTGGGCAGTCCTGGGATTAACCTTAAATCACTAAGTATAATAACTCGTAGACAAGAGTAGTATAATAGGTTAAGACATTTGTTGTACCTTCTCACTCGTGTAGGGTTGGAGAGTTTCATATTATATGCTCACCCGTGTAGGGTTTGAGGGAATTGGTATAAAGGAACAATTGTGTGTTCTCACCTGGGTTGGGTTTGAGGGTTTCAGGACGGGTTTGATCCTGCGAGCGGAAGGCTCGGAATGAAAGACTTGCATGTGCATAAATATAGTGGCGGGGCATGCGGTACTGGCCGTTCATCACACCGATGGCAGTACGGTGCACCAGGCGGTTGTGAGGGTTAGAGGGGCCAGTGGGTTGTTTTACACTGCGGTCTGGAGGACGACCCCCGATAACGCACATCCGACCCAACAAGACTGACGGGTTGTCAGCAAAGTACGTACACGAGACTCTAGAGTGCACCTTGGACGTGTACAGAGGCGTATGAGAGGGGTCTAAGGCTTGGTAGTGTGCATACCGGTCTAGAAGCGGAGACGCCCGCTCCGCTGCTGCCGTAGCCACAGCGGTGGTACCCGAGAGTGATGCTAGCTCTCAAAAAGTGGGAACTAAAGGTCTGTGATCACGGAGTCGTTGTACGTGAGTTGCACTTGCCTGTGCATAAAATTACATCATAACATTCATTCATATTAGGTCATACGCTTCATAGATTCTTATCATATAAATTAGTATGGGCTCTTTTATATGATAAGTTAAATTTCCTGGAAATCCTACCTTACTTTCTGTGATTTACTTCCTTTACTAGTACTGCTCTTTACTTACTTGCACCATGTTTAGAACTGCTAGAGTAGAGATTATAATAACTATAACTGCTAGTTAGATCTGTCACCTGCTTCCACTTTTGCTACCCCTTGTTGTCCTCAGCTTCGTCCTCCCGCTCGGTGCCTAGGAGTTGCGGGGCGAGGTGCGGAGGAAATGACTTAGTCTTTTTGACTAATGGTCGGTGACCATACTATTTTTAGGAGCCCGTGGAGATGGAGCACCAACACGACGAGGAGACAGGATGTGAGGAGCAGATACCGCTACAGCAGGCTAATACCACTACTGTGCGTCCTCAGGTGGGACGAATTCTGATGTACTAGTATAGCTTCCGCTTTTATTTGAGAGTGAGAGAGTTGATTTTGATGTATCGGGAATAAGCCCTTATTACTCTTTCGTTTTGTACTCATTGTGGACTATGTTGTACTATTCATTCCATATATATATGTGATGCACTCTATGACTTGTGGACTTGTAGATTTGTTACATTGTTACACTTCTTTTCTCATATTGGCCTATGTTTATGATCGTAATAGCCGGCAGGATCGGCGTGTTGTGGTGTTGACTAACCCGTGCGTTAGTGCCACCGTAAGACGGCGGTTCTGGGCATAAGGCCCGGTAGCCCTTCTTGGTAAGGGGGAGGAAGGGGTCTTACAAACTGGTATCACTTGAACAACAATCATATGAGAAAGAAGTCCACAACACCGGATCACCCCCGCCCGAGCATTAGTTTGCGGACAAACTATGCAGCGGAAGCAGTGGTGAACCATGTGTAAAAGTCACATAAAATGGTCCACAAAGTACAATGAGTTAGGCCAGTTTTGTTTTAACCTTACCTTTATGCAACCTCCACAGGTCGCCGCGCCGTAAAATGTGACTTCTCCCCCTCCAGCTGCCACTTCATCCCTACATACGGAGATAAGGCAGACTTTGACGGCGATTCTGGATGCCTTCAAATCCCAGCAAGTCCCGGCTCCGCAGCCAAATCCGGGGTCGAACTGGCTGAGTGCTTTCAAGAGCCTGTCCTCACCAGTGTACCGTGGGACAGAGGATCCGGTAAAGACTGAGGAATGGCTGGAGGCCATACACGAGATTTTAGCAGGCATCAGCTGCCCGGTCGGCGAGGCAGTACCTCTAGCCACCTCTGCACTAGAGGCTCATGCGAAGAGATGGTGGAAATCAGTGCGGGAGTCTACATATGCAGACTGCGAGCTATCAGAGATATCATGGGAGGAGTTTGGCGATGTATTTTTGGATCACTTCGTCTCTACTACGGACAGAGATGCCTTGGAGGATAGGATTTTGAACCTCAGGCAGGGGACTAGATCAGTGATCGAGTATCAGCGAGAGTTCTCTCATTTGGCCAGGTTCGCAGGGATTCAGGATACCGATGATAGGAGGTATGCCAAGCGGTTCTACCGGGGCCTCAGAGACGATTTTAGGCAGGCCTTGCTGTTCATTTCTCATGGCAGCACTAGGCAGATCATTGAGATAGCAAAGAAGATGGAGGCTGACCAGCTGATGGTGCAAGGCAGAGGAAAGAGACCGTTTGATGGGTCCACATCCGGAGAGGGTAGCAGGGGCTCTCAGAGAGGCAGGACTATCGGATACAAGAAGGGTGGGGGACGCCGTCGTCCTAACTTCAGGCAGGAGCAGGGGACTCCTCCAGCATTAGCTCCCCCACCTCTACAGGTGCATGATCCGAGGAGACAGGATGACCGTGGCCACCAGCAGGTAGTTTATTACGGATGCCGCCAGCCCGGGCACATTAGGTCGGAGTGCCCGCATCGATTCCATCCTCGTCCTCCTCCTCCACCTCCAGTGGCCCCAGTACAGCAGGGCCGAGTCCGAGGCCGAGGACGAGGCCGAGGACGAGGCCGAGGCCGGGGATATCACGGCAGGGGACGCAATCAGGAGCAGATATATGCCTTGGACCTCACGGAGCAGAGGAACCCCGAGGAGGTTATCACAGGTACTTAAGGTTAATTATTAAGTTCCTTGAGTTTTCAATTATATAGTACCTAGAACTATAGGGTAACAATTAATTTTAACTTAAACAAACCTCAGGCATAGTTATGATCAGCGGCAAGCCCGCACATACTCTCTTCGACACGGGTGCTTCGCACTCGTTCGTATCCGAGGCCTTCATAGACGGACTCGAAGGCGTGGAAAGATTTCCTGGACTAGAGATGAGGGTGCGTCTACCCGATGGGTCAGAACTACGGACCATAGCCCATTGTGATATGGAAGTTGAGATTGGCGGCAAGACATTTGAGGTGCTAGCAACTATTCTGAAGCTGCAGGACTTTGACTTGATTTTGGGCATGACATGGTTACATCGGAACCATGCTCAGATAGATTGCCCTTCAAGAAGGATCACACTAAGGCATGACGACTCCCATGTTATCATCAAAGGTATTCAACCTATCTGCCACACATTGTTATCTTTTGTACAAGCTGTGAAGGCCCACGAGCAGGGAGAAGAAGTTTACCTTATCTGCTTTGAGATGGTGGGGACAGAGACTTCTAGTTCAGATGTTCCGGTGGTCCGGGATTTCTCCGACGTATTCCCGGAGAAATTGCCCGGGCTACCACCAGCCAGAGCCATGGATTTCGGGATCCAGCTAGTACCGGGAGCGACGCCGGTGTCCCGGGCACCTTACATGATGGCTCCCAGGGAGTTAGTAGAGTTCAGGACTCAACTTCAGGAGCTAGTTGAGTCGGGATTTGTGCGGCCTAGTTCATCGCCGTGGGGAGCGCCAGTTCTATTTGTGAAGAAGAAAGACGGATCATTGCGACTATGCATAGATTACTGGGAGCTGAACCGGTTAACGGTCCGCAATACCTACCAACTACATCGGATAGATGAGTTATTTGATCAGCTGCAGGGAGCCTTCTTGTTCTCTAAGCTAGATTTGTGATCCGGTTACTACCAGCTCCGCATCCGGGAAGAGGACATACCGAAGACGGCATTCAGTTCACGCTATGGATTATACGAGTTCACGGTGATGCCTTTTGGGCTCACGAATGCCCCTGCCGTATTCATGAGTCTAATGAACCGTGTATTCGAGCCCTTCTTAGACCGCTTCGTGATTGTATTCATCGACGACATTTTGATATATTCCCGGACTCAGGAAGAGCATACAGAGCATTTGACGCTGGTCTTGCAGAGGCTGAGGGAGTCCCAATTGTACGCAAAGTTTTCAAAGTGCCAGTTCTGGCTGCAGGAGGTGGCTTTCCTGGGACACACGATCAGTGGGGCTGGATTAGTAGTGGACCCAGCCAAGGTAGAGGCAGTAAGGGATTGGCCACGGCCAAAGTCAGCATCCGATATTCGTAGCTTCCTGGGTCTGGCAGGGTACTATCGGAAGTTTGTGGAGGGGTTCTCGAGGATATCCCTCCCCCTCACGACTTTGACGAGGAAGGATACTGAGTTCACCTGGACAGAGCAGTGTGAGGCGGCATTTCAGGAGCTGAAGGACCGACTCATCTCATCCCCTATTCTTGTGCTTCCATCCGGGAGTGAAGGCTTTCAGATTTACACAGATGCCTCTTATCAGGGGATAGGTGTTGTCCTGATGCAGCATGGACATGTTATTGCTTATGCTTCGAGACAGTTGAAGAAGCATGAGGATAACTATCCAGTACATGACTTAGAGCTCGGGGTTGTGGTATTCGCCCTAAGGATATGGAGGCATTACTTATACGGGATTCATTGTGATATTTATTCAGATCACAAGAATCTTAAATATATCGATACGCAGAAGGACTTAAACCTACGACAAAGGAGATGGCTGGAATTCCTCTGCGATTATGATTATAAAATCCACTATCATCCGGGGAAAGCGAACACAGTAGCAGATGCTTTGAGTAGGAGGCCCGACACTTCTGGACCGGAGCCTCGATTGATGTCTATAGAGCTGTTGCGGATGATGGAGGACATGAACATTACCATGGTATCTGAGGCCGAACCAGTGGTATATCGAGAGTATTTGAGCTCAGTGATCAGTAGTGATGACATACGAGAGCGCATCCGAACACATCAGAGGCGGGATGCTGCATTACAGCCGATTTTTAGTGCCCTAGAAAGGGGTAAAGTTGAGGACTACACGATACAGGATGATCTTCTTCGATTCCATGGACGCATTTACATACCAGTAGGGGGCAGTATCCGGGAGGACATACTCAGAGAGACTCATTGCTCCAGATATTCAGTGCATCCCGGCATCACCAAGATGTGGGCAGATTTGCGGAGGTCTATGTATTGGCCTGGGATGAAGAGGGAGATCACTCATTTTGTGACATTCTGCGAGACGTGTCAGCGCGTGAAGGCGGAATGTAAGAGCCCAGGAGGTTTTCTACAGCCACTACCAGTCCCAGAGTGGAAGTTCGAGGACATTGCTATGGATTTTGTGCACGGACTACCTCGCTCCCACTCTGGGCATGATTCCATATGGGTCATAGTAGACATACTGACCAAGGTAGCGCGCTTTATTCCAGTCCGGAAGGATGCTCCAGTTGCAGTTTTGGTGAGATTATTTGTGGAGCAGTTCGTCGGATATCATGGCATTCCCAGGACGATTGTTTCGGACTGTGATGGTCGGTTCACTTCGAGCGAGTGGAGGGCCGTGCATGCTTACTTGGGCTCTCGGCTTACTTTTAGTACCGCCTTCCACCCGCAGACCGACAGACAGACCGAGCGGACCATCCGGACCGTGGAGGACCTACTCAGACTATGCATATTGGATACTGGGAAGCCTTGGGAGAGGCTGCTGCCACTGATTGAGTTATCGTACAATAATAGCCACCAGGCTAGCATCAGAATGGCTCCATATGAGGCACTTTATGGGAGGAAGTGCCGGACACCGCTATCATGGGTTCAGGATGTGGATACCAGGGCTCTTGGATCTGATTATATAGAGGATACTGAGGTTCAGATTCGTTTGATCAGAGATCGGCTACTAGAGGCCCAGAGCAGGCAGGCAAAGTATTATGATGCTCGACACCGGAAGGTGGAGTTCCAGGTTGGAGATAGAGTTTTCTTGAAGATACGTCTAGTACATGATGTCTCTCGGGTGCGGAGGCACAAGAAGCTCAGTCCACGATACATGAGGCCATACTTGATCCTGGAGCGGATCGGCCCCTTAGCTTACAGACTACAGCTGCCACCGGAGTTTGGTGCATTACATGACATCTTCCATATCTCTTCCTTACGAAGAGCTCTCCTTCGGCCAAAGCAGCACATTACTACTACAGCCGGACCGGTAGAGCCTGACAGATCAGTTAGTTTGGAGCCGATCCGGATTGACGATACAGCCATCCGAGTGTTACGGAAGAAGAAGGTCCCTCTTGTGAAGGTGCTGTGGTCCAACCATGGACGGGAGGAGCACACCTGGGAGCCAAGGGATCTAATGCTGGAGCGACATCCGGAGCTGTTCACTTCAGGTATATTTTAGTTTACACGTTAAAACTTTTTTATAAATCTTGCAAATAAACCCCGTAAACCCGAACTTAAATTTCGAGGACGAAATTATTTTTCTTTGTTGTTGGAATTTGTAACATCCCATGTTACTTCTAGGCCCCTTCCACTTAGATTGGGTTAGGCAAGGGTTGGTGACAGGGGTTTTAGCTAGGTTTGACCCTAGGTAATGGGTTGTAGCCATGTGGTGCCCACTATAGGACCAAGTCAAACTAAGTCAAACTAGCCTAAATAGGGATCCAAACCACACCATGACCCCACCACATTGCCCTAACCCTAAAAACAATCTAAGTGCACCCTAGGGCATGCCATTAGGTCAACACTTTGACCCCATTTGACCAAAGTCAACCTTGGGCCTAATTTGGTCAAACCCACACTCATAAGCCCAATTAGCCTAAGTAGGGCACCCCCTTGACCCAACCCAAGTTGGGTGGTGCCACTAAGCTCATGACCATCAAATGGGGTCAGCCCACCCACCATGGTTGACCAAGTCAACTCAAAGTCAACATAGTCAACACAATTGACCTAAAGAAGAAAATGAAGGCTAAGCTCACTCTCCTTGGACTAAGCCCACCAAATATGGCCCATGGCCAGCCCAAGTGAACAATACCAGCCCTACCCCTCTGAATTAGGAGAGAGAGTGCATGCAAAGGGGTAGAAATGGGATTTAAAAGGAAGAGGAAAGATAAATGGGGATGAAGAGGAAGGGTGGCCACATGGCCACCCCTTCAGCTGCAATCCTCTGCCCAACACCTGCTGGCCGACCTCCTCACAACACTCCAGAAGATATTAGGGGCTAAGAGCCACCTGCCATGCATGGGAGGACCAACCAAGGTTGAGCCCGAGCTCACCTTGGTTGTATCTCCTCATATACACCACCTCAGCCCCAATTAACCCCTCCATCGGCTTCAGAGAGAGAAAAGGAATTGAAATCGAGTGCTGGAGCATGGAAAATGGTGGAGAATCAAGCATTCATGGAGGAGCTCGCCGGCGCACCACCACCATGGCAAACCGCCGCCTGACCCGCCTCCAAGCCCCAATCCAGGTCCGTTTCACCTCACCTCTACCCGTACTAGGATCCTAGATCGATTAGGTGAGATATCGGGCTCAACTGAGCCCGATGCCATGAGAGAAAAGTGTGATTTTTCCAAGTTTTCTTAACCGCTCGGGATCGCCGTCGCCGCCGTCTCCCTCCGCGCCATCACCGGGAAACGATAGCCACCACCACCGTGAAGGTGATGGCACCGTTGGCCTGGGGTGGCGCCGCCTCAGCTTGCCGGGAAAGGCCAGCAAAGTTGCTCCAGGTCGGCTCGATCTCAGCCGTTGGCTGGAGGTAGGAGATAAACCGATCCCGTCCATTCCTGCTTTGGGATTCGTGCAGATGATATATTATGATTTAAATTTTAATGTTATGAATAGTGTAATTCTGTCACATAATTTTAGTGAATTTGCATGTCATATTTAGGCCTCTTAGAGGCATTTTCAGAAACTGGACCCTAAATGACAAATGTACCAGAATGTCTTAACTTTAATTTGCCCCCTTGAATGTGTGATTTGGTGTAGTATACAGTCCTGTAGGGCATTTCGCCTAGGACTGGTCCTAGACAAGTGCATAAATTCATTTGGCTGCCCAAGTAAAACCAGCAATCACCATGGCCCCAAATTTTGGGTACATGGATGATTAGGGCATACCTATCCCCTGCCAAAAATTGGGAATTTTTGGGACACCTTTTTCTATAGTTTTCGTCATAATATCAAAAAATAATTAAATGAAATATTTGGAGTTATATGACTCCTCATAGCCCCAAATTTTGGTGGTAGGTCCTTGGGGACATCAGTGACGCATGATAAAAGTTTCAGCACATTTTGATCACTGTATGTTGGAAAATCCACTTGCATGTGTTGGTTTATATATTGCCTTGGTGTGCCAATAACAATAATTTAAATATGGCGCATTCAGCCTATTTGAGGCACTCAAAAATCATGTATTTTATTCCTGTGGTTCATTAGGGTAACTTTCACCCCTCAGATTAATTATGAGATTTTTGGAATCAAAAATCCCATTAATTGGAATTTTTAAAATATATACCTCCTTTTGAAAATAAATTGGAAAACTAGGTTTACTCAAGTAAAAGTCCTCAAACTTTGCCAAGTTAAAAATAAGGTTATATATGACTTAATAAAATTTGATATTTCTGTTTGAAGAATGTTTGGAGTAAAATACCTTGAAATGCCCATTTTACCCTTTTTGCATTTATTCTTGATTTGATGGAAATACACCTCAGAAAAATTTGGAAATATTGCTAGTGTTGTATAATTGTATTATTAGCCTTGAATAATTATTTTAGAATTTATGGATGTACTAATAATTTTTAAATTAATATAATGACATTTTGGTAAATATTTAAGAATGGGATTTGTTAGGCCATTACACCATAGGGGTTGATGAAACTCTGCCATTAGTCTTAAATTAATTTCTTATATGTTCTGTAATTTTCCTGGAATTTTGGATTATATATTCCTTGTACTTCATTTGGAAAATGGAAATTATATAGATTTGGTATTAAATAAGGAATTGGTATAAATAATCAAAGGAAAATTATGAAACCCTGTAGACAGACATATTTTATCAATATACAACTCATGAAAAATTACCTAGGTCAGTGGATTTTAAATTATACTACTTCGTGTGTAAAGTGACCTAGGAATTAAATTAAAAGATTTAATTAAGGGATTAATTTACCAAGGAAAATTATGAGAATCCATATGATAGTTCCATTAGTCCATACCACCCTAGGATAAATAGTTAGGGGCAAGATTCCCTAAGAATTGGAAGATTCCATTTTCGGGGTAACAATAGGACATGGTCTGCATATAGCATAAATAGGTCATGCTTTAGGGGATTACCAGAGGATTGATCATCAGAAGAATAAGCGAGTGCAATATGAATAATCCCTGGTGGGTAGTATTGTCTTAGTGACAGGAGTAAAAGTGCAAGTCTTTAGGTAGCAACTGGTGTGGAGGTCGACGGAAGACCGTCGGTTTCCCGGTAATATCTTAAGTCACTCGGATTGTTCTAGAGCAACAATGAGAGCTGGGGTGAAACGTGGGTAGTCATTAACTAAAGTAAATATCCTTGCAAAAGGGAACTTTGGGCGTAATCCCATCGTAGTTCCTAGTGCCCCCGAGAGCCCTTCACCGGGTATACCCTGGGCAGTCCTGTAATTAACCTTAAATCACTAAGTATAATAACTCATAGACAATAGTAGTATAATAGGTTAAGACATTTGTTGTACCTTCTCACCCGTGTAGGGTTGGAGAGTTTCATATTATATGCTCACCCGTGTAGGGTTTGAGGGAATTGGTATAAAGGCACAATTGTGCGTTCTCACCCGGGTTGGGTTTGAGGGTTTCAGGACGGGTTTGGTCCTACGAGCGGAAGGATCGGAATGAAAGACTTGCATGTGCATAAATATAGTGGCGGGGCATGCGGTAATGGCCATTCGTCACACCGATGGCAGTACGGTGCACTAGGCGGTTGTGAGGTTTAGAGGGGCCAGTGGGTTGTTTTACACTGCGGTCTAGAGGACGACCCCCGATAACGCACATCCGACCCAACAAGACTGACGGGTTGTCAGCAAAGTACGTACGCGAGACTCTAGAGTGCACCTTGGACGTGTACAGAGGCGTATGAGAGGGGTCTAAGGCTTGGTAGTGTGCATACCGGCCTAGAAGCGGAGACGCCGCTCCGCTGCTGCCGTAGCCACAACGGTGGTACCCAAGAGTGATGCTAGCTCTCAAAAAGTGGGAACAAAAGGTATGTGATCACGGAGTTGTTGTGCGTGAGTTGCACTTGCCTGTGCATAAAATTGCATCATAACATTCATTCATATTAGGTCATACGCTTCATAGATCCTTATCATATAAATTAGTATGGGCTCTTTTATATGATAAGTTAAATTTCCTGGAAATCCTAACTTATATATTTGTATGGGCATTTATATAAGTTAGGGTACTTTTGTGATGATAGTATAGTGGTAGAATAGATTTATTTACATGCTCTTACTTTCTGTGATTTACTTCCTTTACTAGTACTGCTCTTTACTTACTTGCATCATGTTTAGAACTGCTAGAGTAGAGATTATAATAACTATAACTGCTAGTTAGATCTGTCACCTGCTTCCACTTTTGCTACCCCTTGTTGTCCTCCGCTTCGTCCTCCCGCTCGGTGCCTAGGAGTTGCGGGCGAGGTGCGGAGGAAATGACTTAGTCTTTTTGACTAATGGTCGGTGACCATACTATTTTTAGGAGCCCGTGGAGATGGAGCACCAGCACGACGAGGAGACAGGACGTGAGGAGCAGATACCGCTACAGCAGGCTACTACCACTACTGTGCGTCCTCAGGTGGGATGAATTCTGATGTACTAGTATAGCTTCTGCTTTTATTTGAGAGTGAGAGAGTTAATTTTGATGTACCGGGCATAATCCCTTATTACTCTTTCGTTTTGTACTCATTGTGGACTATGTTGCACTATTCATTCCATATATATATGTGATGTACTCTGTGACTTGTGGACTTGTAGATTTGTTACATTGTTACACTTCTTTTCTCATATTGGCCTATGTTTATGATCGTAATAGCCGGCAGGATCGGCATGTTGCGGTGTTGACTAACCCGTGCGTTAGTGCCACCGTAAAACGGTGGTTCTGGGCATAAGGCCCGGTAGCCCTTCTTGGTAAGGGGGAGGAAGGGGTCTTACACTGAGCTCGAGTCCGGTACTTTTCTACTCAATACATCAGCCACCGAGTTCGATTTTCCAGGGTGGCAGTTCAGGGTGAACTCAGAATCGCATAGAAACTCCAACCACCGCCGTTGTCTCAAATTAAATTCCTTCTGAGTTTGCACATACTTTAAATTTTATGATCCAAAAATATCTCGCAATGAACTCCATATAGGCAGTGCCTCCAAACTTTGAGGGCGAACACCACTGCCACCAATTCCAAATCGTGAATCGGATAGTTGAGTTCATGCTTCTTTAGTTGCCTTGACACATATGCAATTATATGACCGTGCTGCATCTATACCGCTCCCATTCCTTGATAAGATGCATCAGTGTAAACTTAAAATCCTTCTTTCCCAGACGGAAGTGCTAGGATGGGTGCAGATGTAAGTCTGTCCTTTAGCTCTTGGAACACTGCTTCACATTGGGGTGTCCACTCAAACGTCACACCTTTCTTCGTCAAGGTGGTAAGAGGAAGGGCGATCTTTGAGAATCCTTTTGGAAACTTGCGGTAATACCCGGCAAGTCCAAGGAAGCTCCGCACATCAGCTGCTGACTTCAAGGGCGACCACTCCTTCACGGCACGCACTTTGGCCGGATCCATAGCTAGCCCAACCCCACTGATCAAATGGCCCAAGAAGGCAACCTCTTTAAGCCAGAATTCACACTTGCTGAACTTGGCGAACAAGGCATGCTCTTTTAGTTTATTCAATACCAAGGTCATATGTTCGATGTGCTCCTCCTGTCTTTGAGTAGACCAGGATGTCGTCGATGAAAATGATGACGAAGATGACCAAATAAGGCTCAAACACCTTGTTCATCGGGCTCATGAAAGTCGAAGGGGCATTTGTGAGCCCAAACGGCATTACGGTAAACTCGTACAAACCGTACCTCGAGCTGAAATCCATTTTTTGGATGTCCTCCTCTTGTATCCTCAACTGATAATAACCCGAGCGCAAATCCAACTTGGAAAACCAATGCACTCCTACCAGTTGATCGAACAACTCGTCGATTCGGGGTAGCAGATAAGTGTTCCGCACCGTCATTCGATTGAGCTCCCGATAGTCTATGCATAGTCGTAGGGTTCCATCCTTCTTCTTAACGAACAGAATAGGGGCTCCCAAGGTGACGAGCTGGGGCGCATAAACCTTGACTCCACCAATTCCTATAACTGAACTCTAAATTTTGTGAGTTCCTTCGGGGCCATTCTGTAAGGGGCCCTGGATACGTGCTTGGCACCCGGTATTAGATTAATTTGAAAATCAACTTCTCTATGCGGGGGTAATACTGGCAGTTTCTCAGGAAATACCTCGGGGAAGTCCCGCACTACCTGTACATCTTTCATTTCCAACGCTATCTCCTTCAACTCGAAAGAAATCATGAAGACTTCATCCCCCTTCATATGGGCTTTTAAAGCCTGAACTGAAGATAACAACATATGAGGTGTGAATCTAATACCTTCGAAGATGACATCGGAGTCCCCATGTCTCAAATAGATTCATTTCTCCGCGCAGTCGATCCTTGCGAAGTTCCAGTCCAACCATGTCGTGCCCAAAATGAGGTCGAATTACGGCATCCTCAAGACCATGGTAGGTGTATCAAAGGCCTTTCCCCCAATAAGTATCTCAAATTCGCACTTGGCGGTTGCGATCATCTCAGAGCCGTCCGGGAGGCGTACTCATCTGGCTATACCAGCAAAGTATTGTACACCCTCCACGTCTTTAATGAAGTCCTCAGACACAAAAGAGTGTGGGGCACCGGTATCGAACAGCGCGTAGGCTGTCTTCCCGCCAATTACAACGGTGTCTAAGTACCAATAACCAAAACTTAATGCTAGATATCTAGTATGTCTTAAGAAACCTAAGTTAAACAATGAAACTGTGAAAGCTAACTGCCACATACCTGCAATCAAATCCTGAGGATCCCGCTCATGCACCATGTCCAGCGCGTACACTTGATTCCGAGCGGGACCGGGGTTTCCTCCTCGCAGTCCTCGTCCACGACCACGCATGTAACCCCGTCCCCGTGGAGCTGCCAGAGGGAGAGCAAGAGGAATATTCCCAAACAACTACGGGCAGTAACGTCGAATGTCGCCTGGTTGGTTGCATTCGAAGCACACCCGCCCATAATGCCCCTCTGGTTGCTAAAATTGTTGAGACTGTGGAGCCAAAGGAAATGCGGACGGCTGTAGAACCGGATGCTCCACTCTAAAATTTCGGTGGAAACATCCGCCACCCCTTTGATGTCCACTTCCTCCTCTATAGTCCTATATCCTTCTGTTTCTTGGGCCAGCTTCCATCACCCCCTCCGCAGGCCTCTTAGCACTTCCCAAGTGGTTCGCCTCCAATCTCTTTGCCATGTCGATTATCTCCGCCAATCTAGAGTCCGCTATAAACAAAAGGGCCTACCTCAGGGGATCCCGCAACCCTTTGTAGAAGCACTTGACATATCCCATATCATCCAAATCATACGAGTCCGTGAATCTTGCGAGATGTTGGAACTCTCGCTGATATTCTGTAACTGATTTTGATCCTTGCTTCAGCAGTAGAAACCTCTATTCGAGTTCATCTCAAGCAGCCGAGGGAATGAAGTGCTCTAAAAACACTCCTGAGAACTCACTCCAGCTTATCTCCGTGTAAACTCATCCTTGAAAGGTAGAGCCTATGAGGGACTTCCACCACCTCTTGGCATGTAGTTCCAGGACGGACACCGCCAACGTGACAACCATGTTGGCTGGGCAACGGATCCCCGCCAATAGCTCCTGCACCGTATTGAGCCCGGAGCCAGTTGTTGTACTGGGGTCTGTTGCGGCTTAAAGGCATCCAAGATGGCCGTGAGCGTCTGTCCCAACTCTGATTGTTGGAACAGAGTGGGTATGGAAGGGGCAGGAGTGCCCCCCCCATCAGCTCAACGTGCACTGGAATCTACACGTAGAATACAAACGTATGGTCAGGTTTGTTGGATCCCTATTATACCTAACAGCTAGCAGGCCTGATATCATATTTGCCACATGCCTTTGTGTTAGGTTCCAAGTGAACCCCAAAGAATCTCACCTTATTTTCTTAAAAAGAATTTGGAGATATATAAAGAGTTGTCCAAATCTAGGACTCTGGTATCCTATAGAGTCAGAGTTTGAGTTAGCTGGATACTCAGATGCTGACTATGCTAGATGTAGAGTTGACAGGAAAAGTACCTCTGGAACTTGCCAGTTCCTGGGTATGAGACTTGTCTCTTGGTTTTGTAAAAAACAAACATCTGTGTTTACATCAACTGCAAAAGCAAAATATATGGCTGTTGGCAGCTGCTGTTCACAAATGTTATGGATACAAAACCAACTCCTGGACTATGGTGTCAACTTAAATAATTCAACATTATTTTGTGATAACACTAGTGCTATTGCTATAACACAGAATCCAGTTCACCATTCTAGGACTAAACATATTGATATAAGGCATCATTTCATTAGAGATAGTGTAGACAAAAAGAAAATTAACCTAATCCATATTCCTACTGATTTACAGAGAGCAGACATTTTCACCAAACCCTTGGATGAGAAAAATCATCTGTTCTTTATAAACCAACTGGGAATGATCAATGGAGAAGAGTTAAATTAGTTTATGTCTGCATTCGATGAATTTTTCAGAGTTCGTCGAACGGAGTTCGACGAATTAGGGAAAGTTTGAGAGATGCTCGTCGAACGGCGATCGACGAATTCTCTGTGTGGAAATAATTTTCATCGACCAGAGATCGACGAACTTGGCTTCAGAAGACATTTCGTCGAACGGAGTTCGACGAACTGTTTTCGTTTCTTCTTGATGAGATCGACGAATTATTTATCTATAATTTATTTCGTCGACCTCAGTTCGAAGAACTGTTTTCATTTTCGTGGAATGGAGTTTGTCGATTCATATTCAGGAAAACCCTATATCTAGATTTTCTTCGACCTCCATCCCGCGCTTTCAGTTCCTGTTGCACTTGATCGTTGTTTGTCTTCCTTGCGGATAATCAATGGCGGTTCCATCAAGCACCCTGGCTGCAATGAAATTCGATACGGGATTTGATATGGATTTTGATTCATTTCAGCATTCAGATCCAATATTTCTTTACATTCTGGAACTTCTGGAAGAACTGGGTCTCAAGGATTTTATGACCAGGAGAATCAAACTGCATGCGACAGAGATTAAGGAATGGGTATATACTTCTTCTGCTTCTGAGGACAATATCTTGACAGGGAATATCGGGAGCAATGTCGTCTCTTTATCCCCCGCCGTTATTTCTGAAATTTTTGAGTTGGTGAATGGAGAAGAAGATTTGGATGTAGATTCTGATGAGTACAGTTCGATGCTGAAACTGATGGGGTTTACTGGGAGTAACCCTAACAAGCTGTTAAAGAAACAGCTTTCTGCCGCCTACCAATTCTTGGCGGATATTGTGGGCAAAGTGTTGATGGGCAAGCACACCGCACACGATTACATAACAAGATATCAATTCCTTATCATGTGCGCGGTGGTCAACAAAAGTCAAGTTGATTGGGGCAAGATCTTCTTTGGTTTGATAAAGAAGAAGAACAGTAAGAAAGATGTATGTTGAAACCAAAAATTTGGTCTCTCGTGGAGTTCGGGGTCCCAAAAGAGGGGGTGACCTCACACCTACTACACTCGGAGGAACGTCACGGACCGAAGACTTGGGAAACTAGGAACAGACCCTCGGCTCTAGCGCAGAGGTCCCACCTCACACCCGGAAGGCTACCTGAGCTCTTCCCCTCCCTAGCCAATGCTCGAGCTAGGGTGCCTTGGAGGAGCCCTCTCTACTCTACCAAGGAGGAACTAAGGGAGGAGGAAGCCGAAAAGATTCCCCCTCAAAGGCACCCAAGGGGTTCTATTTATAGTTTTTCCCAAGCACATGACCCATAATGTCTGAAATGCCCCCAAGGCAAATAAGCCTTGGGCCAATAGGGAATCGCCACGCCAGGGGGCAAAGAGGTAAAAACATCTCGGGGGCAAAACGGTAACGACAAGGCCCAAAGGGAGCCAAGGATGGGGAGAGCCCACATGCCAAACCGCAGGGCGGGCGAGACCCGGCCCCGGGCCGGTCTCGCCCCCACCAGCCCGCGGGGCGGGCGAGACCCGGCCCCGGGCCGGTCTCGCCCCCACCTGCCCGCGGGGCGGGCGAGACCCGGCCCCGGGCCGGTCTCTCCCCCACCTGCCCGCGGGGCGGGCGAGACCCGGCCCCGGGCCGGTCTCGCCCCCACCTGCCCGCGGGGCGGGCGAGACCCGGCCCCGGGCCGGTCTCGCCCCCACCAGCCCGCGGGGCGGGCGAGACCCGGCCCCGGGCCGGTCTCGCCCCCACCAGCCCGCGGGGCGGGCGAGACCCGGCCCTGGGCCGGTCTCGCCCCCACCAGCCCGCGGGGCGGGCGAGACCCGGCCCCGGGCCGGTCTCGCCCCCACCAGCCCGCGGGGCGGGCGAGACCCGGCCCCGGGCCGGTCTCGCCCCCACCAGCCCGCGGGGCGGGCGAGACCCGGCCCCGGACTGGTCTCGCCCCTGCCAATCTGTTGCACCTGCCTCAAAGAAGGGGCCACCGGGGGGGAGGTAAAATTTTCCCCCCTACTAGTATATTTCCAAGCCAGAGCCAAAATTGGCCACCGAGAGTGAAAATCTCCAAAAAGCTTAAAAACGCGTCTGCCTTATTTGGGGCCCACTCTTCGCGAATACGGGGTTGTACACAATCCCCGCTCTTTTCGAGGTTGGCACAAGCTCGGAAAGAAACGTCCAACCCCACGTATTCGCGGAGTGTACTTTTTGCGCGCGACTCCGGAGGGGTCAACCTGTCAAGCCAGCTAATGGGAGCCTGGGTGACGAGACGGCCTCGGGGTGAAAACACTTAGCCTCCCTGAGGGGTCAACCTGTCAAGCCAGCTAATGGGAGCCTGGCTGACGAGACGGCCTCGGGGTGAAAACACTTGCTCTACGAGAGGTACCACCGGCCCTGCCAGCTAGTGGGAGCCTGGCAGCGGGACCACCCCGGAGCGAAGGGACTTGGGCTTCCACGAGAGGTATGCCTGCCCTGCCAGCTAGTGAGAGCCTGGCAGCGGAATCCATCTCGGAGCTAAAGGACTTAGCCTCCACGAGAGATCAACCTGCCCTGCCAGCTAGTGAGAGCCTGGCAGCGGAATCCATCTCGGAGCTAAAGGACTTAGCCTCCACGAGAGATCAACCTTCCCTGCCAGCTATTGAGAGCCTGGCAGCGGAATCCATCTCGGAGCTAAAGGACTTAGCCTCCACGAGAGATCAACCTGCCCTGCCAGCTAGTGAGAGCCTGGCAGCGGAATCCATCTCGGGGCTAAAGGACTTAGCCTCCACGAGAGATCAACCTGCCCTACCAGCGAGTGAGAGCCTGACAGTGGAATCCATCTCGGGGCTAAAGGACTTAGCCTCCACGAGAGATCAACCTGCCCTGCCAGCTAGTGAGAGCCTGGCAGCAGAATCCATCTCGGAGCTAAAGGACTTAGCATCTACGAGAGATCAACCTGCCCTGCCAGCTAGTGAGAGCCTGACAGCGGAATCCATCTCGGGGCTAAAGGACTTAGCCTCCACGAGAGATCAACCTGCCCTGCCAGCTAGTGAGAGCCTGACAGCGGAATCCATCTCGGAGCTAAAGGACTTAGCCTCCACGAGAGATCAACCTGCCCTGCCAGCTAGTGAGAGCCTGGCAGCGGAATCCATCTCGAAGCTAAAGGACTTAGCCTCCACGAGAGATCAACCTGCCCTGCCAGCTAGTGAGAGCCTGGCAGCGGAATCCATCTCGGGGCTAAAGGACTTAGCCTCCACGAGAGATCAACCTGCCCTGCCAGCTAGTGAGAGCCTGGTAGCGGAATCCATCTCGGAGCTAAAGGACTTAGCCTCCACGAGAGATCAACCTGCCCTGCCAGCTAGTGAGAGCCTGCCAGCGGAATCCATCTCGGAGCTAAAGGACTTAGCCTCCACGAGAGATCAACCTGCCCTGCCAGCTAGTGAGAGCCTGACAGCGGAATCCATCTCGGGGCTAAAGGACTTAGCCTCCACGAGAGATTAACCTGCCCTGCCAGCTAGTGAGAGCCTGGCAGCGGAATCCATCTCGGGGCTAAAGGACTTAGCCTCCACGAGAGATCAATGTTGGGTACATTGGTTTAAATGTACCTGATTTGAAGAAGCCTCACTCAACTCAATGATATACATCAAAATGTATTTGATGTATTTTGAGTTACTTGTGCAGGTTAAGTATTTGTAGGACTGAAGCAAAAAGTTTCTAAGTCCATGTGTCGACACCCAGAGGGAAAGTGTCGACACTTAAGAAGACTTCTGTCGACACCCAGACAAGTAGTGTCGACACTTGGAGTCATTGTGTCGACACCAGGGATGCTGAGTCGACACCAGACACAAAGTGTCGACACAAGGAGCTGTGTCGACACTCAATGAAGAAAGTACAGTAAAGAGTGTCGACACTTAATAGCAGTGTCGACACCTAGAAGAATTGTGTCTACACCAAAAAGTGTCGACACTTGGAGCTGTGTCAACACTCAGCAAAAGTCAGCAGAGACTAAGTATAAGTGTCGACACCCAGAACAATGTGTCGACACACTACAAAAGAGTCAGCACTTGAAGTAAGTGTCGACACCCAGAACAATGTGTCGACACTCAACAGTAGAGTCAACACTTGAAGAAAGTGTCGACACATGGAGCTGTGTCGACACTTAACAAAGAACAGCAAGATCAACAAAATATTCTAAGTACAAGTGTCGACACTAAGGGAATGTGTCTACACTCAGCTGAAGTCTCAACAGAAGAATCAAGTGTCGACATAAGGAGCTGTGTCGATACTCAGCAAGTATCAACACTGAAGACATGTGTCGACACCAAGAAGCAGTGTCGACACTTAACAGATTCAACACATGAAGATGTGTCGACACAAAGGAGATGTGTCGACACTTAGAAGAATTCAGCAAAACACTGAAGTATAAGTAGTTCTGTCGACACACATTATCAGTGTCGACACATGAAGAAGAAATGGTGTCGAGATAAAGAATCAACAATACAAGAAGTTGTGTCGACACCTTGTAGGCTAGTGTCGACACTTAGACATCTTGTGTCGACACTTGGTCTATAAGTGTCGACACTTAAAGACAGAAAGTCTCGACACTTTCAGACAGTTAGAGAACTTTCAAGAACTGACTGGATGACTTGACAGCTGCCGTTCCAGCCGGTCTACAGCACCTGTCAGAGATGTCAGAATTCAGTTATGAACCGGACCAGCCGGTTATCATGAAGAAGGCTTATAAATAGGCTCATACAGACTACAGAAACTTTTGTTGATATAGTTGAATATTGAGTTGTTCAAATTATTGATCAAGTATCTAACAAAGAAGATCTAGCTATTCCTTGAAGATTAAAGTGCAGATCTAAGAAGTTGGAGAGAGAGAGCTCCATCCAAGAAATCAGCCGTTGGAACTAGGCTGAGAAGAAGGGTTCAGATTTAATCTGGATCTTAAGAAGCAGAGATCAAGGATCAACTGCAGAAGGAGTCAATCTTATTGAGTTCTACTTTCAAGAAGCTTTGAAGAAAGCTAAGTCAGATTGATTTCAACTGAGTTCTTCCAAGAACTCATCAAGAAACTCACAACTCCCCTCTCTTGTCTTTGGGTTGCTGAGTTAACAATTGTATAATCATTTTTATCTTGTAGGATCCTTTGGATCTGAGTTTTTGTAAGCCTGTAATTATAAAGGCCGAGTGTAGGGCTTGAGAGCCTGAGTGTAGGAGATTGAAATCTCTGAGTGTAGGCCTTGGTGGCTGAGTGTAGGCCTTGGTGGCTGAGTGTAGGCCTTTGTGGCTGAGTGTAGGCTTTGTGGAAAAGCTGAGTTGTAGGGCCTTGGGCCTGAGGTGTAGGAACCAGTTTGGGTTCTGAGTTAGTGGAGAAGTTTGGCCGAATCTAGTACACTGCTAGATAGGCGAAGGGGGAAAGTGGATGTACCCAAAGCTTGGGGAACCACTATAAAACTTTGTGTCTGCTGTGATTGTGATTTGCCGTGTATGCTGTGTGATTGCTGTGGAAAAGTAGATATAAATCTGTGTTAGAAACTGATTGCTGCCATAAAAAGTTAAAAAGAATTTGGTCACCTATTCACCCCCCTCTAGGTGTTTAGGTACTATATCTTTCAAGTGGTATCAGAGGGAGGTTCCTCAAAAAGGACTAACAGTCTGAGGAGATCCTGATTGGCAGATTCAGTCTAAGTCAAATTACAGATTCAAGAAAATCAAGAACCATGGGTTCCACAGATAATCACAAGGAATTGGGATCCATGAAATTACCTATATGTAGGAAAGAGATATTTGAGATCTGGAAGGAAAGGGTAAGGCTGTTTATGGAAGCCTCAGACACTAGGATTTATATCACAGTCAAAGAGGGGTCATATGTGCCCATGAAGATATCAGTTCTAGATGCAAATCAGAGAACATCAAAGGATTTCTCTGAAATGACAAAGGATGAGATTGTCCTAGCCACCATGGACAAAAGGGCTCAAAATATTATAATGAGTGTCATAGATGATGCAACTTTTCAGAATCTTATACACTGTAAGACAGCCAAAGAGATGTGGAATACTCTTATTGTGTATATGGAGGGTTCTGAAGAAGTAAGGCAAGACAGAAAGTCCTTGCTAAATCAAGAGTATGAAAGTTTTAGACAAGTAAAGGGTGATAGCATAACTGAGTGCTATAAGAAGTTCTATAGGATAGTGAATGAACTCATGTCTTATGGAAGAGAGTTCAGTAATTATGAACTAAATGACAAGTTTCTAAGGTCTCTAACTAAAGATTGGGACACCAAGATCTGTGTCATTAGAGAAATGACTAAGTTGGGAGAAATTCCTCCACCTACACTGTTTGGCAAATTGTTGTCTTATGAAATACAATTGACAGTGAGGAAAGAGGAGGAGAAATCAACAAGAACTGAACACAAGGAAAGATCAGTAGCCTTCAAGACAGAAGCCCCCAGAAAGTACAGAGGTAAGTCACCAACTCCACCTCCAAAGGTTGCTGAATCAGAGTCAGATGAGTTTGTCAGCACAAAGTCTGAAAGCAGTGAAAGTGATGAAAACTTTGCTGCATTCACTAGACATTTCAGAAGTTCTTGAAGAAGAAATAGTGGAGGTCGAGGCCTTCTACTTCACAGGGAAAAGAAGACTTATATCAGAATAAAAAGGCTTCAAAGAAGGACAGGAAGATGACTAAATCTAGCAAGACAACTGTTTCAAAAATAGTGTGCTATTGCTGCAATAGACAAGGCCATGTTATTGCTGATTGTCCAGAAAAGAGAAAGGAGTCTAGTGACAGGAAGAAGACTCATTTCAAAGGCAAGAAAGAGAAGTATTTTGTTGCCAAAAAGGAGAAGACTCTGTCAGATATTTCTTCTTCAGAAACTGAGTCAGATGCTGAGGCATACATAGGGCTGTTTGCTGAAGAAGAAGAAGAATTCATGCAAATTATGGATTCTATATATGAGCAAGAAGACTGTCAGTGCCAAAGACTGATGGCATTGACTGAAAATGACAAAATCCTGGAGCAGCCAGGACCCAGTAAGGTACAAAGTTCAACTTTAAGTTCAGTTTCTTGTGCCAGTACAGAATCAGATTCATCATCATCTAGTGATGAGAGTGTATCTGAGTCTGAGGAAGATATTCATCAGCTGATAGATGAATATAAAGTACTGTTGCAAGCTTATAAGAAGAGCAAGTCCCTTGCCAAAGTCAGGCAAAGGAAATTGCTGATCTCAAAGCTGCTGCAACAGAATTTGAGAACTTATTTGATTAAAAGCTTAATGAGATAGCCAGACTGAAGCACACTACAGTGATTCAGATGGGGACTATCACCTTTAAGAATGATCAAATCAAGAGTCTGGAGATTAATCTTCAGAGGGAGAGAGAGCTTGTTGCTAGGTTTTCTAAACCTAAGTCAGTATTACCCATAATTGATGAATTTGTTCATCACAAGGGTAAAGCTGGACTGGGCTTTACTAGACCTGCAAGGACTGAGCAGTCCAAGTCCAAGTCCAAGGGCAAAGCCCCAACACTCAACAAGTCAGCTGTAGATAAGGCAGTAAAGACAGTACCTAAGCAAAGGTACAATAAGTTTGAATGTTGGTGCTGTGGCAAGGTTGGCCATTTTGCAATGGACTGTTGGCACAATGCTAGTGCCAAAGTGAGTAGCAAACTGCCTATTGGAAAACCAATAGGTAGCTTTATCAGGTTACAAACTAACAAGTACCAAGGACCCAAGAATTCTTTGGGTTCTAAGGTTCAATAATCTGTTTTGCAGGTGAGTCCAAGTGGCCATACCCCAACATGGTACTTGGACAGTGGATGTTCCAGACATATGACTGGAACTAGGGGACTACTAAGGGACTACATTCCAATCAAAGATGGTCCAAAAGTCACCTTTGGTGGTTCTGAAAAAGGAATCATCAAAGGATTTGGTAACATTTCTAGTAACTTGGTTACCATTACTCAAGTGGCTTATGTTAAAGGGTTGAAACACAACCTAATAAGTATAAGTCAATTAAGTGATGTAGGGTATGACATCTCATTTGTTAAGAATGGTTGTCATATCAAGAGGTCAAGTGATCAAGAGATCATTTTGACAGGTTATAGGAAGAGAAATGTCTACTGCCTAGACATTATGTGTGAGAACAGTGGTTCTCCAGTGTGTCTTGTAGCTGATGAGACAGTCTCTCATTGTGTCAAATGGCACAAGAGGCTAGCCCATCTTAACTACAAGACTATTGGCAAACTCTTTAACAAAGAGTTAGTGAGGAATGGTCCTCAAGTTAAGTGTGTTAAAGATGGTATTTGCTCAGCTTGTCAAAAGGGCAAGCAGACTAGATCCACCTTTAGAAGCATAGAAAACAAAGATGCTGTGAGGTGTTTATACCTCTTGCATATGGATCTCTTTGGTCCAATTCCAGTTCACAGCCTAGGAAGGAAGGTCTATACATTTGTAGTTGTAGATGACTACTCAAGGTTTTCCTGGGTGTTCTTCTTAAGACAGAAATCTGAAACACCTAGTGTCTTCCATAGCTTTGTCAAGCAAATTCAGAATGAACTAGACAGCACAATGGTCAAGATTAGAAGTGACCATGGTACTGAATTTCAGTCTGATAGCATGACAAAACTATGTGAAGACTTTGGGATATTTCAAGAGTTTTCTTCACCTAGAACACCTCAGCAAAATGGCATTGCTGAGAGGAAGAATAGAACCTTGATTGAGGCTGGTAGGACCCTATTAAGTGATACATCACTACCAGAATATTTCTGGGCTGAAGCAGTTAACACTGCATGCCATGTTATAAATAGGGCTACTATCACTAAAAGGCTCAACAAGACCCCCTATGAAGTTGTGAAAGGCAGGAAACCAAACCTATCCTACTTCAGGATCTTTGGTTGTAAGTGCTTCATACTTAACAATGGTAAGTCTTACTTGACCAAGTTTGCTGCCAAGTCCCAAGAGGGAATTTTTGTTGGGTACAGCAACAATAGTAAGGCTTATAGAGTCTACAACTTGTCTACACAAGTTGTAGAAGAATCAGTACATGTAGTGTTTGATGAGACTAAACTTATTAACAATGAGTTGTCTAGTAGTGTATGCAGCCCCACAGTTTTAACAAAGAAGATGGACAAGCTTACTATAGAAGAAGAATCTACTGCAAGACAGCAAGTAGAAGACAGTGGCTATTGTCTAGGGGGAGAACTACATGTACCAATTGCTGATGAAGTTCAAGGAGTACAGCATGATGGAGATGTTGAAGAGGTTCAACTAGAAGTCAGGATGCCTCCAGCCAATAGGCATCTTAGAGATCATCCAGTAGAACAGATCATTGGTGATCCAAGACAAGGGGTACAAACAAGGAGCAGAAATCAGAATGCAGCAATCTACTCCAGTTTTCTATATCAAGTTGAACCAAAGAAGTTTGAAGAAGCCATACTAGATCCACAATGGACTGAAGCAATGCAAGAAGAGCTTAATCGTTCAAGCGGTGCAAGGTATGGGAACTTGTTCCTAAACCTAAAACCACAATATAATAGGAATCAAGTGGATCTACAGGAATAAGATGGATGAACAAGGGGTCATCATTAAGAATAAAGCAAGATTGGTTGCTAAAGGATATAGGCAAGAAGAAGGTATTGACTTTGATTAAACCTTTGCTCCAGTAGCCAGACTGGAAGCCATAAGGATGTTCTTGGCCTATGCAACCTATCAAGGATTCAAAGTTTACCAAATGGATGTCAAGTCAGCATTTCTGAATGGTAATCTTAAAGAGGAAGTCTATGTGGAACAGCCATCAGATTTTGTTGATTCAACTCTACCTCATCATGTCTATAGACTTAGGAAAGCTTTATATGGGTTAAAGCAAGCCCCTAGGGCTTGGTATGAAACCCTATCTAGTTTTCTCATTGAGAACAAGTTCTCAAGGGGGAAAATAGATAAGACTCTATTCCTTAGGGAATCTAGAGGCAAAGTTATACTAGTCCAAATATATGTAGATGACATTATATTTAGGTCTACTGAAAGCAGCCTTTGCAAAAAGTTTGCAAAACTTATGCAAGGTCAATTTGAGATGAGTAGTATGGGAGAGCTGAAGTTTTTCTTGGGTCTCCAAGTTAAACAGACTGAGAGTGGTTTATCCATATGTCAGTCCAAGTTCACCCTAGAACTCATAAGGAAGTATGGTATGGATTCATCCAGTACCATGAAGACTCCTATGGGGTTAAGTATGTCTCTTAGCAAGGATGATGCAGGGAAACCTGTAGATGAAACCTTGTATAGAGGGATAGTTGGCTCCCTACTATATTTGACTGCAAGTAGACCAGATATCATGTATGCTACATGTGTCTATGCAAGGTATCAAGCCTGCCCTAAAGAGTCTCATTTGACAACTGTCAAAAGAATATTGAGATATCTAAAGGGCACTCCCTATCTAGGCCTCTGGTACCCTAGGAATGGGGATTTTGAACTAACAGGTTATTCAGATGCAGACTTTGCAGGACGCAAAGAAGATAGAAAAAGCACTACTTGAACCTGTCAATTCCTAGGTGGGAGACTAATTTCATGGAGTAGCAAAAAGCAAACAAGTGTGGCTATCTCCACTGTAGAGTCAAAGTATGTGGCTGCAGGAAGTTGCTGTGCTCAACTTCTATGGATACAACATCAGCTAGAGGACTATGGAATTCAGGTAAGTAGAACTCCACTCTTTTGTGATTCTACTAGTGCTATTTCAATAGCCAATAATCCTATATCTCATAGTAGAACAAAACATATTGAAATTAAATATCATTTTCTTAGGGAGCATGTAGAAAGAGAAGATATTTTATTGGAATATGTGAAAACTGATAATCAATTAGCTGATATGTATACTAAGCCCCTAGAAGAAGCTAAGTTCAATAAATTTAAAATTGAACTAGAATGATAAACTTAGAATAAGTTTACAGAATTGAAATTGGTTAAGTAAAAAGGTGTCGACACATAGAGATTTCTGTGTCGACACAGTAAGAAGGTGTCGACACTTCAGGAAAACGGTGTCGACACATCTAGGAAGTTGGTGTCGACACTTCAGAATATTAGTGTCGACACATCCACAGTGGTGTCGACACTTAAGTTTTACTCAGAATTTTCTAAGTAAAATCTCGACTATGTGTCGAGTTGAGTGGTGTCGACACATACACAAGTGTCGACACATAAAATCTGTTGACTAAATTTGTGTCGAACACATATGTGTCGAGACATTATAAGTCAGTGTCGACACTTAATGCCAGTGTCGACACAATTTAAGTTAGTTGTCCCGCCTGTTCATCTTCAAAATTAGAAAGGTATAAATAGGGTTTTGTCTTTATTTGTCGACACGCTTTCAAAGTTTCGAGACCAAACTTCTGTGTCGACACCTCTCTTCTCTCAAGACAAATTCTACAAACCCTAATGACGCCTAAGCTAGAGGAGAACGTCAACGAAGGATACGAACTGGTGCGGAATGCTTTTGAGGATGTCGATCAAGAAATCAAGCACGTGATAACCCTAGTAGCAGAATCAGGGTTAGAATATCTAGTTTCTGAACCTTCTAAGATATGGAATAAAGAGGTATTTGAATTCCTCAATGGAGCTGAAGTGGACGAATCTGGATACAAAATCAAATCCAGAGTTCATGGAGCAAAGGTTAAGGTATCCCCTAAAAGTCTGAGAAAGGTCCTTCAGCTGCCAAGAACTAAAGAGGAAGATGAGGTTACTACTTCCAAGACCAGGGAAGCTCTAACCTGATGTGGACTGGATCCTAAGATGAAGCTTGGATCAGTGTTTCTCAGGAAGGGAATGAACAATCAAGGGAAATTCCTTTCAGAGATTGTTGGCAAAGTCATACTCAGCAAGCCAGGAGGGCATGACAGAGTGTCTTCCTATATGTTTAATATTATGACAAGGATAATCTTCTCTCTGAAAACTGACTGGTCTATGGTAGTTTATGAGAAGATTAAGGAAAGCTTGAAGAAGCCCACCCTGGGCAGAATTTTAAGTCTATACCTAGCTGGAACCATACCAGAGGTTTTGCAACAAGCTGCTGGAAGTAAAATAAATCGCATGAGAAAAATGGACATGAGGTTGTTCTCTAGATGGGACATGGTGTTGTCTAAAGAGATGTCAACCCTTGAGAAGATAGTTCCTGAGAAAGAAATTCCTCCAAAGAAGAAAAGGAAGACTGCTCTAGTGGCACAAGAGTCCACTAGCATCTCTGAAAGTGAAGAGCATGTTGTCTTCTCATCTGATGAGAATGTCGAAGAACCTGCTGTAAAATCTCCTACTCCTCAAGATGATGCTGAGATCCAGGGGAGCTACCTCAAGCTAGCCTCATACACAAGGATCAAAGCCAGGGGGAGCTTCTAGTTGTAGATGAACCCACTACACTGGAAAGTGAACAAGCAACTAACATTATCCTAGAGGTAATCACTGAACTCAATACTTTAGATTTTCCTATGGAAGATACTGATTTGTCTGATGTTCATCAGCAAACACAGCTAGATAATCAAGTCCCAGATGCTGTCTTGGAAGACACATCTGTTGCAGCTCCAATAGTTCCTGATCCAGTGGTTGAAGAGAACAGAATTTCTCCAGCTCCTTCACCACAAGAGTATACTATGGAAGATTTATTTTTAAATCTGGATCAGCAAGATTTTGACAAAGACAATGTTGCTACTGAAGAAGAGAATGCTGCTGCTGAGGGGGAGCAAGTGCAAACTCATGAAGACCCTGCCAGGAAAGTACCTGAGACAGCACCAGATGTGAAGCCTGAGAAGCCTCCAAGCCCTAAGGAGAGGGTGGATATAGCCAGCACTTCTGCCTCTGAAGATGAGGAGATTGCTAGGGCAAAGAAGAAGAAAATTCAGGTCTTCAGGAGAAGAAGCCAAAGTTACAATAAGGCTTTGCAAACTGTTGCTCCTCAACCTATAGTTCAGCCAGCACCATCAATAGACTATAGTGATCTGATGGTTGCCATGCAGCTCAAGTTGGATGAGCATAGAAAAGCTCTAGAAACTTATGTGGATGTAGGGCAGAAATCATTGCAGTTTGATCTGGCCCAAGATATTAAGTCAATAAGATTTGAGATGAATCTTAACAAGAAAGAGATGACAGACTGTTTTCACAAGGGTGGAAATGCAGTGGTGTACTTGGCTATACACCAGGAGAAAATAAAAGCACAAGTGGATGACATAGTATTGAAGCAAGGGTATGTTCTTGAAAATCAGATAAGGATGAATGACAATCTTACTGCTTCCCATAATGCAATTGTCATAGAACTGAAGAATATAGCTGCAGGGCAGACTCCAGCTATAGCAAAGGCAGATTTTGACAAAGTATTACAAGAAGAAATCACTGCTGTTAAGACTGCTATCCAAGACTCCCAGAAGGCCATATCTGAACAACTTCAAAAGCTCAAACCTTTCTTTAAAGATGGAGTCAGATACTTGGATAATCAAATCAGATTTCAGAAGGATGATGTCAGAGATCACATGACTAGAGAAGTCATAAAGGGGGAGAGAGTGTTAGTCAAGGCAAGCTCTGACCATGCTAAGTGGATATCAAATTCTATCAGAGCAACTCTTGGATATCCTCCTCTGTGTGATGACAATGATGTTGCTGAATCTGGAATTAACCCTGCCTATCTTGGAGGTGAGCAACCAGAAGTAGCTCAAGTCATCTACCCTCCTCCAGATTTTGAAATTGTGCAAGCTGATATTCATCACATGTACAGCCCAACTGAAGGGAAGCCCAATGTCATTCTAGAAAAAGTGGTTCAGCCTATTTCTGAAGCTATGCAAGAGGTACTGCAGCAAGAAGAAGAGACTAGATTGTCTAAGAAGAGGTTTAGGGCACAAGCTGAACAAAGACCAGACTTTGAGCAGTGGAGCCCTACCTCAAGAAACATTATATTGACTGCCTGGAAAGCTGCCAAAGATAATGTGCATGACAGGAACAAATGGTTTTCTGAGGCTGAATGGAGAAAACATGAGAGTAGACAGGAGGCAATAGTCCAATACAGAAGGAAGGCCAAGATGGGAAAGCTACCTCCTACTGCTCAGGAGCCTAGCAAGTACTTTCCTAAGCCATACCATTATTTTGAAAGGCAGAAGATTAAAGCAGAAGAGCTTAAGAAGAAAGATCTGAAAGGCAAGAAGGCTGCTGATGCTGAAGTTGCTGATGCTCCTGTTCAAGCTAAAGTTCAAGTTGGAAAAGGAATTGTGATTAAGGAGCTAGAACTGAAATAGAATTGGAATTTTCTTGAAGTTTACTTTGTAATCTTTTTGATGTAAAATATTTTGTGAACTTCTGGAAATGAATATGACAGATATTAGAATAATGTGTTATATGTTAAATCTATTTCATATTTGTTCTGTGATGATGTCTATGTCTATTTCATATTTGTTCTGTGATGATGTATTTGTATACATGTGTAATTGATACATGTTTATGTTTACCCTGCTGTATATAATCCTGCTTTACATCATTTTGTAATTTTATTATGAATGGTGTATATCATTGACTAAGGGTTATGACTTCTCCAAATAGGGGGAGATTGTTGGGTACATTGGTTTAAATGTACCTGATTTGAAGAAGCCTCACCCAACTCAATGATATACATCAAAATGTATTTGATGTATTTTGAGTTACTTGTGCAGGTTAAGTATTTGCAGGACTGAAGCAAAAAGTTTCTAAGTCCATGTGTCGACACCCAGAGGGAAAGTGTCGACACTTAAGAAGACTTCTGTCGACACCCAGACAAGCAGTGTCGACACTTGGAGTCATTGTGTCGACACCAGGGATGCTGAGTCGACACCAGACACAAAGTGTCGACACAAGGAGCTGTGTCGACACTCAATGAAGAAAGTACAGTAAAGCAGTGTCGACACTTAACAGCAGTGTCGACACCTAGAAGAACTGTGTCTACACCAGAAAGTGTCGACACTTGGAGCTGTGTCAACACTCAGCAAAAGTCAGCAGAGACTAAGTATAAGTGTCGACACCCAGAATAATGTGTCGACACACTACAGAAGAGTCAGCACTTGAAGTAAGTGTCGACACCCAGAACAATGTGTCGACACTCAATAGAAGAGTCAACACTTGAAGAAAGTGTCGACACATGGAGCTGTGTCGACACTTAACAAAGAACAGCAAGATCAACAAAATATTCTAAGTACAAGTGTCGACACTAAGGGAATGTGTCGACACTCAGCTGAAGTCTCAACAAAAGAATCAAGTGTCGACACAAGGAGCTGTGTCGACACTCAACAAGTATAAACACTGAAGACATGTGTCGACACCAAGAAGCAGTGTCGACACTTAACAGATTCAACACATGAAGATGTGTCGACACAAAGGAGATGTGTCGACACTTAGAAGAATTCAGCAAAACACTGAAGTATAAGTAGTTCTGTCGACACACATTATCAGTGTCGACACATGAAGAAGAAATGGTGTCGAGATAAAGAATCAACAATACAAGGAGTTGTGTCGACACCTTGTAGGCTAGTGTCGACACTTAGACATCTTGTGTCGACACTTGGTCTATAAGTGTCGACACTTGGTCTATAAGTGTCGACACTTAAAGATAGAAAGTCTCGACACTTTCAGACAGTTAGAGAACTTTCAAGAACTGACTTGATGACTTGACAGCTGCCGTTCCAGCTGGTCTACAGCACCTGTCAGAGATGTCAGAATTCAGTTATGAACCGGACCAGCCGGTTACCATGAAGAAGGCCTATAAATAGGCTCATACAGACTACAGAAACTGTTGTTGATATAGTTGAATATTGAGTTGTTCAAATTATTGATCAAGTATCTAACAAAGAAGATCTAGCTATTCCTTGAAGATTAAAGTGCAGATCTAAGAAGTTGGAGAGAGAGAGCTCCATCCAAGAAATCAGCCGTTGGAACTAGGCTGAGAAGAAGGGTTCAGATTTAATCTGGATCTTAAGAAGCAGAGATCAATGATCAACTGCAGAAGGAGTCAATCTTATTGAGTTCTACTTTCAAGAAGCTTTGAAGAAAGCTAAGTCAGATTGATTTCAGCTTAGTTCTTCCAAGAACTCATCAAGAAACTCACAACTCCCCTCTCTTGTCTTTGGGTTGCTGAGTTAACAATTGTATAATCATTTTTATCTTGTAGGATCATTTGGATCTGAGTTTTTGTAAGCCTGTAATTATAAAGGCTGAGTGTAGGGCTTGAGAGCCTGAGTGTAGGAGATTGAAATCTCTGAGTGTAGGCCTTGGTGGCTGAGTGTAGGCCTTGGTGGCTGAGTGTAGGCCTTTGTGGCTGAGTGTAGGCTTTGTGGAAAAGCTGAGTTGTAGGGCCTTGGGCCTGAGGTGTAGGAACCAGTTTGGGTTCTGAGTTAGTGGAGAAGTTTGGCCGAATCTAGTACACTGCTAGATAGGCGAAGGGGGAAAGTGGATGTACCCAAAGCTTGGGGAACCACTATAAAACTCTGTGTCTGCTGTGATTGTGATTTGTTGTGTATGCTGTGTGATTGCTGTGCAAAAGTAGATATAAATCTGTGTTAGAAACTGATTGCTGCCATAAAAAGTTAAAAAGAATTTGGTCACCTATTCACCCCCCCTCTAGGTGTTTAGGTACTATATCTTTCAATCAACCTGCCCTACCAGCTAGTGAGAGCCTGACAGCAGAATCCATCTCGGAGCCAAAGGACTTAGCCTCCACGAGAGATCAACCTGCCCTGCCAGCTAGTGAGAGCCTGGCAGCGGAATCCATCTCGGAGCTAAAGGACTTAGCCTCCACGAGAGATCAACCTGCCCTGCCAGCTAGTGAGAGCCTGGCAGCGGAATCCATATCGGGGCTAAAGGACTTAGCCTCCACGAGAGATCAACCTGCCCTGCCAGCTAGTGAGAGCCTGGCAGCAGAATCCATCTCGGAGCTAAAGGACTTAGCCTCCACGAGAGATCAACCTGCCCTGCCAGCTAGTGAGAGCCTGGCAGCGGAATCCATCTCGGAGCTAAAGGACTTAGCCTCCACAAGAGATCAACCTGCCCTGCTAGCTAGTGAGAACCTGACAGCGGAATCCATCTCAGAGTGAGACCTTTCATGGACCATAAATATTTTTCGGTGGTTTCTACCATTAATTATAACTGATACAACGCAAGCTAAGTTCATTACAAAAAGATGATTCACTTCTCTCTTACCTCCCTCTTCCCCCGTGAATCATCCGATCCTTCCCCGGGTGCCCACATCAACCCTGTCCTCACATCTCTCCTCTGCTGCCTCGAGTCAGACTTCTTCAATCCGCACCGGGTCTTGCGCTTGTTGAGGCTGATGAGGTTGCGGTGCTGGAGCTCTTGTCCTTCTCAACTCCAGAAATTCGGGGCAAGTAGATGTTGCGTGGCCTTCCTCCTGGTGGAACTCACAGTAGGGTAACTCTACTCTAACTCTTCTCCTTCCAGTTCGGTTCCTCCTCTCCCTTCGACCAATTTCCATCGCTTGCTGTGGTGGGGTAGGAGTTGCCTAGGGGCTTGCCTTTGGAAGTTGAACCTCCCCAGGCCTTCATGAAAATCACCCCCACCTTGGTTGTGACCTCTTCCTGGACCCCGAATGGGTCCTCCCTGCTGCCTCCAACCTGGTTCTGGACCCTCCTGTCCCTGGAACCCCTGAGCTCTCTGCTCCTCTCTCCTTCTTCCTTCCTGATGTTTTGCGCCTCCTTGCTCATTCGACTCCACCTCTGTTAGCCTTGCCAAATTTTTGACAAATGACGGGTTGGCCGCCTCCATGGCTATCTCCTCTGCCGCCCTTTCCATTAGCTCTTCGAAGGAAAGGGGGGCCTTCCGGGTCAAGCTCATCTTGAAGAAGCCCTCCTTCAGCCCAACGGTGAAGGCCATCTGAAGAGCATACCCGGGCATCTCTTGGACCTCCAAGATCTCTTCTTGGAACCTGTCAACGTAGCGGGCCAGCGACTCCTCGACCCCCTGTCTTATCAGGAAGATGGACTCAGGACTCCTCTTCCTCTTCTTGGAGGTGGAGAAGCGAAGTTGGAAGCTCCGGCTCAAGTCCTCGAACCCGTAGATCGACCTTGGAGGGAGTTGATGGAACCAGTCTGTTTCCTTCTCCTTCAACGTGATCGCAAAGAGGCGACACTTGAAGGCATCTATCATCAGCCTGATGGAGACCGCATCCTCGAACCATTGCAAGTGTTGGACGGGATCATCCTTCCCGGAATAGTAAGCCATGTCTGGCTCTCTGAACCCCTCGGGAATGGGAGCTGAGATGATCAGCTCGCTGAAGGGTGACCCCCTAAGGGGTCGTCTCGCCACCTCCACTCTCGCGACCTGCTCGCCTGGGAGGTTGGCACTCGCCGGGCTGGAGAACAGCTCCCGACCGGTGAGGTCTCGCTCGACCCCATCTCCCATCCTCTCCTTTCCTGGCCTTCTTCCTGGTGTGCTTCCCTCTCCCCCCGCTGGGGTCATCTCGCCTAGACCCCTGGGAGTCGACTCGTCGAGGGGGGAGCTAGCTCCTGGGGGGTCAGGGTGGAGCTGCCACCCTGACGAGCAATGCTTCGCAGCATCTCCATGATGCCTTGGATGGAGGCCATGAACTCTTGCCTCCCAACAAAAGGTCCTGAGCTAGGGAGCTCGCCGAGATCATCACTACCTCCCTCACCTCCAGTCATGACTCTCTCCCGAGATCTTCTGTGCTGGTCACTGTCCACGCTCACCGCACCAAAATGTTGGAACCAAAACTTTGGTCTCTCGTGGAGTTCGGGGTCCCAAAAGAGGGGGTGACCTCACACCTACTACACTCGGAGGAACGTCACGGACCGAAGACTTGGGAAACTAGGAACAGACCCTCGGCTCTAGCGCGGAGGTCCCACCTCACACCCGGAAGGATACCTGAGCTCTTCCCCTCCCTAGCCAATGCTCGAGCTAGGGTGCCTTGGAGGAGCCCTATCTACTCTACCAAGGAGGAACTAAGGGAGGAAGAAGCCGAAAAGATTCCCCCTCAAAGGCACCCAAGGGGGTCTATTTATAGTTTTTCCCAAGCACATGACCCATAATGTCTGAAACGCCCCCAAGGCAAATAAGCCTTGGGCCAATAGGGAACCGCCACGCCGGGGGGCAAAGAGGTAAAAACATCCCGGGGGCAAAACGGTAACGACAAGGCCTAAAGGGAGCCAAGGATGGGGAGAGCCCACACGCCAAACCGCAGGGCGGGCGAGACCCGGCCCCAGGCCGGTCTCGCCCCCACCAACCCGCGGGGCGGGCGAGACCCGCCCGGGCCGGTCTCGCCCCCACCTGCCCGCGGGCCGGGCGAGACCCGGCCCCGGGCCGCTCTCGCCCCCACCAGCCCGCGGGGCGGGCGAGACCCGGCCCCGGGCCGGTCTCGCCCCCACCAGCCCGCGAGGCGGGCGAGACCCGTCCTCGGGCCGGTCTCGACCCCACCAGCCCGCGGGGCGGGCGAGACCCGGCCCCGGGCCGGTCTCGCCCCCACCAGCCCGCGGGGCGGGCGAGACCCGGCCCCGGGCCGGTCTCGCCCCCACCAGCCCGCGGGCGGGCGAGACCCGGCCCCGGGCTGGTCTCGCCCCTGCCAATCCGTTGCACTTGCCTCAAAGAAGGGGCCACTGGGGGGGGAGGTAAAATTTTTCCCCCCTACTAGTATATTTCCAAGCCAGAGCCAAAATTGGCCACCGAGAGTGCAAAATCTCCAAAAAGCTTAAAAACGCGTCCGCCTTGTTTGGGGCCCACTCTTCGCGAATACGGGGTTGTACAATGTACGCTTTGGAAAAATCCTGGGGATTTTCCTTCAAGCAAAAGCTGGTGAATTCTTGGTCTCCCCGACCATATTCATCAATGCCAGCAAGCGCCTCACATGCGCTTTGTTTGGCAGATGGGAGAGGACGATCTCCAAGCCATCCAAGGCTTCCTCCTTCTCCATCCCAGCTTCTGAGAGCACAAGGGCCGTGAAGGCCACTCCCCACCCTGCAGTAGAGGTAATCCCATCTCAACAACCTCTTCCAGCAATTCAACTTCCATCTTACACCAATCTTCCACTTCCTTCAGCTTCCCCCACTAATGTTTCACCATCAACTCATGCATCCCCTCCTATGCCTCCTCCACCATCACCTCCTCCACCACATCTGTCTAGCATTCCTCATTTTGACATATTATCTTTTTCTCCACCTCCACTAGACACCACCATAACAGATACCATTCCACCCAGCTCTCCTCCATCTGTTACCCTCACTGCATCTACTTCTCTACCATCACCATCTACCTCTCCATCTTTGGACAATCCCACTGTATCTACCATCATAACCCTGCTCACTCCCCTCATCAAATCCCTAATTACAGAGGCCATTACACCTCTTGTAAATTCTATAAATTCTTTATCTGCCCAGGTGTCCCTTCTATCTGCTGCCCCCTCTTCATTCAGGGGCCTAGCTCCAGGTTCTCCTGAAACCAGGCAGGGGGAGATGCTCTGTGATGAAGCAGCAGTTTCAGATGCAGCAGCAGTTCCTCCAGTAGCAGTTCCTCCTACAGCAGTTTCAGTTGCAGAAGCAACAATTTTGACAGAATTTGATTCAGATTTGACTGAATTGATCCATTTTATGGATACTGACATTGACTTAGATGAGTCAGTTCCAGAGCAGATACAAACTGTTGGTGATTTCCATTTGAATCCCACAGTTGATTTGACTGTTTTGTTGAGACCTTTTGATTCACTTTATGTATAGTTCCCTTCTATTAAGCCATCCCTGGCTATTATTGTTGTCACCCCTCCAATAAGTCCTACAGTTGCTAAGCAACTTAGTAATAGTTTTGCTGTTACAGAGCAAGTCATCTCCTCCCCCCCCCCCCCCCCCGCAGAGATTTCTGCCCCTATTTTTGTTATGGATGATTCCCCAATGACTGACCTGGATGCATTGATTCTGGCAGACATTGAGGAAGAGAATAAAGCTCTAGAAGAGAGCTCAGTTTTAATCAGCTCTCCAGTTCCAGTTCAACCTGCCAAGCCCCAGATATTTGTAGTTACCCTAAGAGCAATTGATGCTTTGTATGCCAATCGTCAAGGGTCTAGCTCAGATGAGGAAGAGGAAGATGAAGATTCTGATGAAGAAGCTCAGAAGAGAGTCAAGTCAAACAAGAGAAAGGCTCCTCCTCCTCCTGTTCCTAAGCCCAATCCAACAGCTGACACTCCCTACTACATCCTGCATAACATCACTCCCTATGAGGGAATGCCTGCTTGGATGTGGCTATCAAAGAATCAACAAAAGGAAAGAAAGGAAAGCAGGAGATATTCCTCTTCACCAGTTGTTAGATATAGAAAAGATCCTCCTCCTCCTCCAGCTGATGGTACTTCCAGTTCCTCTATTTCAAAGCCTGCTCCTGTACAAACCTACCAAAGGCATCAGAGCAAGTCTTCAGGAGGTTACCAGCAGAGGCAACAATCTTCAGGCAGACAACAACCTCAACAGCATCAGCAAAGTGAATCTGTAAAACAGAAGGCAAAGAGTCCTGGAAGACCTTATTCCCCTCCGGTGTCTTTTGAGGATCCTGAAACAACTAATACTACTAAGATGGCCAGATTCCAGGAGCTGATTGGTCTCTCATTGATTAACAAAACAAAAGCTGAGGGAAAGGACATATCAGGATACTCAACAATGTCAATGTATAGAAAAGAAGAACATAAAAGGTTTGACAAAGACAACAAACTTTTCAATGTTGATGACTACATGAAGCTCCATCCAGAGGCTGTTGTTCCCAGAGCCTCTAGTCAAAGTTGTTTGGTATAACTGATATGAAGATGACTGCAGCTCGGGCAGCTAATCCAAATAGAGAGATCAAATTCTCAAAGCCTAGAGCTAGCAGCAGCAGCAGCAAAGAGAAGGATAAAGACCAATCCAAGAAAAGCAAGATATGATCTAAGTTTTTTCCTTCTTTTCCTATTTTTGTTTTTACAACTCTCTAGTTATGTTTCTGAACAAAGCTTATATATATATCTGCTACATGTGTTATAAATTCTCTATCAGATATATGCTTTTTCTGCTTTGTTTTGTTTCAGTCTGTGTCTTCACTTAGTGACCTCACCCAAATAGGGGGAGATTGTTGGATCCCTTGTTTGGATTTGGGCTAGGTTCACTGAGTTAGGATGTCTTTGACCCACCTTGTATAGTCAGGGACTGGTTGTGTCCTAGAGTCTAGGGTTTATCCTTAGAACATCATCTTGTGGACCAGCCATCCTCCAGACTGCCAGAGAAACTCAAGACTTAGAGATATCTTCAGCTCAAAGAAAAGTGTTCGACGTTTGTCGATCTCAGCTCAACGAATCATATTCCTTGCTCGACGAACTCTGATCTACTATTTGACTTAGAGATATTTTCAGCTCAAAGAAAAGTGTTCGACGTTTGTCTATCTCAGCTCGACGAACCACATGCCTTGGTCGATGATTTCTGTTCTACGATTTGAATTCTTCTCAGTCAGAGACTTCTCAGATTCTAAGTCCACAATCATTCTTCATTCGACGAATGTGGATCTCTGTTAGACGAATGATAATTGTTAGTTCGACGAAGGTTGAAGCAGAATTGACAAGTTTCCCTTGAAGACTAAGTGTTATTGTCTGGTCGACGAACACATCAGCTCAGCTCGACGAACTCATCAGCTCAGCTCGACGAACTCATCAGCTCAGCTCGACGAACTATGAACTCAGCTCGACGATTCCTGTTCTTCGTTCGACGAATCCAGTCTAGGTCTTCTCCAGTTTTCCGTCTCTTTTCTTGGCGATGATTCCTGAGTAATTAATGTCCAATCTTCTCGGAATGTTACTGTTAGAAAGAGCATTGATCAAGGATTATTACATGCCGCTTTTCCATGGGACAGTTAGAGAATTCATCCATTGTCACTTCCTTCCCAGGCCGACTGCATTTACTGCTCAAAGATTCAAATTTCGTGTGTGCTTTTGTTTTTCAGTCAGAGTTTTACAGAAAAAAATAATCAAGCAGTCCTGCTGATACAGAGATTACATTCAAGAAATCTTACAGAAATCAAAAGTTTTCATTCACTGCAATTAGCCTAAGCCAGAGAACATTATCATCAAGAAGAAGAAGAACAATCAATCTCTATCAAGAGTCTTCTTCCTTCAACCGTACAGGATAACTTCAGAAGGACAATAATATCTCTATCTGTCAAAGAAGTTCCTGAAGCAATCTCTGGTCAAGGCAATCAAGCTTTTGAAGACCTGTCACCCTGAAGCAGTGCTCCAGATTTCCTAATCCATTCAAGATCTGAGAAAGAGAAGAAACCATCACCATTTTCCATCCTCTGTACAGGGTTTTAAGTCCCTTCAAAATTATTCATGGTTGCAAGTCTCCTACCAAAAGACTTGAGATTTTGGTTTTTGAGCACCTGAATAAAAGTTTATTGGTGTCAGACACCTGATCAAAAACCTGAATGGATTCCTACCAGGGTGGTAGAAGAGTGGATGTACCCAGGTTGGGGAACCACTATAATTTCTTGTGTCGTCTGGTTGCCCTTTTTCTTTTGTTTTTGGCTGTGTTCTGTGATTTTCTAGGTTGCTGTTTTTATTACTTTGTTTTGCTAACATGTTCACTTAGGATTACAGCAAAAGCTGCAAAGATTTTTTAAGAGACCACAATACTCTATTCACCCCCCTAGAGTATTTCAGATCTAATCTTCACTTTCAAGGTTGGCTAATTTTAAGGTCAAAGTTAGACATACTTAGTGTGAACTACATATGGGCACACCACTGTTTTCGCTAAGTCAGTTTGTCCCCAAACTTACTAATCGAACGGGGGTGGTACCATTGTTGAATGACTTCTTTAGTTGTGGATCGTGGCAAGCTGATACCATTTGTAAGACCCCCCACCCCCTCCCGGATCCCAAAACACGGTACGAAGAGGGTCTTATGCCCAAAAAAGCCACCTTGCGGTAGCATTAGCACACGGGCTAACCTGTACCACAAGACGTCTATTCTGCCGGCTACAACTAATATCAATATATGCCAACCCAACCAAAATGTAAATTAGAAGTCAAATTCACACAAAGCATAATAGTCCAAAGTACATCAAAATAGAGAAGCTATAACAAGCTTCTATAAAGTATCAGAGTATAGCTAACATATGCCCAAAAGGGCTACATCAAATCACTCAACAAAACTCACATCGGTAACCGACGGTAGCAACGACACCGTCTCTTCAGGCCCCGTTGTCCTGGCCTGGTTGTCATGCTACAAAGTTTGCGGCTCCTCTACCTACGGGGCGACCTCCTAAAAAGGAAGACGTAGCAACCAGTAGTCAAAAAGAATAAGTGGCTATCACATCCGCTCCCCCGGCGACTCCTCGGCACCGGGCGGAGAAAGGAAGCAGGATACAAAGTATAACAAGTATATAGCATGTACAAGCAGGTGGTAGTAGTACAATATGATTAGCAGCATTTTAATCTAGCAGATCTACAAGAGCTATAACAATCCATCAAGTATAAGTAACTACAACAGAAAAGTAACTTAACTTATAAGGATGCTCATACAAGCTTATAAGTTAAGCATCAGTTTAACATAAAGTAACTTATCGTATAGGAGTCCCCATACAAACCTATATGATGAGAATCTTGTTTGTGCAATGTAATGTAATGGTATGCATGTAATGCAATGACTCACCCATGATCACGCACATGCAACCGCTATGTCGACACAGACTAGTAGTTCCCACTTTCGAGCAAGTAGCTAACCTCTCAGACATCAACCGTCGTGGCTAGGCGGCGATAGTAGAGCGGGCTTCTCTACTACTAAGCGGGCATCCACACTGCTTCACTTAGGCCTCTGTATGCCTCAATGCTAAGAACACAACAGCGGATCTCCCCTCGTATATTATGGCCCAGCGGGAGTTTCGGGTAGATGTGTACCGAGAACCAAGCCCCGAACTGGCCTTGTGTGACCCGAAAGGAGCCTCAGAAGAAAGCACGAGGACCAAGCCCAATCATTCACTTGTTACGGAAGGAGCCCTGGGACATGAACACTGAGGACCAAGCCGAACCGCCCAAAGTCTAACTGTCAACTCCCGTCGGTGTGATGACTGGCGAGCCTGTAGACCTGCCATACTATCCTTAACCCAGGATTATGACACCGCGTGTCGACTTACACTGCATGCAATTCCACTTCACCGTGGCATAGAAGGAGCCTCGGAGAAAGCCTGAGGACCAAGCCCAACCATCCACTCAGCACGGAAGTAGCCCCGGAAATGAGCACCGAGGACCAAGCCCAACCGTCCATTTATAGCTCATCTCAACACTAACCAACTCAGTGTGGTCAAAACTCACATATATACCCTTTCACAATGCTACCCGTAGGGAGACGCCACTTTAAGAATTGGACTACTAAATTCATTTAGTTAAACAATCATTCACATGGTCATAGATTATCATCCTACATTTCATCTCCAAATGATTTCAACACATTATTTACATGATGCACATTTCTATTGGTTTACCAATTTCTACCAAATCGTTTCGTTCGAGTACGCTTCATTTCGCAAATCAATTACGTGGGATCCAATTATCAATTTCATTGTTCATAGAACTATGATGGTTAATATAAAAGAGTTCACCCAACCTCAAGTTAATTTACTACATTGTCCCCACCGAGTCCAAACCCAATGTTATACAAAACCCAGAATTCTAATTACAGAACACTATCAGGACAGCAACTTCAACCGAAGATTCCCGAATATACATGATTCCGGTGAAGGCGTGTAACCCCTCGATGGAAAGGTCTTTAGATGTGTTACAACTTTGATGTTCAGACCATAACCCAGATTCAACAGTATCACACTTGAAATCAGCTTTAGATACTGCCGCGTACATAACACAATTTCTGCATGCAGGGTTTGTCGGACGCCAATTACGTTCAGACTTTCCCATGGCTACAGACTTCGCTTGAAGTCGTGCAACTACTCATTGGAAAGGTATTTTCAGGGACTTCAACTTTCGTGTTTAGTCGAAAGCCTAGATCTGGCCATATCACACCCGAAAATGGCCAAGAAGTTCACTGCGTGCAGAACACAGATTCTACACGCATCTTAAGGCGGAATGAGCGGCATCGGTTCATCTTCCTCCTCAAGCCTATCTTCCACAAATCACATCAGAAATTCCTCCTCCCTTATTCACCCTCATGAGGCCATTACTCTTCACATAGAAGGTTGGGGAGGTTGAAGACACCGCTATCCTTAGAGCACAAGCCCTAGAACGGCCTCTTCCTATAGAAATCATCATCTCGCAAGTCTAGACTCTTTTGAGTCGACATCTCTCCTAGATATATCTACAGATCTAGCACCAAGGAAGAGGGGAGGAAGCTCACCTTATTTCTGGCGTTTCCACCATTTCTGACCAAGGACCTTGTGACTCTTCTCGGTGGCATCTTCTCCTCGGCAGCGGCACCGTCTTACTCCTCTCCAGCAGTTCTCTCAGGGAAAAGGGGTTGAAATGAGGATGAAAATGGCTAGGGTTTCATTTCCCCTTGTATGTGAAAAGTGACACAAGTAGGGACACGCCCGTGTCCTTACCCGTGTCCTGCTCGGGCAAAGCATCATCGACAGTTTCTCTATCGGTTCAATACGTGACACGGGTATGGACACACCCGTGTCTCTACCCGTATCCACATGACACTGTCGTATGTTCTGGTCGTGTCCTGCTCTGGACACATCTCGTCGAGTTTCACTTGTCACACACGGGTAGGGACACGCCCGTGTCTCTACCCGTCTCCTCCTCGGGGCACACTTCATCGAGATCCACTCGACACACATGGGTAGGGACACGACCATGTCTCTACCCATGTCATCTTCATACGGGTAGTGACACGCCCGTGTCACTACCCGTATCGTTCTCTAGGACAACTCGAGTCATTGGCTCGAGAGTTGGTTGGATAAAAACGGGTAGGGACACGCCCGTGTCTCTACCCGTGTCCTTTACGGGGACAGTGGTTATACATGCATGGGTAGGGACACATCGTTTCCCTACCGTGTCATCATGCACACCGGTAGTGACTCTGGTAGTGTCATCATGCCCGTGTCACTACCTGTGTCCTTCTATGGACGTACTCGAGTCGTCGACTCGAGAGCCGGCCTCACCCACACGGGTAGGGACACGCATGTGTCTCTACCCATGTCCTATTCTGGACTGATTTCTCTTCCCAATTACAAGTGCAGCCACGCTGATAGAACTTCCTTGAGCCCAAGTCAGCTCTCCTTACTCAAAAACGCACACGAAGGGCCTACTGCGAATCGGAGCGTTACAGAACTTCTTAGCAAAATGAAATTGCTGAAAGGAAGAACAGAACTCTAATTGAGGCAGGTAGGACTTTGTTAAATGACACTTCTCTCCCAGAATATTTCTGGGCTGAGGTAGTAAATACTGCTTGTCATATTCTCAATAGAGCTTCCATCACTAAAAGCCACAAAAAGACTCCCTATGAAATTCTGAAAGGCAGAAAACCAAACTTATCCTATTTTAAGATTTTTGGTAGCAAGTGTTATGTACTAAAAAATGGTAAGTCTCATTTGACTAAGTTTGTTGTCAAGTCCCAAGAAGTGATATTTATTGGGTACATCAACAATAGTAGAGAATATAGGATCTATAACTTGACGACACAAGTTATAGAAGAGTTTGTCCATATTTTCTTTGATGAGTCTAAGTTAATTAACTGTGAGCTGCCAAGCACTTCTTCTAGTCCTGCAGGCTTAAGAGATAAGATGAATAATCTAACCATCAAGAAAGATAAACCAGTAAGCCAAGAGATTGAAGATGATGGATACTATCTAGGGGAGCTCAAGACTTACAAGCTGAAAATGAAGAACAACCAGCTGAAGACATAAAAGATCAACAAGCTGAAGAAAGATTACCTCTAGCTTTGAGACATTCAAGAGATCATCCAACTCATCAAATCATTGGTGATGCAAGTCATGGTGTAATGACTAGAAGCAAGATCTTGAACTCAACATTATGTTCAAGTTTTCTGACTCAAATGGAACCAAAGAAGTTTGAAGAGACTATCTAAGATTTATTATGGATTAGTGCTATGTAGGAAGAGCTGAATCAATTCAAGAGATGCAAAGTTTGGAAACTGGTTCCCATACCTAAAGGACATAATGTGATAGGGACCAAATGGATATACAAGAATAAGTTAGATGAAAATGGCATTATTGTCAAGAATAAAGCCAGATTAGTTGTAAAAGGCTACAGGCAGGAAGAAGGAATAGACTTTGACCAAACCTTTGCCCCAGTAGCAGAGCTGGAAGCAATAAGACTATTCCTTGCCTATGTAGCCTATAAAGAATTCATGGTCTTTCAAATGGATGTCAAGTCAGCATTCCTGAATGGAGATCTAAAAGAAAAAGTATATGTGGACCAGCCATCAAGTTTTGTATATCTTCACTTTCCTAATCATGTCTATAGACTTAAGAAAGCTCTATATGGGTTGAAACAAGCCCCTAGAGCATGATATGAGACATTGTTTACTTTCCTCATTGAGAATAATTTCTCAAGGGATAAAATAGATAAGACCCTATTCCTGAGGGAATCAAAGGGCAAGATCATCCTAGTCTATATATATATGTTGATGACATAATCATTGGATCTACTGAGAACAACCTTTGTAGGAAGTTTGCCAAACTTATGCATGGGAAGTTTGAGATGAGCAACATGGGTGAGCTAAAGTTCTTTTTGGGACTTCAAGTAAGACAGACTGATGATGGATTGTCCATATCTCATTCTAAGTTCACCAGGGAGTTGATTAAAAAATATGGCATGGAGACTGCTTCCACCATGAAAACTCCAATGGGGTCAAGTATGCCTTTAGGCAAAGATGAGGCAGAGAAACCTGTTGATGAGTCTTTGTATAGAGGGATAATTGGCTCCTTACTATACTTGACTGCAAGTAGGCATGACATCATGTAAGCTACATGTGTCTGTGCTAGATACTAGGTATGCCCTAAGGAGTCTCATTATTCTGCTTCCAAGAGAATTTTAAGATATCTTGAGGGCACACTAGATCTTGGTCTATGGTACCATAGGAATAGATATTTTCTGCTAACAGGTTTTTCAGATGCAGACTTTGCAGGCTGCAAAGAAGACAGAAAAATTACCACAGGTACATGTCAATTCCTAGGAGGAAGACTGGTGTCATAGTACAACAAAAAGCAGACTAGTGTTGTTATATCCACAGCTGAGTCAGAATATATTGCAGCTGGAAGTTGCTGTGCTCAGTTGCTATAGATACAACATCAACTGGAAGACTATGACATCAAGATAAGTAAAACTCCACTATATTGTGATTCTACTAGTGCTATTTCAATTGCTAGAAACCATGTTTCTCATAGTAGAACAAAGCACATTGAAATTAAGTACCATTTTATTAGAAAACATGTTGAGAAAGAGGACATACCTTTAGAATTTATTTCTACTGATACTCAAGTAGCTGATATATTCACTAAACCTCTAGATGAAAGTAAATTCAATTACTTTAAAATTGAAGTAGGCACGTTGAATCTGGAATAGAATGGAAAATTAAGAAAAAATTCTACTCAACATATGACTAAGTAAGTTTGTGTCGACACATAAGGTAATCTGTGTCGACACTCAGTAGTTGGTGTCGACACATAAAAAAGATTTTGTCGACACTCAGAATTTGGTGTCGACACAAAGAGTTGTTGTCACTCAAATGTTGGTGTCGACACATAAGGTCATCTGTGTTGACACTCCGCAATTAGTGTCGCCTAATAGAGTTGTCGAGACCCTAAACTCTCTATCGAGACTTTAGCAGTCTGTGTTGACACAATCAAAATTGTCTGGACATACGAAACTCTATTTTACCCCTCCTTTTGGCCTTCCCTGTTAGAAAGTATAAATAGGTGGAAACGAGACCTTGTCGACTACGCTCTCAGAAATCTCGAGACTAAACCGTCTGTGTCGACAAGAAATTCATCTTCCTTCTCTTCAACTTCACTTCTCTCATCTCCAATGACGCTCAAGTTGGAGAACAACGTTAACGAAGGTTATGAGCTCGTTCGAGGAGCGTTCACTGATGCTGATCAAGAAATCAAGACGGTTGTGGACCTAATCCAGGAAGCCGGACTGGATTATTTGGTTTCTGAATCAACAAAAATTTGGAAGAAGGAAGTTCTTGAGTTCTATTCCAACGCTACGTTGAACTCAAAGGGGAACAAGATCAAGTCTATTGTTCATGGCGAAACGGTCAAAATAACACTCAAAAGTCTGAGTAAATCCCTTCATCTTCCAAGGATAAAAGAAGAGACTGAGGTTGATTCAAATTTTACTGCTGAAGCCCTTAAATGGTGTGGGCTGGCCACAACAACAAACATTGGATCGTCCATGACAAGGAAAGGGATGAACTCCAAAGGGAAATTTCTATCTGAAATAATTGGCAAGGTAGTTCTCTGCAAGACTGGGGGCATGATAGGATCTCTTCCCACATGTTCAGCCTCATGACAAGAGTCATCTTCCAGGTGAAGACCGACTAAAGTAGTATAATCTTTAATAAGATCAAGGACAGTCTTAAGAAGCCAAATCTGGGCAGAATATTAAGTCTGTATCTGGCAGCCAGCATACCTGAGGTGCTCAACCAGATTGTTGGTTCCAAAATAAATCATGTGAGGAGAATGGATATAAGAATCCTCTCTAGGTGGGACAGAGTATTGTCCAAGGAAGTCCCTGCACCAAAGCAGAAGTCCAAACAGGTCACTACATCAAAGAGAGATACAGTGCAAGATGAGGAGTCCTCCAGTAACTCAGAATAGAGAATTGAATTCAGTTCTGATGAAGATACCACTAACCTACCAAGGATGTCTCCAACTCATACACCTGGAACTGAAGCTCAGATCCAGGGGAAGGCTGTCCATCAGATAGATAATCCAGAGATATCAGTCCCTGCAGAAACTATCATTGAAGCACAGCCAGACAGTGAGACTGTAAACCTCACTATAATGGAAGTGGTTCATGACATCAACACAGCTGCTGACCCTTCTGAAAGAGAGGCACATGATGTGCATATTCCTGATTTGCTAGAAAAACCTCAAGCTCCTGAGACTGAAGTAATTTAAGACTTAGTAAATGACTTCCAGGAGGAGCAAGAATAAGTACAAAAGGAAGAAATGTCTGTAGATGTACCAGCTGCTGCAAGGATTGAGGGGGAGGTGCCAGACCTAGCCCAAGACTAGATGTAGATGTTCCAGGCACAACAGTGGAACTTGAGATATCATCTGACTCTGAAGATGAGGAAGCAGCATCAGTTCTTAAGAAAAGAAAGTTTATGGAGTTAAAGAAAAAGAGTGTTGGATATAAGAAAGCTTTCAAGGCTGGCTCCTCATCTACTGCTTCTCCAATAGATTTTAGTTCTCTATTAGTACAGCTACAAGTCAAACTTGATGAGCAAAGACATGCATTAGAAAAGTATGTGGATGAAAGCCATAAAGCACTGCAGTTCAATCTGGCCCAGGATATCAAATCTATACGAATTGAGGTAAACATGCTTAAGAAAGACATGACAGATTGCTTCCATAAGAGAGGCAATACTGTGGTGTATCTTGCCAAAAAGCAACAATCCACTAAGACTGAAATAGATGATCTTGTTGTCAAGTAAGGAATTGTTCTCCAAAATCAGAAGAGATTGAATGAGAATTTGATGGAACTACACTCCATCTCTCTGACTAAATTGGATGAACAAACCACTGCCATTACAGCCAATATGAACACCCAAGTATCTACTATAGAAAAACATATTCAACTGGATTTGGCAACAGTTACTACTGCTATAAAAACTTCTGAGTCTGCAATTTCTGCTCTAGTAAAGAAGTTCAAAGACTACTACACAACTGGAAATTATCATATTATTGATAAAATAAGATTTCAAAAGAATGATCTCAGAGATCATATTCATAGAGAAGTCATAAAGGGGGAGAGGGTATTAGTTCAAGCTAACTCTGAACATGCAGAATGGGTAACTAATAATATTAGAGCTACCTTGGGATATCCACCCTTATGTGATGATAATAACATTGCAGAATCTGGATGCCAACCTGAGTTCTTGGAGGGGATGCAACATGAAGTAGCTTAAGTTATATATCCCCCTTCTGAGTTTGAAGAAATCCAACAGGCTGTCCAAACTATGTACAACCCTCCACTGGATAAAATGCCAGTAATTTGTGAGGAAGTGGACATGACTGACTCAGTTTTACTGAAAGAACAAGAGGCCCAAATGACTAAGAAAAGATTCAGAGAACAAGCTGAGACTAGGCCTGATTTTGAGAAATGGAGTCCAACCTCAAGAAGTATCATCTTAACTGCATGGAATGCAGTTGCTGAAAATCAGTATGACAGGGGTATGTGGTACTCTAATAAGAATGGGATAAATATCTTGCGCAAATAAGAGAGAATCTATAAATTCAGGAAGGACTTGAGGCTGGAAGGATCCCTGCAAACTCCATAGAGCCCTATAAGTACTTCCCTAAACCATTCCATTACTTTGAAAAAGCAAAAGCTGAAAGCTGCACAACTTAAGGCCAAAGACATTAAGGGAAAGAAGCTTGCTTCTAATATTGAAGCTGAAGTTAAAGCTACTATTCAGACAGGCAAAGGAGTTGTCATCAAGGAACCTGATCAACTTTAACTTTATATTGAAGAAAATGTGAATTTTGATTGTTCTAGATTTTGGAAGAAAATGTGAATTTTTTGATTGTTCTTAGGAGTTGTGTCGAGACAAGAAGTAAGTCTGTTCGACGATCGACACACAGGACTTGTGTCGACACCCAGAGTTTAAGTCGACATCAACTATGTCGACACTCATAACCTGTGTCGACACATTTAGACATTATTGCATTGATAGTTATAAAGAAGCAGCTATGTCGACATCCAGGACTTGGGTCGACATTTGGAGAGGCTATGTCGACACACAGGACTTGTGTCGACACATTCTACAAAGGCTGTGTAGAGAACTTGATAAAAAGTTGTGTCGACAATTCCTGAAGTATGTCGACACATTCTATAAAGACTGTGTGTCGAGAACTTGATGAAGAGCTGTGTCGACTATTTTCTGAAGTATTCGACACATTCTACAAAGACAGTGTTGAGACTGAATGAAGAGCTATGTCGACAGTTTCTGTAGTTTGTCGACAACACCAAAGGAAGTGTGTCGACACCCGGGTATTAGTGTCGACACATACTATCCTTATGTCTCGACACATTCAGTGAGTTGAATAACTCTAAGTGCAAATCTCAAGACTAAAGACTTGTCAGCTGCTAGAATTGTCACGGCTTATTAGACATGTCAGAACTGTCAGATGTCAATCAACTACCGGATCAGCTGGTTACCTCTGATGTAAACTATAAATAGAGACGAGCTATCAGAGAAAAATAACAGAAGATAGAGAGAAATTAAAGTAAAATTCTCCAAGAAAAATTCATGAAATCCTGTACAACAGAAGATTTTGATTCAAAATCAGAGAAGGGATTGCTTCACAGCAGATCTGTTAGAGATTGCAGATTTAATTCAGCAAGGTGGGAGAAGCTGGATCTACACCAACTTCTCAAGAAGATTCAACCTAGGTTCTCTCTTTCAAGAAGCTTTGAATAAGCTAAGTTAGGTTGAATCAGATTCATTACTGCAAAGAACAGTAGAAAGCAGATCCATCAAGATCTGATCAAGATTCCCCCATCTCTCTCTGATGAAGGAAGGAACATCTTCTTAATCAATTTTCTGTAGGATCTATTTTAGATCTGAGTGTAGGAGATTAAGTTATCTGAGTTGTAAGCCTGTAACTATAAAGGCTGATGTAGGGCTGTTTGCCTGAGGTATGAGATTAAGTTTTCTGAGCTATAGGCCTGGTGATAAAGACTGAGGTAGGGCTTGATTGCCTGAGTGGTAGGAGTGCGGATTCACTCTGAGGTAGGGTTCTTGGGAAGAATCTGAGTTGTAGCACTTATTGAAGTGTGAGATGTAAGAACCAGTTTGGGTTCTGAGTTGTAAGATCTGAGGATCTGAGAAGGTGCAAGGAAGTTAGGCAGAATCTAGTATACTGCTAGATAAGCGAAGGGGGGAAAGTGGATGTACTCATCATTGGGGAACCACTACAAAACAGTGTGTATGTTATGGTTGGATGATTTTGTGTTGTGATAACTGTAGATTTTATCTGTGTTGTGATCAAATTATTAACTGTCTAAGTAGAATAAGATTGAACCTATTCATCCCCCCCCCTCTAGGTGTTTAGACAATCTTGAAACCAATTCTATCAGGTATATATGGATTACCAAAACAATACTGCATACATGGATTCATGATAAACAATACTACTTTGAATAAGCAGATAAAGAAAAACGTAGTTAATTATCTTCTCGATGCATTCAAGGCAAAATTTTGACAGTATTCTGTAGAAATACCATAACTTTTGATGGTATTTGAGAGAAATACTTGCAATTTGGGTGAAATACTTGCAATTTGGGCGTCTGATAACAACCAATGGATGAAGAAGACGACTAGGGCGAGGTCATTTAGTCGAAAACTGGGTCACCACAGTAGGAGGTTGCAGGAGTTTCACCATTGGAGGGGAGGAGGCCGGGGTTTCTTTTCGGGAGAAAGAGTAATCGGTCGTTGTAGGGTTGCGCCACGTATCATGGGAGAAGGAGGAGGAAACTGGCAAATGGCCAAGGTGGAGGAAGTTTCTTGGCTAGCGTTTCATTGGGTACAGGGAAATGGTAGAGTTCAGGAGGGGGATGGGGGAACGCAAAAATTGAAGTGGGGTCAAAGAAGGTATTTATTCTCCACCTATTTCTAGGTGGGAAAACACACACAAAAATTATTCTCGTGGGTTTATGTGAAAGGAATAGTATTGATGGGGTTCTCCTAAAGATTCTCTGGTCAAATCGGTAGGACTTCGAATGAAACACTCAAGCAATCCAATTTGATCGAGCGAGCCACGCACATGAGTCACGCTCGCTCGTATGGTCCAAAGTCACCACAAAAGAGGGGACGAAAACAAGCACACATGGGCACCACACACGACTCGTGTCATCGATGAGGACTTTGATGAAATCGACACCAGTGTTAATTAAGAATAGACACAAGCTTTCCTTAATGATGAGACGCCAACCATGATGCATCTCAAGTATTATTGGGGAGGCTCGAGGGTTTTCATGAGAGAGAGAGAGAGTGTGTGTGTGTGTGTGTATGTGTGTGTGTGTGTGTGTTAAAGGAATAATATTGATGGGGTTCCCCTAAAGATTCCTGAGCCAAATCGGTAGCACTTCGAACAAAACACTTAAGCAATACAACCTGGCTGAGCAACCCGTGTGTAACCCCCCAAGTTTCCTGAGGCAGGAAATGGATTCTTTGAGATACTGCCCAGTGGTAGGGTTGACTTCGGCGGTAGCATAGCTGTTTTATTCGGGGCGCCTCTCTGCGAGGTACAGTGTGGCGGTAGCGATACCGCGGGGCGTTAGCGTCGGTTCGTCAAAAGTGTCGTGTTGATTCGACGCATCGTATACCGCGTGACAGTAGGTTGCTGTCGCACGGCGGTGGTAGGGCTGATTTTTTTGGGCAAAACTCCCGGTGAGATACCGCTCAGCGGTAGGGTTAACGCTGGCGGTAGCTGTTTTTTTTGTCATTTATGTGCTGGTGACAAGACGAACTAGCTATAGCCCGACGAAAGTAAGATTTCGGGTGGCGTTAGCAGAGCGGTTATGACGCTGACACGTGCCAGCATGTGTTTGGAGGTTTTTGAACGGTGGCTTGCGGGACAAGCTAACGCTTGACCTACCGCGCGGCGGTAGCTTTCTACCGCACGACGGTAAGTCTTGTAAACTGAAATCTGGAGTAAAAATCGTGGTCGTTCGTCGATTTTTAATGGAAATCCGACGGTGGGGTGGTCATCCCAGGAGGTATAAGGCCGGATATTCATTTCTTCTTCATTTGATCCCACGGTTTTTATTTTCTAAGGGTTGGAGAGAAGGGAGAGTGAAGGAAGAAGAAGAGGAAGGATATCCCGCCATTGTTGGAGCTTCGGAGCTCTGATTTGCAAGCCGAGTTTGGGTCTACGAACGCAAAGCTGTAGCGGTCATTTCCATCTGGCTAGATTTTCTCCCATGGTGCCAAAACGAACATTAAATGTAACGATCCTCTTTCATGTACATGTGAAGTCATTTGTTTTGGCATGTGAGGGTAGATGCTTCACAAACTCATAGGAGGTGATTCTCCCGACTGGACGATCTGTGTATCCTTGTTACCTTTGCATTTAGAATCTGGAATCGAAGTACGAAATAGACATGTTGTGTGAATCTCATCCGGACAGGTTGGTCCAGATTGGTGATGATTGTTTATGTGTCCCAAAAGACCCTGCGGTAATCGTATTGATTTTAAAGTCTCTGGGTGTGCAGATATCCGTATTGAGAGTACTGGAGTAGGTCTCCAGGAAATTGCCTTTTTAGTGGAAGAAACGACAGTCTGTCCCCTACTGCGTGGCGGTAGAGCTACCATCGTCGGTAGCTCCCAGTGAGCACTATTTTGTGAGGCATGTCTCGTGGAGACTCGAGGGCCTGAAGGTTGAGCTATGAGCTTAAATTGATCTGATATGGTGGTCATGAGAGCCAGCCTTGGACATAACGTGGTTAAATTGTCGTGGCTTGCATGTCTGATGGTTTGAGCAACGAGATGTGGCTGACCTATACCCAACCTATGATGTTCGACTTGGAGTGAGTCAAAGTGCAAATCTGGGGGATCGCCATGACTTTGTCGTAGCATGGGAAGAGTCTTAAGCTTCGGGCCGGAAAGACTAGAAATGCTCAAAGTTACCGTCTCGAGGGCGGAGGTGGGGCTTGAATCTCAGCACACCGTAAATATGCCTTGAGTACACGAGATGTGTGGTTTTTCGTGTCAATGCTTCTGGTGAATGGTGCTTAAATTGCACGTCCCGATTACGTTATATATCTATGCTAAATGTCTGCATGGAAGGAGCACTGCCACCCCGAGTGAGGGGTGGAGTCGTTATAATTTGGTCAATTAAGGCTGACTATTGCCTTGCTTGCCACCTTTTGGGTGGAATGTCTTCATGCAGGTGCAGCTGAGCCGAGCAGGAAAATAGCGAGCTAAAGCCTGTGGTAGCCAAGCCAGCCCTCGAAGGCCTATGCGAAGTTGTCTTTTCTGTTAACTGTTTCATGCGTGGTCGGCCTGTGTGCCGATGTATGTAAGACTTTACCATTTGAGAAACTTTGTATGGCTTTAAGGCCATAACTATTTGTGTATTTATCTTATCATTCTTGTTTGGTTTAGTAGACATTCTAATAGTTAGGTTCTAAGTAATTCTTTTACTTCTGCTAGAATGCACTCTTTATTAGGATGTATGTTTATGAACTATGGTTTCAATACCTAACTCCACTAACTGTCTGTAGAATATGGCATGGGGTCCCTATCAGACCTTATGTTATATCATATGTGATGAATGGGGGTGTTACACCGTGCATGTGAGTCATTCCTACTCGTAGGATCCAAATTCACCCCGAAAGGGTGAACAAACCAAGAACACATGGGCGTTACGCACAACCTATACACCCGCACAGAGCGCGTGCATATGGTCTCCGGCTGTCATCATGTCAGGCAACCTGCCCGGACCGACCATACCGCATGGGTCACACATTTGTCATTTTGGGAAAATTGGTGATCTCGGTGATCGGAACAGAGTAACGTCATTCGCCAACTCAAGATTTAGTTGTGCGCAATTACCAACACATCCTTTCAAGAAAGCTACAAAAATGTCTTCAATCCTTCATTAAAAGACAATTATTTGAGAATTAAAGAGAGCTCTGTTGTTTTCTTGCAATAACGTGATACGTAGATTGTTCATTCATTCGGAATTCGCTCTGCTCTCATTCTACTATGTTTAATGCTCAACGCTCACTTGGATGCTTCAGTGAGCCTGTAAGAAGGCATTGGGAAGCGCTCTTGTGGACGCTCTTGTGGACACTTCATAAAAGCTTCGTGGACTTAATTACGTTTTTTGTTTTCTTGGATTAAATATTGTAATGGAGAAGTGTCTTCTCACCACACTTGTAAAGTCAAAGGAAAAAAATGAATTTTGGCTCGATCCACATTCGGCCACGTGGTTTTCACCATTTTCGAGTTTTCCACGTTAAAATATCTCACGTCATTGTTGTTTGGTTTTCAATTGATTATTGTGCATCCTATCCAACAAAGAGCTAAGATGGTTTGGTTATCCAGACTAGAAGAAAACCAGACGCCCCACAAAAAGTATGCTTGGTAAATATGAGAATAGACTTGATGAGGCTATCACTAAATATATGGAAAATTTGGGGTGTGTATAGGCAGTATAGCCTCATCCCCATGATCTCCCACTAACTTAGTGGGACATGGATTTGACCGCCATACACATGATCGCTACATGTGATCCACTTGCACTGTCTGATCCACCACCACGACCGTCCGTCCATGTCAGGGCCACACCGCAACCGCCCCTCCCCGTGGTTGCCTCCCATGACCGCGGGGTTCCACCCGCAAGGGGAGGCCATGCCCGGCCGCCCCTCCCCACGGCCGCCTCCGGTGACCGTGGGAGCTACCCGCAAGGAGCGGCCTTGCCCGGTCTCCCCTCCTCATGGCCTCCTCTTACAGTCGTGGAGCGCTACCCGGAAGAGATGGTCGTGTCCAGCCGCCCCTCCCAGTGGATACGTCCCGTAGCTGTGGGGCGCCACCCACAGGGGGAGACCGTATTCGGTCACCCCTCCCCGCGGCCGCCTCCCGCGACTGCGGGAGGCTGGAGGCCGCCCGGAAGGGGCAGCCGAGTCCAGCCACCCACCTCACATTCGCCTCCCGCCGCCACGGGGCGCTGCCCGCGAGGGGCGGACGTGTCGGCCGCCCCTCCCCACGAGTTCTCCTACCACGGTCGGTCGTCTCGTCGGCCGTGGATCCTCTCCCCTCGTCGGTGACCGTCCGCTAGTGCTGTGGCCGCTCAATCACAGCAGACCTCCCCCCATCCGATCATTTCACCGCAATCGTCGTAATCCATTTCGTGGGTAAATGTCATGGTTAGTGGGGGTTATCATTAATTAAAAATTGTCCTGCATTTAGTAAATATTACACCAATTGTATACGCCCAAAATATATTAAAGGTGGTCTACAAATTGTAATCATGAGTGGTTACGGTGTGCAGATAGCTGTGCAACCACCATAACCACATCTTGGAGCCTATAAAAAGGACCCATGGCCCCCTTCATTACTAATTTATCATTTCTCAGTGTTCTTCTTCCTCAGGTTGGAGCTCTGCTGAAATCCTTCTACGAGCCTCCTCCATCAGTCGGGTTGCCCGAAAATCTAAGTCCCCGAAGCGCATCACCACTCAAGTCATCGCCCCTACATCTCATTGCGCTCTGCCGCAAAGTTCGTCAAGCAGCATCTGGAAACACTCCATCAGAGCATAAAGAAGTACCAGCTTCGTGTGAGGCGGCCTGTCGCCAACCGATCCACTCTTAATCTCTCATCTCACCATTGTAACGAGGAGCGGTCTGTCACCCTTAATTCTTTGCACAATCTGTAAACAGCCGCCAGTAGTGATGTTTGACCGGCACCCTACCGGTCATGTGATTTTTTTACCTATTTAAGGGGGTTTTCAACATTAAAATTGTCTTGTGTGCTTCTGCTTATTCTGTGACTGTGTGCGAGCTCAACCGCTCTATGGGCTAAGACAACCTAGTTTAGGCTGGTGTAGTAGGAGGGCTAAGTAGGTTGCAACAATTTAGCTTCATCTGTGGGAAGACATTCCCCAAAGTCCGAAGGAAAAAAACGAAGCCTTCTAAAAACTTTGAATATAGTGTCCATTGCCCAACGACACTCGTGACTGAAATCAATGGTGAGAAAAAAGTACTCACACAACTCAGGAATTAGCCTGGTAGGAACTGGATAATGTCAGGCCCTCAAATTCCTTGATAAATATTCCACGTTAAGAAGAAATGATTGCCGCACCGGACGATACACTTACAAGAAGGATCACCCACATAAAGGAGCAGCAAACCGAGGCACTATCGCTTCTTAGAGATCTGAGAACGTCCTAGGAAACCGTAGCGCCTCCAGCATCCGCCGACTAGGCTCCACTGCCCGGAATCTCTGCACTAGAAAATCAACTGGAGGAGTGTTCTGAAGAATACTCAGAAGCTACAAGTACTTCGTACACAGCTCATCTAGCTAGGATCGTCGAAGCTGGGCAGCAACAGCAAGGCCAATGAGTGGCCGCCCTCAGAAGACCTATCAGAGAAGAGATTAGAGAATTCATAGCAGAGGAGTATGTCCGGATCGGCCGAAGGACTACAAATCAGCATCGCCCTGCCCAGGCCGAAACCTCACTAGTGCGGTAGATTTTGACACATCCAGTCCCAGCTGGATTCAAGTAACCTAATATCGAAACTTATGACGGGACTGAAGACCCTTTGAAACATATAAATCACTTCACCACAATGCTGTAAATCTACAACGCGCCGGATCATCTACTCCGCCAAGTGTTCACAGCCATGCTAAAGGGTCAGGCCCGAACATGATTCCACTCCCTCAAATAAGGGACAGTTTATAGCTTTACCAAGTTGACTCGACAGTTTCTAGATCAATTCATTTCCAATTGGAGGATTTGAAGGACCCTACTCATCTATCTGGCATTCGTCAAAAGTGGGAGAAACCCTCAAGGATTTCTTCCGCCGATTCACATAAGAGGCAAGGCAAATACCATGGATTGATCCTGAACTGCTCCAAGGAGTCTTCTTAAGGGGACTCTACCCCATCAAATTTTACTCATCATTAATGAGAAAAACAGTCCTTGGCTACCCTGACTTTGTTCGGAGGGTAGAAGCTCAAATCGTGACTGATGACGTCATAGAAACTCATCATCATCAGTTCGAAGGAGCAGCAAAAGGAAACAAGAAGAACTAGCCTCGCGTCTATAAGAGGGGCGCTGAAATGACACACGACCGTAAGAGTGATGCGGGGACCGCCCTCTCAGCACTTACCAAGAGTACACGCCTCTAAGCACCTCACACGCAAACGTCTATACGCGATACATGATAATCCCGCTTTACGAAAGCCACGAGAAATACCAAAAGGGAAGAGAGACAGAACGAACTACTGCGAGTTCCATAGAGGAACATGACACACTACTGAAGAATCTGTGAAACTAAAGGATGAGAAAGGCTCTTGATTCGACAAGGAATCCTTGGAAGGTTCCTTTAAGATCAGACCCGCAATCACCAAGCACAGATTAGGAGAGAATAGCCGCTCCACTAAGACTCGCAAGGGAGTAGACAAGTCGTCGGGATAGTGTAGGACATCTCTAAGGGACATCCAACCACCACCAATATCATCATGCAACCCACAAGAGAAAACCAGAAGACCCAGGACAAAAAGACAATAAGCTTCGGTGAAGAAGATATGAAAGGATTTCTCATTTCACATCAAGAACCACTGGTCATCAGCACCGAGATCAGAGATCCTAGTTTTCATGTCAAGAGGATCCTCATAAACAACGATAGCTCAGTGAACATCATATTTCTAGCTACACTTCGTAATATGAAAATCTCTGAGGATAAACTCCAACCAGCTTCTGTACCTATCTATGGGATCGATGATGGGCTCGTCCCAGTTAAAGGCATCATCATGCCAGACACATTGGGAGAATTTCTGAAATAAGCCACGCATGAAATCAAATTTGTCGTCGTCGAGATAGTGTCATCCTACAATGTGATCTTCGGGCGACCCCTTCAAGTGGCCTTTAAAGCAGTTCCGTCCATCCCCAATTTGGCAATAAAGTTCATCACCCCCGCAAGATTTGGAGTCGAACATGGAGATCAAAAAATCGTGCACGCATGTTGTCTGTAACAGAATCAACCGGGACCATAAATCATGCACCCAGAAGTCATTGGCGCCCAAAACGCCATCGACGGAAACGAGCCAGGAACCGGGTGGAAACACCTTACTATGTTTCGACTTATAAAACACTATCTTTTATTCATCTACTACAACTAACCAAGACAAAGATACCATTATATCTGCACACATACATTACATTTTAATCTAATCACTTTTATTTGCTTCTGGTCTGGCTATCTTAGGAACACTCTGTGCACATCTACTCAATTGCCAGCAGTTAGCATCATAGTAGTCCTTTTTCCCTAATCGAAGGTATGCCCTTCTCCCTCGCGGTAAGGACACGTTGTAGGGCCACGCCTCGAATGACCTCACATCGCCTCGGGTCGAAGGCCCCCCCCCCCCCCCCCCCTCGCACCAATCTCTGAACAACTCCAAAGAGAACTTCAAGTCATGCTCTCTGAAGAATGCCACCAGCCAATGATGTGTGTCATCCCAAGAGGAGTAAATTGCGACTTAGGGATGTTGCAAAACTTCAAGAAGTCAATCACCTATTCGCACGACGGAAGTCAAAATCCAGACCATAAATATCGACTCACATACCGTCAGCCAGCCCTTCGGCGGGTTGTGAACTCTTTCCTCAGCATGGGAAATCCTTATTTCAAGATCGACAAGTAACTCGTATCTTTTTCTCCAAATTACAACTTGCTCATCAATAAGTGTGGAGCGCAAGCGCATCAAGAGAACTTGTGCATTATGCTTCGAGACCTGAAAATTGAGACAAATAAGAATTATAAAATTGCACTAAAAGTAAACGCTCGCAACAAAGACAACACAAGTCCAACTGTGTGACAATCGTGCCTAGGGCGCTCAAAGGAGCCCCCGTGCACGAACACCTGTAGTCCAAAAAATGCACACAAAAAGATGCATTCGGTGACGCATTAGTGCACATACACGTACACGCACATATGCGAGAAAGCGCACAGGTGCGCGAGCACCGCCACAGGAGGGTGCGCCTGCTCAAGTGCGTGCGCACCTCCGCGCACGCCCAGGTACGAGAACACAAACACGCATGGGTGGGCGTGCACCGTCGTGTAAAGGTACGCACGCTTAGGTGTGCGTGCATCCCCACGCGCTCCCAGGTATGCGCAGGAGCACATGCACCGCCGCACGCACCTAGGTGTGCACGCGGGAGCGCGCATACCACTGCGTGAGGGAGAGACCCCCAGTTGTGTGCGCACCGTCGCACGCGCAGGTGCGCACAAACCACCTCGCACGTCCGGGAGCGCGCGAAGGCGTGCACACATGCAACCAGGCACGTGCGGGTGAGCACGCCCGTTTTCGCAACCAGACACGCTCGTGCCTTCGCGTTTGAGCTTTCGCCTTCACACTTTCGCCTCTGCGCGTCTTCGCATCCGAGCACATCTACACGTTCAAAACAATACGAGACATACCTTACCATGCACTCCACCGCCAGCCGCTCCCGCATACACCTCTCCATTACTTGCCATCATGGTCGTTTGGAAGAAGACACGAAAAAAAACCTCATTCTTCTAACGATTCAATTCGGTTCCAAGAATCGAGAATTTTGAGGGCATATGATGTGGCCATCACTACATTTATAGAAAATTTGAGGTGTGTATAGCCTCCTCCCTATGATCTCCCACTAACTTGGCGGGATCATAAGTTTGATCACCACACACAATCTACGTGCACTGTCTGATCCACCTCCACGATTGACCTCCCAAGCCGAGGTCGCGCCGCAACCGCCCCTCCCCACGGCCGCCTCCCGCGGTCGCGGGGTTCCCCCCAAAAGGAGCGGCCATGCCTAGCCGCCCCTCCCCGCGGCCGCGGGGCGCCACCCGCAAGGGGTAGCCATGCCCAACCTCCCCTCCTCGCAGCCGCCTCCCGCAGCCAAGGCGCGCCCCCGCAAGGGGCGGCACGCCCTGTCACCCCTCCCTGCGGTTTCTCCTGCCGCGGTCGGTCGTCTCGCTGGCCGCGGCTCCTCATATCTCCTTATCGGCAACCATCTGTCGGTGAAGTGACCGCTCTATCGCAGCAGACCTTCCCCGTCGTCTGATCATTCCGCCATGATCGCTGTCGTCCATTTCGTGGGTAACCACCCACTAACCGTCATGATTAGTGGGGGATTAATATTAATTAAAAATCGGTCTGCATTTAGTAAATATTACACGCATTGTATACACCCAAAACTATATTAAATGTGGACTACAAATAGTAATTATGGGTGGTTACGTTGTGTGAATAGCCGCGTAACCAACATAACCGCCTCCTAGAGTCTATAAACATGTTTCAGTAGTCCCTTTATTTCTAACTTTTCCTCTCCCAGTCTTCTTCTTCCTAAGGTCGGAGATCTGCCGAAATCATCCTACGAGCCTCCTCCGCCAGCCAGGCTGCCCCAAAATCCATCTAAATCCCTGATGCTCCCAAAAGGACATTTTGTGCGACATTCCACGAAGTCTCCTACGTGCGCAGCGCCACTTAAGATATCGCCCCTGCATATCTGTGCGAACCACCACGAAGTTCGTCACGCAACATCTGGAAACACTCCATCATTGTACAACCTCGTAGCCGGGCGAATGGGACCCTCCCAAATATCAGCTTAGGGGCGTGTTGTGGGCGACGAGTTGGTGCGACCCCGTTCGAAGACGTGCGCGTGCTCGCGCATGAGTGTGGAGATTTTTACATTTTATGTTGTAATATATATGTGTTTTATATACATATTTATCATGGATATATATTTTTGATGACAGATATATATATAGATATAGAGATAGGTACGGGGGAGGAACGGAGGAGAGGTGGGGGGGAATAGGGCTGGCGGGGGAGAGCGTCTGGCATCGAGCTTTCTACCTTGCGATCCTTCTTCCTAGCGCGTCACCGGCGGCGCCTCCTCCCTCCGACGTGATACCAAAGATTCCCTTCTCCCGCGACAGGAGCAGCCAGCCCTAGGACATTCTTCCGCCTTGCGTCTACTTCGTCCGGGGCGACATCGGGACGCAGTGAGGTGAGCCGTTTTCCCCTCTTGGCGACGCCGCTACTATCTCCATCAACTCCGCTGCAACTTCTCGGGCTAGGGTTACCGGATCTCTTGGAGGCCGGCCTTCCGAAATCCTGGCGCCGACATGTCTTGCCGACGGGGGTAACAAGGGTTACGATTGTCAGGGACAGTTGATTATGATCTCTTTGCGTATGTAAGTAGGGATTGGGTTTCCGACTTGGGCTGGGATGAACAGCATTTTTAGCGAGCAGATACTGGCGGACAAACTCTCCAAGCTCAATAGCACACAACAATGCATAGAAACTCTGTCTCGTTGGTGTATTTTTCATCGGAGAAATGCAGAGCAAGTTGTTCAAACATGGGAGAAGCAGTTTAGTAGTTCTAGTAAGGAAAGGAAGACTCTGTTTCTATATCTCGCCAATGATATTCTGCAGAACAGCAGGTGCAATGGAATGGGATTTGTGGGTGAATTTTGGAAGGTGCTTCCATCAGCACTTAAAGATGTTACTGAAAATTGTGATGATCATGGAAAGACTGTGCTATCCAGACTGGCCGCCGCCGCTGAAAGCAGCACAACCCGAACCCATCCCCTTTCTCTCGACCTGGAGCAAGGCTCGGCCTGGAGCAAGGCTCGGCCTGGAGCAAGGCTCGGCCTGGAGCAAGGCTCGGCCTGGAGCAAAGGCTCGGCCTAGAGTGGAGATCGACCACCGACGCGGCCGCATACAGTAGGATCGACCCGGAGCTCCTCTCCCGGCCCCGCCGCCAAGCACGTGACATGGGTAACGATGTTTCTACTTGGGAAGGTGAAGCCCTCAGTTTACATATTTGCATGGAATCCCCTCTCCACCAACGGGTGGGGGGAATGGAGCTTTCCGACGGGTTGACATATGCGTCCCCCGCTTTTAATTGCATTAGTGCCTGGAAGCGTGAGTACGGGTTTAGGCATGCTGTGTGAAGCTCATCGGACGTGTGAGCCGGATTGGTGATGTTCTGGGGTTCCCGGAGAAGACTCCGAGGATGTTGTTTATTAGCCGCTTGCAGGGAATGCGCACCATAGCCCAAAAAAGGGGGTGTGCGCAATATGTTTGGCCTGCTTATATTAGTTGATCGATGCCTAGTTGGTCGCCGCTCGTCGAGACGTTGGCGTACAGGTGTTGCAGTACCAGGCGGGGAGTAGCGGGCTTAAGCCCAAGCTTGTGCCGGCCCTCGAAGGACTTTTTTGTTCATATTGCTGGTCTGCGTGCTGAGTATGGAATTCATATTCCTGTAATATTTTTTAATATCTGTGATGCTCTGTGAATATGTATTTTACTCCTCCTGTCTTGGGCGAGTGTGTGTTCGTGAACCGCTCCCCTCGTGGGGGCCCCGAGGTACAGATGCCTGGAAGCCCTGATCGCCTATTGTCATCCTTTCAGAATAGCAGAGTTCCGCTGTTAGCGACCCAATTGGGGCTGCGTAGAATAGGGCTGCTGGGCGGTTTTGCGCCAATAGTAAGGCGGGGCGGGGAACATTTCACATAGACCTGATGCGGCACTTCTAGTTAGGGAGTGGATCTTGAGATCCTCCTTATATGTTCCGGTCGGCCAAGAGAGCCCTCCGAAGGTGCCTTAGCTCAGCCCTTGGCTTGGGATGGGAAGAGTTTGTTAGTCTTCCGGATATGCGGCGAGTCCTCCACGATGAGACCTTGGGTTTGTCCCTTGTGTTCCTAGTCTTGTGTCTAGATCGTTCGCTTGAGGGTAGTAGGTGCGCGGCCACCCCTTCCCCAAGGGTCTAACTCCACATGAGACCGATTTTCGGTTTCCAAATATCAGCCTAGGGGCGTGGAGAGATTGATGTTCCAAGTGCAGATTTCAGTTTCTCTCATTTTGTTTTGGGTCGGCTCCCACTCGCCAGATATGTTGGGTTGGATGATTCTTTCCGAGCTTGTACCAACCTCGAAAAGAGCGGGGATTGTGTACAACCCCATAGCCGGGCGAATGATACCCTCCCCAAATATCAGCCTAGGGGCGTGTTATGGGCGACGAGTTGGTGCGACCCCGTTCGAAGACGTGCGGGTGCTCGCGCATGCGTGTGGAGATTTTTACATTTTATGTTGTAATATATATGTGTTAATATATATATATATTTTATCATGGATATATATTTTTGATGATATATATATATATATAATATATATAATATATATATATATATATATATATATATATATATATATAGGTATGGGGGAACGGAGGAGAGGTGGGGGGAATAGGGCTCGGCGGGGAGGAGCGTCTGGCATCGAGCTTTCTACCTTGCAATCCTTCTCCCTGGCGCGTCATCGGCGGCACCTCCTCCCTCCTATGTGATACCAAAGATTCCCTTCTCCCGCGTCAGGAGCAGCCAGCCCTAGGACATTCTTCCGCCTTGCGTCTACTTCGTCCGGGGCGACATCGGGACACAGTGAGGTGAGCCGTTTTCCCCTCTTGGAGACGCCGCTACTATCTCCGTCAACTCCGCTGCAACTTCTCGGGCTAGGGTTACCGGATCTCTTGGAGGCCGGCCTTCCGAAATCCTGGCGCCGACATGTCCTGCCGACGGGGGTAACAAGGGTTACGATTGCCAGGAGACAGTGATTATGAGCTCTTTGTGTATGTAAGTAGGGATTGGGTTTCCGACTTGGGCTGGGATGAACAGCGTTTTTAGCGAGCAGATACTGGCGGACAAACTTTCCAAGCTCAATAGCACACGGCAATGCATAGAAACTCTGTCCCGTTGGTGTATTTTTCATCGGAGAAATGCAGAGCAAGTTGTTCAAACATGGGAGAAGCAGTTTAGTAGTTCTAGTAAGGAAAGGAAGACTCCGTTTCTATATCTCGCCAATGATATTCTGCAGAACAGCAGGTGAAATGGAATGGGATTTGTGGGTGAATTTTGGAAGGTGCTTCCATTAGCACTTAAAGATGTTACTGAAAATTGTGATGATCATGGAAAGACTGTGGTATCCAGACTGGCCGCTGCCGCTGAAAGCAGCACAACCCGGCCCCATCCCCTTTCTCTCGACCTGGAGCAAGGCTCGGCCTGGAGCAAGGCTCGGCCTGGAGCAAGGCTCGGCCTGGAGCAAGGCTCGGCCTGGAGCAAGGCTCGGTCTGGAGCAAAGGCTCGGCCTAGATTGGAGATCGACCACCGACGCGGCCGCATGCAGTAGGATCGACCCGGAGCTCCTCTCCCGGCCCCGCCGCCAAGCACGCAACAAGGGTAACGATGTTTCTACTTGGGCAGGTGAAGCCCTCAGTTTACATATTTGCATGGAAGCCTCTCTCCACCAACGGGTGGGGGGAAGGGAGCTTTCCGACGGGTTGACATGTGCGTCCCCGCTTTTAATTGCATTAGTGCCCGAAGCGTGAGTACGGGTTTAGGCATGCTGCGTGAAGCCCATCCGGACGTGTGAGCCGGATTGGTGATGTTCTGGGGTTCCCGGAGAAGACTCCGAGGAAGTTGTTTATTAGCCGCTTGCAGGGAATGCGCACCATAGCCCCAAAAAAGGGGGGTGTGCAATATGTTTGGCCCGCTTATGTTAGCCGACTGATGCCTAGTTGGCCGCCGTTCGTCGAGACGTTGGCGTACAGGTGTTGCAGTACCAGGCGGGGAGTAGCGGGCTTAAGCCCAAGCTTGTGCCGGCTCTCGAAGGCCTTTTTTGTTCATATTGCTGGCCTGCGTGCTGAGTATGGAATTCATATTCCTGTAATATTTTTTACTATCTGTGATGCTCTGTGAATATGTAGTTTACTCCTCCTGTCTTGGGCGAGTGGTGTGTTCGTGAACCGCTCCCCCCGTGGGGGCCCCGAGGTACAGATGCTGGGAAGCCCTTGATGGCCTGTTGTTATCTTTCAGAATAGCGGAGTTCCGCTGTTAGCGGCTCAATGGTGCTGCGTAGAATAGGGCTGCTGGGCGGTTTTGCGCCAATAGTAAGGCGGGCGGGGAACATTTCACATAGACCGAGGCGGCACCTCTAGTTAGGGAGTGGATCTTGAGATCCTCCTTATATGTTCCGGTCGCCAAGAGAGCCCTCCGAAGGTGCCTTAGCTCAGCCCTTGTCTTGGGAGGGGAAGAGTTTGTTAGTCTTTCGGGTATGCGGCGGGTCCTCCACGCTGAGACCTTGGGTCTGTCCCTTGTATTCCTAGTCTTGTGCCTAGATCGTTCGCTTGAGGATAGTAGGTGCGCGGTCACCCCTTCCCCAAGGGTCGAACTCCACTGGAGACCGATTTTCGGTTTCAACAATCATAGCATAGAAAAGTACTAGTTTTGTGTGAGGCGGTCTGTCGCCTACCGAGCACTATCAATCACTGATCTCACTATTGTAACGAGTAGCGGTTTGTCTCCCTCAATTCTCCACACAATTTGTAAATAGCCGCTAATAGTGAAGTTTGACCGACACTATACCGGTCACGCGATTGTCAACGTTAAAATTGTATTGTGTGCTTCTGCTTATTCTGTGACTGTGTGCACGTTCGACTGCTCCACGGGTTAAGGCGGGCTAGTTTAATCTGGTCTATCAAGATGATTGAGTTGGACTCAACAAGACTGAAGAAAGAAATGAAAATGGAATATTATGCTTGGTAAACATGTTAAAAACTAAAATTCTACATCATTATTTTGAAGGCATTTTGTTTTTTCCATATGAAAAAATGTTTGTGATTAAATATATTATTATTTTTGTATATTTTTAAAAAACAAAGAACTCTCTTATCTATATTATATTAAAAGAGAAAAACATTATTTGTTTAAACATTTCATTTCCATTTTTAAAATTTATTTGATTTTTTTTTATTTTAAAAAATATGCCCTCATATAGAGAAAATCCTATAACTACAATAAAAAATGTGTTCTCTCCGCTGCTCGCAAACTCTCGTGCACACCGCAAAAATGAGAGACGAGCATAGTTTAACACTCAGAGGCTTGCGTGCGGCGGGTGCGCTATCGCGACGGGACAATGACATGATCGGAATAATGTCGCATGAAGGTACTGAAGCCCCGTGCCTCTCACTTGTTTTTTTATAAAAAGCTAAAAATAGATTTTCGGATTTGGATACCTTTGTTTGCTTTACCTTATTTTCAATAATAGCAATGATGTTAAAACATAACTATGAGACTAAGGCTCTGTTTGGGGGGACTTATTTTCACCGGTCAAGCGGTTGAGACAGCATGAACCGAACCTTAATTAAGTCCCGATTCATGCGGTCGCAATCACTTGACCGGTGAAAATAAGTCCCTCCAAACGGAGCGTAATGCTATCACCGATCCGGGGGTGTAAATTGCACTCATTGCATTTACGGTGCAGTGCTGCTTCCAACGGTGCAGAACACATCACAGCTCATGCGGAGATACGTGTACATCTTAGCTCGATTTGAGATATGTGCGCACGAGCTGGGATGTGCTCGCATCCGTCTGCACCTTAACGAG